>JAWNOI010000014.1:1800000-2112945 GCA_035046045.1 Zaprionus bogoriensis
GTCAAGTATTTTACAACTTTTTGGCATCGGACATGTGATGGTCACCCTATAATGTATGCCAGCGTGTCGTGTAAACTTCTATTTGCAAATATGAACAGGCTTCTCAAGAGGGTCCAATAACCCTTAGGACTGACCTACCTTGCCAAATATTTTTACATTTTTAATGTACAGATGATGGTCACCCCACTGGCCTTTACCCACAGCCTTGAGCGTCTTTTGAAGCCTAATTATGACAAGGTGGTTCCGTTTTCCTACTTTGAAGCTGTGCGAGACTTTTCTTTTTCCAAATACACAAAAAAAAAAATACCTATAGAAATAGTTTCGCTCATCATCGTCTTTTCGTTTTCGTCTTTGTGTGGGCGTCCAGTAATTAGTCGTAGTCAGTTCCAATATATATAATTCTATAAATGCTCTACGCTGGCAAATTACATGTGCGCGTCTCTGACCGAAATTTACGAAATTCATTATTGAAATTTTTACAGATCTCTCGTCGGACGCATCTCTCGGATCTTTACACGTGACGAGTGCATGCACACAGAGACACACACACACACACACACACAGCCTACGAGGTCCGCATTACATATGTATTTATGTACGGATGTTGAAACATTTCCCCCGTATGCTCTACACCCGAAGAAAAAATCGAAACTAAAGTATCACGCATTTGGTTTGAGCATTTCTGTCGCCTTTTCACTGGCCTTGGCGTGACCTGCTGTGTTCTGTCTGCGATCGTGTCGGCTACGGGTTTGTCATGACGGTATAATTAAAATCGGAAAGTGTGGCATGTCTTGCTGACAGACGGTGCTGAGGAAGTGCGATTGTGATTGATGAATGCCAGCAGAGTAAAAGCTGATTGAGATGTGCCAGAGAAGCAAATAATCCATTAGAAACTTGCATATGTCAGAGATGCAAGCATATTTCCAAATAATAATCGATTAAAAACTAGCTTGTGTTTTGTTTAGCTTATGATTTCTTAAGCAATCTGTTTACTTGTGATATTAGCTAGCTTTATGCCAAATTTGAAGAGTATCGCACCACAAACAAGCGAGTTACTTAAGGTAGAAAAATTGTTTGGGTGTCTTTCAATCTTAGCTTCATGGTTAATAATTGCCTGTGACTTGTAACACCCAACAAATTTCTCTCAGTGCTTGATCTATACACATCATATGACTACATAACATGTGTTTGACTGTGTTTGCCTTTGAGTGTGCGTGTGTGTGTGTCTGGTTTACATTGATAACTTTGTATGTTGCTTTTGGGTGATATCAGCTCAACAAGCTCAGCGACAAGCCTCGTCTAGACGTTGCCCAACCAAAAATAGTGTGTTTCCACACATACTACAGTACATACACATATATATAGTATATAGCTTGCTCCGACATCTGTCCGATGTTTTGTTGTTTCGCTTTGTGCTGCAGTTTCCCCCCGTTTCGTATTGTATTTTTAGGCATTTTTCAAAATGTCAAATTCAAGTGCATAAAAGCTTTTAGCCGGGCCAAAAGTGAAAATAAAATTACTTATATATTTTCGGACGATAAGTTGCAAAAGTGTTAACATTGTGCAATTCTTCAAGATTATATAGAACGAAAGAGAAAGCTCAGTAATGGCGCCATATTCTCGGCGTCTTTATACTAAATCCTACGAAAAATCTGCCTTCATTTGTTTGGCTTGTTTTTATCTAGAAAATACATACACACACATATATATATATATATATGATATATAGTATATCTGATTTAGACAGCTTGTGGCGTGTTGTGCTGGCCGCAAATCTGGCAGAAAGCTTAGATAATTTCTAGCGGCCTGCACTGAGCTCATTAAATATTTTAAATTCGCCCAACGTAATAATATAGTATGTAGGTTTTATAGTATTTGTATAAATCGGCGTATGCAATTTTTATTAGTCGCGTATGAGTCTATTTTATCCTTGTGACATGTGCTCGCTATGACGTCTAAAAAATTGTTTCGACTGCCAAGTGAAATGTTTAGATTGTGGTCTGTTTTCGATTTTGTTGCTGTCTTTTGATGCCAGGCCAAATTTGGTTGAAATACTGTGTAGGGGTATATTAGATATATAGGAACAGCTTGGGAATTGCATAGTTCGATCTAAGGCATAACTATACAAAATTTCAGTTCTATTTCACAACTTTTACCTATGATATAATGATTACAATGTCTATGCTAGATATATATATATTTTCTTTATACTCATTATAAACTCTACATAATAGAGATTTCCTTTATAGATATATATCATATTTCCTTTATAATGATTTTAAACTCTTTATAGTAGAGACCTCTTTTTTTTATCACTAATAATACTTCTAATTCTCTCTCAGCCGAACGCTTTATCTATTGAGAAATTTTCACAACTATTTGTAGTTCTTCGCTCGCTTTCCATTTCCCTATCGAGTTTCACTTTTCATCAACCCCACCGCAATGTAGTTCAGATTGCGGTAAGCCCGAGACTCGCTTCCACTAAGTGGTTGACGTCAAATGGAGCCACCGAGTGGCTGCGACTGTCTGCCTATGGCTGCTCCCCACTCCGATCGAAGCACTCGAAACCAATCGAAGCACTCGTATTACGCCCTCATGTTATGTAAGTCCCAGTGAACTCACCTTTGCTCGCAGATGTCGCTTGGGATGGGGCTGCTGCTGGGGCGACTGTGGCCACTGTCGACGACGTCGCCGATCTCCTCCGTGGGCGCAGCATCCTTGGGGCTGGAACTTTGGTTGCTTTTGTGTAGGCAGGATTTGCGGCTGAGGCACGACTTCGGCTGTGTGTTGAGCAATGGGGCTGAGACCATGCGCTCCAGATAGCTGCGGCCGGATCGACTGCCGACGCCCAGGGGCGTGCCGCCCGTCTTGGCGGGCAACTGTTGGCCCTGGGCCGCGTTCGAGGCGTTGTTGAACATCGCTTTGGAGGCCAGAGTTACGGCCTGAGGGCGACAGTAGCGTGACGCTCGATTGGCTTCGTCATTGTAACTGTAAACGAGACAGATGGAAAGATTCCACACTTAATCAATGCATTCCAAAATATGTCCTATATGTGTGCATATACTCGATTCGATTCGAGTCGTAATATATATATATATATATATATCAGCGCATTATTCCTACATCGACAATCGTTCGAGTGTTTCGCCCTGAGGCCACGAGGCCCTCACGTTTACTTTCCTTTTATCAGCCTGATAAGGTCTGCTCAGTCTTTTATTTTTCCCCGCTGTGCGATAATACAGACAGCTTATACACACACTTATTGCACTGCATTGTTCAGTCGTTACTACATACTGTACGCTCTATACTATCTGCAAAAGAATAGCGTCAGGCCGCCGTCATTGATAAGCGCAAAGGTTCTGCTGCTCGAGTCTCTTACGCACGACCTCCGGCACTGGATTTGAATAGAGCAGAGCCCAGCAGGAGAGACACGATAGGTATTTGAGTTCGAGAGCAGTAGTATTTACTCGTGATTCATCAGGGCATTTGTCCGTCGGCTGTTTTATTTTCGGAACATAATGTTTGCAGTTCTTCTTTGTGCTGATTCACTCGCCTAGTTCATATCAACTCATTGTGTTTTTTTTTTTCGGCTAGACAGTGGGAAAACTAAAAAGTCGCCGTCCGATAAGGTCTAACATATTTTTTTTGATGCCTGATAACAGAGATTCAACACTATTAGGCTGCAATAAAATTGGTCATTCAGTTTTGCAACTATTGATAGCGGCACATTAAGTACTTTTAGATAAGGTACTCAAGAGCTTATGAATGAAATTTACAATACATTTTTAAAAGAAAGCTCAGTTACTCGGAAAAGTCACAAACTATGTATGATCTTTAAATGTAAATTGAGTGTTCATGTGGAGGAAAGAGATTTTTCAAAATTCGGAATTAGTTAAATGATAAAAAAAGCTGAGTTACTTGGGATAGTTACGTTGAAACTATTTTAAAAATATTAATTTTCCTATGCAAATTATCATAGTAAAAACTCAAGTTCATTGAAGTAACAATAGTTGAGTTATCTGAGGCAGTTGCAGTATTAGGGGAACTACTTTCACCATTTCGCATGACGTTTTCGTCGAAATTGGAATGTTGTTTTCATTTTGCGTCTAATCTAGAAATTTTATAAATATATGTGTATGCAGTATGTTTATATTTAGCTGTCGAATATATTTTTATTGCACAGCAGGAAGAAGCAGAATCTTGTCCCTCCTGTCTGCTGATGCACAATCGAGGCGTGTGCGATACATATATGGTCAAGCATAATTTAAATCAATTGCGTCAAGACCCCAAGTGAAGATCTGTCAGAATTAATTTTTGGCAAATAACAAATAGAATTTCTGTTATTTATTTTCAAGCGCCACGCGCAAACTTTTGTTGCCACACCATCAGCATCATCATTTGGCGTGGTCGTGTTCAGGGACAGACCAAGAAGTCCGTCCGATCTCTCACAAAGATTCTCTCTCTCTCTCTCTCTGTCTATGAAGATTCAAGCAAATCTCTAAGCTGAGACAACAACAGCAAAAGTTTGTTTTGATCATTCGCATCGCCTTGATCTTGAATGCTTTCTAAATCTTCATTCCATTTGCCATTTTTCTGTTGTCAACCGCATGAGCAAAAGCTGAGCATATTTTTAGTGCGTGTTTCAGTGCTGTGCATAATATACGATCGGAGACGGCACTGTGGGAACTCATGATTAATTGTATAATTACTGCGTGATTATCAAATCAAATACTACAAATTGCGAGCAATGCTTTATGATTATAATAACTTTGAATCCAAGTGTTTTCTCCCTCTCTGACCTTAGTGAAAACTTCCACAAATTTTAATAATATTTGTCAATATTTATCCACACCTTCAACCTGTCAAGTAACAGTTGAACAAACGTATTGAGAAATAAGTGGAATTTCAATTTAACCTACAACTGAAATTTACTTTGTAATTGTTATGAAATGTTTGCATATGGCATGGAGCTGCGAATTCTACAGATCAGTTTCCATATTTATAAACATATCTATCCATTAAAAACATTTCTTCGCAAGTATTTAAAATTGCAATGCTAATTGTTATTCCGCTCCCATTGATTATATAATTTTAATTCCGTAATTTATATCATGATTTCTGTTGATATTTTAATCAGCAATATTTTTTCTTAAATAAACTCGTTTTATTTTCTTTCATTTTTTTTTTTTTCAATTAAAACACGTACGCAGCTGTTGGGTTTGTATCAGAAAATGCTTTTCGCTAATCTAACGATAAGAGAAATTCCAGAAATTTTTAATTCACGACGTGAGCTGCAGAAAGTACGCGATTTTCACTTATCGACAGCCCCGGGAATTATATAGCATGCATATGGCATAAGTTATGGCTAGGAAAAGTTCTTAACCATTAAGGAAATTAGTATTTAAATAAAAATCAAATTTTGATTGGCTGCCGAAACTCGTGGGCTCAATTGAAATTGAAATTGAATCAATTATCAATTACGCTACAGATTGACCGGCCCGAAATTGGGCTGGGCGTCTGTGTGTGGGGCTGGTGTGTGATTCTAGAGTATTTTTTATATTTATATTGACTTTTATTTGTATTTGATATTTTCGACTTACTTCAATGCTTGACGCTGATGTCCGCTCATGTAGTCCGCTAAGAAACTAACGGGCGGACTGTGACTGAATATGGGTGGGCTGTGTGAAATCATTTTATAGGCTCTGCTCTTGCTTTTTGCTTTGCTATATAGTAGAACTCTAACAAGGAACTATCACTGTTGTTGCTGGGCCTGTAAATTAGATTTGAAAAATTGATAGAGTGAATAAAAATATTGTTGTGTGTTTACATTCGGTTTAGATGGCGTGCAGGGCATCTTAATTGGAAAATAATTATAAACAATATGCTCGCATGGAAATGTTTATGAAAACGTCGTATTATCGATTATTGATGGCGCTGAGATTGTATTTTGTTCTCGGGAGAAACTAACCGTTAGTTGGAATCCGACTGTGTGCTCTGTTTCTGGCACTGCTGCTTCTTCTACTGGTGTTCCCTCTCTCTCACTCTCTCTTTCTTTCTTTCTTTCTTGCTTTCTTTCTCCTTAAGGAACTTTACTGGTATCACTTATGCTGCTGCTTCGCTACTTCGCAGATCTTCGCTCTTTTCATATGTGCATCACGCGCGCTGTTCATGGACTGGGAACGCGCGTCAGACAATGAAAATTTCCGTTGGGTTAAAAATTATTGCAGCTTGCAGATTTATGTAGACAATTACAAATTTTAATTTTCCCTCAAACAACGGAAAATACACACACGTAACGTAACACGTAACGTAACGATTGCAGCGCGGCGCACAAGACAAAACGACGACGATCAACAAATTGGACTTCTTTTTTTTTTATTTTACAGAAATATAAAATTCGCGCGTTTTTCTATTTTGTTATATAGAGATTTACTTTTGCTTGCATATATTTATTTTTTTTTTAGTTGTTGAGTTGTGAAACGACACGAAAAATTAGGCCCGCATCGCGTTTTGTTGTTGCCTGTTGCTGTCCGGCTTGCAGTACCGTTCGCCTCGACGACTCAGAGACGAATAACCCAACGTCGCCAGGGCAACTCACCGTCAAGACTGCTGTCCACAGGCAGCGTACATACAGTCCACAGCAGGCCCAAGCGAACACAGCGTGAGAGAGGGAGAGATAGAGCGAGAGAGAGAGAGAGCAGAGCGGATCGTATGTGCTCTAGAAGTTGCTTGCGCTCTCGCGCTCGCACTGCTGCCGCTCTTCTTGCTCTTCCCCCGCCTGCTGCTGCAGTCGATTGCACTGATCGTCGGCTGGGGTTCGCTTTGGTTTAGTTTAGTTTAGTTGCAGCTGCTATTTCTGTTTTAGACTTAGGCGCCGCCGTCGACGTCGGCGTCTCAGACAAAGTCAACGCATGTGTCAGGCCTGATGGACATGATCGGAGCGCGATCATTAGCTCGTGCGCTCGTTTTTGGATTGCTTCTATTAATCGGCAGCAACAGCAACAACAACTGAGCAACTTTCCATGTGATCAGCTATTATTAAGTGGCGTCTACGCTTTTAGCCAGCTGCTGCTGCTGCTGCTGCTTCTGTTTTTAGCTATCACGCCCTTTATCTTATCACGCTTTGCATGCGCATACGCTCGGCGATCACAGTTCCATCTTCTGCTCTCTCGAAACAGTGGAGCAAAAACAACTCACTGAGTGAGTGCTTTTTGAGTGCTCCCCCTGCCCCCCACGCACACACTCACGTTCCAATGAGTTGCTGACGTTTTCGAGTGCTTTTCCTGCTTTATTTATACTCGTGGCCAGGCAGCGACTGCAATCGGAGATCCGTAGATCCGAACACCTTTGCTGCCTACGCTTTTCTTTATGCAATTTCTGTGTGTGTGTGTGTGTGTGTCTCCTCTCTGTCTTGCTGTCTTTTGTCTGTTGTTTGGTTGAGTTGCCGGCTCTAAATCAATTATGCTTTGGGGGAATTGTGTAAAAGTTGTCGTTTGAGATATGTAATCTCCGCTCTTCATCGACTTTCTCATGCGCTACATTGAAATGCAGCAGGCATATTAATCGGGTTAGCGTTGCGGGCGCGAGGTTAGAGGCCAGTGAAAAGAGATGAAAGATAACAGCATAACAGCAACAGCGAAAAATACTTTTTTCAGTATTTATGTGTCTAGGGGTGTGTGGGAGTTTTGACGCTAATCTCTTTGGCGATCTTTGCATAATAAATAAAAATGCCTCGGGAAATGTATTGAAAGAGTATCGAAAAGAGGAAGTGGACTAAAGATTAAATTTGAAATTTAAGAAAAACTAATTTAAGTCGTTATGCTTATTGTTATTGTGAATAAATCACGGTAATATGTTTTTTCTTCTTCTTTTAACGAGTTTTTCTTTCTTTTTTTAATTTTCTATCTACTTTGATCATCTGAAATTACAAGCTGTTCTTATTTTTAGTTTGCCCATGTAAATTAGTGTAAGGCATTATTATTGTCGTGATTGTAAATAAATCACGGATTTAGGATTTTTACATAGCCCTAAAAAGGTATTTTTCTCTTTTTTCATGTTTTCTTTCTATTTTTTGTCTACTAACAGCTGTAATTCTGTTTAGTTTACAAATGTAAATTAATTTAAGGCTTTATGACTATTGTGATGATGAATAAATCACGATTTTATGATTTTATCACATACATTGAAGGAGTTTTAAGCAGTTTTTTCTCTTTAGAGATATGATCTTTATTTTCTTCTGCTTTCTATCGCCCTTAATAATTTTCAGCATTTATGTTTAAAATACAAATGCAAATTAATTAAAGGCATATTCCCACTCTGAAGTTGAATAAATCACGCTTTTATTTTTATTTTCTGTATTTTTATCACTATTTCTTTTCTGCTCTATGTGCCTAACTTAGATTAAATACAATAACATGGCGAGTAGCATTCAAGTTGCCCTCCTTTCGTCTATTTTCTTCATTTACCATCCAAGTCTAGGCCCGTAGATTAGTTTTCTCAGTGATTTTTTAATAAGTAGCTGGAAGTGCACTCGGCAAATGAACGCACTTCATTCACTTAATTCACTTGAGGCGCATTTATGCATGGGCGTATGTAATAACCATAACAATGAGAGCAGTACTCTACGAACTCTGGTCTCTTTGGTCTTTGCTTGGCACTCGAGAAAACCCACATAGAGATCGGCGTGCACAAGAATTCTCAGTGGCTGTCGTAGTACCCACATCGTTGGGAAATTGTCGACGTTTTCCGCCACGCATCGACGGAAACTGCGGCCATTTCTTGTCATAGAAAGTGTGTGTGTGTGTGTGTGTGCGTGCTGCAAGTGCGTGTGCAGCGAGTGTGTGTGTGTGTGTGTTGTGTGTGTGTGCTGGTGGCGTGCGTGACTCGTTGACATTCACCGATGGCGACCGACCCAAGGGGCCTTAGGTAGACGAGAGCGCACTGCTCTCACACATGCATACCTAAATGATACTGCAGGTTTCTGCTACAGTCTGAAGGGTTCACGATTTTCGAATTTAGTTCGAGTGCTTCGCATCGATACGCAACCACTGTGCCACTTTCTTTGGGTGGCACTTGGGGAGGGCGAGTTATTTGTTTGCCTTGGAAGCTTTGGAGCTGCTGCAGCAGCTCAGCTTGAGCTCGAGCTCGGCTTCGAGCCGGCCGGCACTTGTTCACCTAGTCGCAGCACATCCCCCGGCTCCCGCTCGCCATCTCTTTCTCTCTCTATCTCTTTCCCTCTCACTCGCCAGAGGCTGCGCGAGAGCCGGTTTGGCTATGCGGCGTTTCTGGAGTGGCTCGTTGCATTTTTGCCTCTGCCGGGCACTTCATCAGGCTGCCTCTATATAGTAAAGCTATATATACATGCATAGACAACTTGACTTGGCCCAGGCACATCTTGCAGTGTCTGCCCCGCCCGCTCTCGCTCTCTCCCGCACTCATTGGTGCACTGCCCTTTGCTGCGTTGTGGCCATGTGGCAGTCGCGATTAAGGCCTGCACTTGAAATAATTTCGCGATATATACGAATCTATAGTCTGCGCTGATCTGTCTATTTCTGTTACACTTTTCATATGTGAAAAACGCAATTATAATACATCTCCCTCTATCTGCCTCTCTTTCTCTGTCTGCCCCCGTCGGGCGGATGTGATGCATTATTTAGCGAGCGACTTTCATTTTTGGACTCGCTGTGGGTTGCTTTAGCTGCGCCACTGTGCGCTGTGGCTCAGCTACAAACTAGTTGGAAAACTGCAAACCTGTCCTCAGACAGGAGTCTTTACTCCAAATTGTTACAATTTAGCTAGCAGCGATAATTATATATGGCATTATCGCCCTGGGCAACATTTTGTATATGCATGTGTTACTACCTACGCTTTGCGTTTAGCGATTCCAACTTGTTTTCCTTCCCATTTCGCTATTTATGATACTTCTATAAATAGCTCGAAAATATTTCAAATGGTTTCCCGAAAATTTGTTTATTCATATTGCTTTTAGAGGGAAAAGCTTGTTGTTTTATTGGGGTCGACATTGAATTATTCCTCGCATATTGCATATATTCCTTATTCGATAGTTTTGTCTATTGTATATCGATAGTTTTAAGGGTGAATACTATCGCAGCTCTGTTTCAGTCTTTTTTGCTTTCGCGCAAAAATAATTATTATTGTAGTAATTCTAAATATAAAACAATATTATAAATATAATTAAACAATTAATTTTTAATACATTTTAAATATAAAAATAATATAATATAGTATAATATGATAAAATATAATATATTATTATATTTAAAATCTTGTTGTTTTATTAGGGTCATTGAAATACATATGAATGTGCATATGATATATTCCCTATTCGATAGTTCTAACGGACATATATCAATAGCTATCGCAGGTATGACAGTTTTCTATTTTTTCGCAAAAATTATAATTATTATAGTAACTATATATAAATAACTATATCAATATTTCTTAAAGTCAGAGAGGGAAAGAAAAACCTACATATGTGCATAGATTCCTTATAACATAGTAATGTCGATAGCTTAAACGGCGAATACTATCGCAGGTCTCGCTGTTTTCTGTCTTTCATGCAAAAAAAATTATTATTAACGTAATTAAAAATATAAAATAATATTATAAATGTAATAAAATAATTAATAATTAATAATTAAATAATTAAATTTCTAATTATAATAAATATATGCAACAATAATATAATAATTATTTCATTACGTGGAAAAATTCGTTGTCTTATAAGCGGAAATATTGGCTAAAATCAGAGAGACGAAAAAATGATTGTATATATTTCATATTCTATAGTTCTAACTGGCTCGCCTATCGATAGGCGGTCAATACTATCGCAGGTCTGTCTGTTTCTAACGCTTGACTCGATCTCGTACGCGTTTGCCTTCACGCATTCTTCGAATTTTTCCAGATGTCTCATCAGGAATCCCCCGATCTTTCGACTTTGGACATGCGTCGGGTGCGTGCAACCGTTGCTAGCACACATTTCTTCTGGGGAATTATGTAAAATGAAATCGCCACACTTTGTCCCCGACTTGTCATGCTGGAAAACCAAAATCGTAACGAAACGCGCCACACAATCGGCCGACCACGTCGTCTGGGCCTGGCTGTGGATGCTACAGATCGGGCGATCTAGTGCGAGCGAGTAGTGCGGGGGTACCAATGCTGATGAAATCAAGCGAGCCGGCCATATCAGCTTGATCGTCGAGCGCCAAATGTGAAAAGATTATCGCCGATCATGTGGCTATATAGTATAGAAAAAGGCGTAGCCAGCGAGCCAACTAACTAATTAGTAGCTGCTCCGTATACCTTATATAGACTAAATGCTCGTTACAGACACATGCACATAGACATATACAGCGCGATGTTTGTCCACATCGAGGCGAATCCGGCCGAAAGTTTAAATTTAGCAGCGAGGCGCGCGACTCGAGCGCTTATCACTCGCACTTGCAGTTGCGGACAAGCTGATCGAACTGGACAGGGGACAGAGGACGGGGCAGGAGAGGGGATCGTTGGACCGATCGCAAGACCCGCAAGTCGCAGATAAACTGCGCAGCATAAACTAAACGCGAGCATCATCATAAATATAGCGCTGTGTGTTTTATTTTTGGCTGCCCCGCAGCGCAGAGCAGCGAAAATCATGCCGTAACTGACCTAGAGCACCTGATCGGGGCGTGATCAACTATTTGGCAGCTGAGCCGAGCCAAAGGAAACGGAAACGGAAATAGAGACGGCGCAATTGAATTGAACAGATGTCAAACGATGATGCTGCTCTCTTTCGCTAGCCCCCCATACACAACTCTCTTCTGGGGGTCAATGAATAGTGAGCGATCGATCGATCGAGCGAGCGATCGATTTACACTATATGCATATTAATCGCGTAATTTTTGCCTCGTAATTTTCCACTGCAGCTCGCGTTCGAAACTTAATTATGCGATTTATTATGCAAATATACGATGCGATGCGGCGCGACGCGATGCGACGCGCGGCGAGGCGAGGCGATCGACACTACGTCTATTTAAAGATCGATCCGCAGGCCTTGTTTGTGGTTTGGCGCTGAAGCCAGCGGCGGCTTGTGCTGTGCGGGAACACGAGCCGATCACGTTTTGCGCTTGTGCTCAGCAGCTCGCGGCCGGCCCACTCGATAGGAGAGTAAACATGCTAGGTATTACTACATACTCTACCTAGTATATGTGCCGCGTATACCTCCTCCCCATGCCACCCATTCGCACTCTTGTTTGGCAATGCTGGAAAAACTGTTTCATTGACATCGCAACGACGCGACGTCTGCTGCTGCGTCTGGGTCTGCCTGTAATTATGATATCTCGCACCCATACTCTCTGTGTATGTGTGTGTGTGAGCTGATAAGCAAACAACTCCCATGCAACAACAGTAACAATCGAAACTCGCCCTTTCTCTCTCGCTCGCTAGTGTTAATCATCGGGCAAACAGTGCGACGACGCCTTATCAATCGAGCCGAACTATTAGCTTTTTTTTCGGGGAACTGAGGCTCTAATTATAGTCTAGCGCGCCAGACGAAACTAGACGCATCACACACGCACGCACACACACACACACACAAGCACACAGACGCACAGTGTGTCTAGTCTGTTAGATGTTTGTTTAGCTTTCGACAGTGGAGTGTTCGCGCCTCGTGTTTGCTTGGATAATGTATGCGCGTCTCGAACAGGTTGCCACAAATGCATATAGTAGTTTTTTTTTGTCACCGTTTTAGGTAAATAATTAGCAATTTTCCAAAGCTTTTATACCTTAAATATACCCTGTAAGTGCGAAATATGCAGTGGGGTAGGTCAGTTTCAAAGTAAAACTAAATTTAAAACTATGCAGCAGCTGAAGAAGTGGCGCTTAGTTGTGGTATCTATTTTTTTTTATAAGTTACGCATACCCTGTAACTATGAAATAGCTATAGGGTATATTTAAATACAGTTAAGCTCTGTAGAAAGTTTAAAAAGGCGTAGACTAGACTTTTGAAGGTGAGGAATGTCAATAGGGTAATACCAGCCCATATGACACTTCGCAAGTTGAGAGAATCTTACAATAAACTTATTGTGTATTATAATACTCTATAGAATATATACAAAAAATCATAGTATGCTATAAGTACTACTATGTCTTCCCATTTGTCAAAATAGTTTAGTTGTGAACTAACAAAGTATAGAAAAAGCAATTAAGATCGCAATTAGCTCTCTGTGATGGGAGACGGTCTACCGCAATCTTTTTAACCACTAAGCACATCTGTTTTCGGATATTGCTGCGCTTATCTCAAATGGGTTGCCAAGGGAACTGGCCCAAACCTGCTCCGATTGGGGCGACTGATAAAAAACACATTCACTAATTAAGCGACGGTAAATTGCAATAATGTAGATGTCAGCTGATCGTGTCGCTTTTTTTTTTGCATATTTTTGATTGGAGTTATAGAAGCGCAAATGGCGCAGTCCCAAAATAAAATTGCATAATCAATCGTTCGGTAATATTATGTGCATGATATGCAAAGGGAAGTCTCTCACTGCTCTCACTTCTCTTACTTTCCCCGCGGAAGATCATGAATGAATAAATGTAACCGAAAATCAATACGTTTGGCAGTGCATTAGCGCTGCATCTGTTCATTATATATACGATATGGTGATATGGTGACATTTGATTGCCTAACTAACACAATTCTACTGCCAACTTTGTGCAGTAAAACTGGCAAAAAACTTGGCAAACTGCAGGCGATAAAAAATAAAACCAAAACTCAACTAAAAATACATAATCGACCTCAAGCAATTCCGCCTTTCTTTGCATTTGCCGGCCGAAGGACGAGGGGGAGGAGGGAGCCGACGCTGCTGAGAAAAATGTGAAAAGCTTCACAGCAGCGCGTTGTCATTTCCATTCCGGTTCCGGCTTATGGGGGGCATTAACATAAAAGCGAACGAGGCAAAAAAAAACAAAAAAAAAAAAAAAAAACACAGAGCATAGAGCATAAAACATGTTCGGCCATTTGGCGCGCTCAATGCTAACTGCGTGCATTGCACTGACAGATGCAAAGATACACAAGTATCTGTGGCCGGCCCGTAGATGCAGCTAGAAGCGCGTAGAGCGACAGATACATGCGTTCAGACCGCAGACGCCGCCTAGTGAGTCAGACGCGACGCGTAGGCAATGCGCCAGGTAAATATTTGGACTGTACTGCTAGGTATTGCTAGAAAGATGTGATAAAGTTCAATGGGATTGCAATAAAACTACAAACATTGTGAAAAAGCGAATAAATATATTACTAGTTTTATGGAATAATAAAACGCAATAATAGAATATGACTGAAATAAACCTATAAAAATTAAAACCAATTATTTTAATAACATTATAAAAAAGGGAATAAATATTAGGCAGGCTATAATAATTATTATGAAATTATAAGTCACTATAGGTGAATACGCCTAAAATAAAACTATAAACATTTTAACCAATTATTTTAAAAATATTTTTAAATATTTTTATTACTATTATTGTGGTATTATACAATGCAGTAGGAGTATACGAAAGAAATCGATAAACATTACAATAAAATATTAAATAAAGGAAACGATATTGTGTTATTTCTGCTTTAAAATATACTCTTTTATTATATGTACTTTTTTTATTATTTATAAAAAAAATTTATTCATTATTGCATTTTTTGGAGAAAACAAAGAGACTAATGTGTAACATTATTATTATTTTTTTTTATTTTTTGCATTAATTTTTATAAAATTATTTTTCATTCATTATTGCATTTTTTGGAGAAAGAAAAAAGAGACTGCTAATGTCCTACATGTAATATTTCTAAGTAATATTGTTATATTAAAAAAAAATGCCATATTCATTATTGCATATTTTTTGAGAAAGAAATTAGAGACTGCAAATTTACTATAAGTACATTTATTTTTAATTATTTGCATTTATTTTCATTTTATTATCTTTCATTCATTATTGCATACTTTTGCAGAAAGGCAGGAATATTATTTTAATGCATGCATTTAACCTTCAAGCATAAATCAAAACTCTTTTTAATTTTTTTTTTTATGTGCAAGCTTGTGACGAAATTTGCCAAAAAAAGTCACTTGATTTTACTTTCTAGACGTGATATCAATTAAATTAACCTTCGACAGTGGGTCATATGGCAGCGGACATATCGTACGACCCAATTAGAAGATCGCAGTTGGCAGTATGGAACATACAAACTATCATATATTCTATGGCATATTGTCTGGCGATCTGAGCTGAAAGCTTCGAGAACATTGAACTCATCGAGCAGTTCCAGTAACAACTGCAACAAGTCGACGAGTTTTGCATTCAGTTTGTTTATTTTCGTAGCATTCGTTTATTTTACTGGACCTAACAGTTTCTCCAGATCGGCAGCGAGTCTGGGGAATTGTTTTCATTTCCATGGGGCCGGGGAAATGCGAAACGTTGCGAAAAACGATGATGTATGATCTTTGGAATTCAGTTTTATAGGGCAAAAGGAGCTCAGTTTTATAGTATTTGTGTATCTAATTTTTATAGCATAGTATATAGTTAAGTTACTCTGGGGTTATTTGGCACTAAGTAATTCCCCATTTTACTTAGTTTCTGAAATTGCACAGAGCTTTATAGCACTGACTTTTGTATATCTAATTTTTATAGGATATTATAGCACAGGGGATCGTGCATTGGGTGCTTCCCCATTCTACTTCCCACCCCGTGACATTTGTAAAACACCCAAGTGGGTCACCTTTTGGCTTATCAGGGCACATTAAAATGTTTATAGCTGATTAACTCTATGTAGCCATATAAGTCGTGTATAAATAACTACCGATACGATTGTAGAATCGCACATATATATACCTATATGTTTATTTTTTGTTTTTGTAATCAGTTTTTGCTGTCATATGAAATAAAACGAGCAGCAAAATTTTCCATTTTAACGCGCTGACGTCCAAAGAGTTGAGCAACTTTACAGCAGTTTTCAAAAATTCTCGAAAATCTATTGAAAATCTTGATATTCTCAAGTTGAGCACAGGAAGTTGTATTATTTTTTTTTTTAATAATCGGAAATGCATTTCGAAAATCCGTATTTGTGTGGGAGTTAAGCTGCGCAATCTAATGTAGGGGGTTAAGTGTTACCTGCCCTATCTACAAGTCGGGTTCAACTATTACAAATTATTGTGGCATATTGTAGTGAGAATCGATTGTGACGTCAATGGCACAGCCTTGATGTCTATGATTGACACTGCAGGTCCCAAAACAGATTGTTGTAGGTGTACGAAACGGATTTCATAGAGCATTCTTGCAAGTCGTGATTGCAAATAATAGAGGCTATTTTTAATGCCTAATGGACTGATTGTGCAATGCTGGGTTATATATAGAAAACGCTGGAAAATGGATCGAGTGTAGAAATTCTCTGTAGACGTGATACTACTGATTTTTTCATATGCTTTTTAGCGCAGAAATATTTCGGGCCCGTTATATATATCACGCAATTTAACTGTATCGACTTCCTTCTTTGGCCGTAAATTTGTATCTGTGCTCTTGACGCAAAGATATTTCAATTAATTTCCTTTTGGGCATGCAACGCCCCCACGAAAATGCAGGCGCACAAATAAATCAAATCGCCGGGCATTCGCCATATGCAGCAAAGCGGGCCAACAATTTTCCACAGACAAGTTTTGTCTTTATTTTTTCTTATTTTTTTTTTGCATGCCTGCATCGCCCACGCTGCCAACAGCACCTGGTGGCCGGAACCGCACAGCCTGGGCGTGATGGCTTAAGATTGTTTTCCTTTTGCCGGCAGCCCCTCGCCCAGTTGCCAACTCCTGGGCTCATTAGCGTGTGTCTAATCGCGGTGTTAATCAAGTTTTTAGCCTAATCACGGGCAAAAAAAAATTAAAAAGTTAAGTGGGGTCTGTGCGCAGGGAACTTAATGGCGAGGCGATATTGTTGTTGCCAGCCAGTCGCGCGACGAACCATGGCTATCTCGCTCTCTCTCCCACTTGCTGATGGCCTGCTGCTCTAATGTCTAATGTTAAGTTCAATGACTAAATTGAAACGTGATTTTCGCCTTTGTTTTTTCGTCGCTGTCTTTTTATTTGTTTTCATCTTTTTGTTTGGACTATGTTTAATCAGCTGTCGAGGAACTTGTTATCAGCCTTATGTACATGTTGCCCTAGTTTTCGCCTGTGTGATGGCCATGCTTTTGGGATTGCAGATGCCAAGAGAGCGGGAGCTGGAGACAGTGAGCTGCGATAAGAGCACACCTCTCGATTCCATAAGCAATACTCTATGTAGCGCAACCTCTGCACATCCTGTTGCCTTTTTTTTTATTGTCTAATCTTTGCTTTTTTCTCTGCTTCGCTTCACTCTTCCCCTTGCCCAACTACTGCGCTCTTTTGTTATTATCAAGGTTTTTGTGTTCAATTCTAAAACCTAAGCCGTTTTTTGTTTTCCTCTATTTTTTTTAGAATTTCTATGGGTCTAAAATGCATTAAAATTTCTTTTTTAATAATTTATTTTTGAGCGTCACTACAAAGAGAGGGATGCTTCGGATCGGTTAGACCATTTTAGCTTGGCCAAGAGCGTGTAATACTACTAATATAAATAATAATAATATAATATACCTTTTTTTAATTATGTTCGAAATTTTTTACGAGCAATAATAAAATTTGTTAGCTATATAGAAACGTGATTTCATTAATGCTGCACTTGATACGCATTCCCATTCAAAAGCGAATAATTTCTCAAATTTTATTCACCTTTTTATTTGGCTCTTTATCACCTAAGAAGAATGATAAGCGATCCCCCAGGCGTCTGTGTTTTTTTTTTTTTTTGTTGCATCTTAAGGTGATCAGATTTATGGCGCATTATATTGCTCGGGTCTGGCCTGCATATATTTGCCTAATGAGTGGCAGATAGCCCAAAGCTCGGGTCGCGACATCGCAACGGGCCTACATAGCTATACACAACTTACATATATGTATATATAGACATATATATGGAGATCTGCTGGAAAGTTGTGCGGGCACTGCACTAGGCATGCCTACGGTCGGATTGTTCGCCTGATTAGGGACTGCAACTTAGTTCCGCTTTCGGTTTGTTCCAGCTTTTGCGCCTTGAAAATCGGCTTGGGGTTCGGGTTAGGGTTAGGGTTCGGGTTCGCGTTCGTGGGTTCAATTTGCTATTTTTATAAAGAAGCATACAGCAGCTCCGCTTTATTTTTAGCATCGCCCTTTGATTTGTTTATATAAGAGCGCAGATAAGGCCGCTGCTATATAGTGTGTAGATCTCAGCCAAATCGACGTTGGGCACAGGCTGCCCAGGGACTTGTTATTCGAAATCCGCCCACCTAATCTGCCCGTAATCGCAGCCCGTAATCAGTTGTTTATAGTTTGCCCGAGAAAACCCCAAGCCGGCGTCTCGCAGGAGGAAAATAGTTGCACGCGTTGTAGTTTTTATTTAAATAGACATATAGACCTGCTTATAGGTAGTATATATGCTATATGTATTCACTGAGATTGGCTTCAAGATTTTCGTTGAATTCAGATCTGTGGCTCAGCGATTAGTTAACATTTGTTTTGAGCGTGTTCCCGCTGCCAAAGGCTTGAACTGAACCCTAGAACCGAGATGAGATAATACAATGCACATGCGAGCCGAGTGACAGTTTGCACCGCTGCACCACCACGCCTTCCTCTTCCTCCTACACTGTAGTATAAACTACTTCTATGTTTTGTCTGTACGATTGTCGGCAAGGTTTATGGCACTGTTGTGGCGCGTCGTGGGGCAAAGCACCTTCAATCAGTTTCGGACTACATCCATGTCCCGTCTATCAGTGCGGGCTTATCGATAGCGCCTGGTTGCCCCTTTTAGCTGTCAGAACGAGCAATGCATTGTTGATAAAGCACGTCGAGGTGTGTGATGGGTGTGTTTTGGGGGGCGTTATTCGCACTAATCAATCACGAGAAAGCGTTGATCGTAGATTCCAACGATTAGTGCTGAGACTGGCAATAATACTACATATATAGTAAAGCGAAATACTATTCACAGATTACAAAGTAGAAAGTTATGCAGCTGTTGTTTGCGTACAAGTGAAGCCTGGCTGGCAATGATTTAATAGGCATTAAATGTATAACAATAATTATATGAAATAACAAGCAGTTGAATTTTCAAATATGACGCTATCAGCTTATAAACAATTACAATTATTAAATTAATAGTTCTATTTCTTCAATTTAAATTGTTATACTAAATTTGAATTAGTATTTATTAAAATTTTGTTGTTTTCACAATTTTTGCTTAGCTATGGCACTTTCAAAAGTACCGCCAACTACACTGCCAATCTATCGATGCGTTACTCGCTAAGCATATCGATTGCGTTGCGCTCATTGCTAACAAGTGCTGCTATCGATATGGTTGTGCTTAGTGTGGCGGTCGGCCGATAGCTGCCTAGTCATTTGCTATATCTAATTGGCAATTCTATGCATAAAATCAAAACAATTAATAGACAAACTGCACAAACATGGTTAGTAACCTCTCGCTGCGTATTTATTAACGTATGATCGATTAGACATTTAGAGCAAGTGCTGTAGTTAAGTGACTGATTGGCATTTCATACATTTCTGGAATGAACAAGTGTTGTTGTGTTGTGTTGTGTTGTGCTGTGATGCGACTGCGACGGCGACGCCGACTGCGACGCCGACGCTTAGTAGAAGTTGCGCTCGATGCCGGCGCCGGCGAAGCCCTCGACGGGCATGGCAGCGAGCAGCGCAGCCTGCTCTGCCGGTCCCGAACGCTTGCCGCCCCAGGAGTGGAAGCGCTGCTTCTTGCCCAGCACCACGGAGTTGCGCTTGTCGTCGCGCTGCAGCTTGAAGCGGCAGCGCTCGATGACAGCATCGCGTATGATGGCGGCGAACTCGACGTCGTTGAACTGCGCCATCAGCAGCTTGAAAAAGGCCCAGATCTCGCCGCGCTGCGATGTCGGCGGCGGCGCATACTGATGGAAGAGCCAGGCGTCCGACAGGGCGCCCTCATCGGCGGCCACGGGACGCGCGTTGTACGCATCGCAGACATCCTCGAAGCTGAGTATGGCCTGCAGTATGAACTTGCGGTACTTGGCCAGCTGCAGCTCGCAGGTGCTCAGCTCCAGATCTGCCGGTGACGACGCGGGGGAGGAGCCGTGCGTGGGCAGCGCGTACAGCTGCCGGCAGATGCCCAGCAGCAGAAGCAGACGCCAGAGTTGCAGCATGTCGAGTTGGAGTTGAAGTTGGAGTTGGAGTTGGAGCTGGAGTTGAGTGCCCAGTGGATAATCCTGTCGTGACGTGACGCGCTGCTTGACAAGGATCAACTGTGCAAGCAACTGGCACAGCCGTCGTTCTTATATACACCAAGGCTGGCAACCCCCACGAGCTCCCGCCGCGGACGCGGACGCGGACGACTGTCAACTTTGAAGTTCATAAAATAATTATAAAACGTTGTCGTTTACATTTCTAAACCGTTACACACGGCTAAAGAGCGTGGCGGACTAATCAGCATCGGGGGACAGCAGCGCCAGCGCCAGCGCCAGCGCCTGCAACAAGTGTCATAAATTTACGCCGTGCTCTTGAGCTGCTCACAGCTCAGTGCTGCTTGCTGCTCCTCCCGCTCCAAGCTGCTGCTCGTTTGTTTCCTTCGCCTTCGCCTTCGCCTGCTTATTTATTAATCCTGCCCGTGGATGGATAAACGTGACGTGCACTTGAAACTGAAACCCGCAGTCGCTCGAGCTGCTCATTAGTTGCACACACACCCACACACAGCCACACACCACCACACACGCACACCCAGTAGTCAGCCCTTTCTGTCAGCGAGTCGTACAAATTGCTGGCTGATTAGCAGGCAAGCGTATGAAATTAATCATATGCAAATACTCGACTTGTGTGTGCCGCATTTCTTTCTCGGGCGCACTTCTTTCTGGTTTAGCCCACTTGTTGCCGGACTCATACCCTTTAATTTGCCACTGTGGACGTGACGAATGTGTGCGTCGCGTCCCTAGGCCCAGGCGTCTCTAGGTGTAGGCGTTAGCAGTCACTCCCGGGCTTGTGGGAGGGGCTGCTTTAAGTTGGCCAGCAAGTTGGGAGAGCATTGCAAAGGATTTGTAGGTTCGTTCTACTCTTCAAGCCAACTTCGAGTGCTTTGCATATGTCGTAAAATCCCATGACTGCCTTTTAACTTATTTTCCAATAATTTATAGTACTCTGTTTATTCAATAAGTCCCTCAAGTCCATTTCCAATACTTTTGACTATCCAGCGGCTTCAGCATTAGTTCAGAAAAGCAAAGCTTCCAAGGGATTCGGAAAGCATTGGAAGCATATTGTACAACTTCGCAGCCTTTTTTTTGTAATTAAACCTACCTTAAGCTGCATCTGCTTTATTAAAAATAAATTCAGATATTTCTTGAGAAAATCCTATGTCGGATAAGCTAATTTGGAGGCATAGGAAGCTCCTTACTTTCCAATTAAACCTCCCATAAGCTTCATCTTCTTCATTAAAAGTCGATTTAAGTATCTCTTGACGGAGTATTATTTGTGGGTATTTCAAACTTATTACTATATTTTTCTTAATTTAATAATTTATTTTAAATAAATTATTTATTAATTTTTCTTATTATATTATTATTTATTTATTATATTATAATTTATTTATTATATTATTATTTATTTATTATACTTTCCAATTCAATTTACTCCCCATAATATCACATAAGTTTAATCTTCTCCATTAAAAGTAAACTCAGATACGTTTCGAGGCAAGTTTATATTCTACAAACGAATTAATTATATTGTGTATATTCCTTAAACTCCATGAGCTTCTGTATTTGTCTTAGCTGGACATTGACATTGACTGGACATTTTTATTATATTTACTATATTATTTATTTATTTTTTATTTCATAATTTATTCATTTTATTATTATTTATTTTTTATACTTTCCAATCAATTTACTCTCCATAATATCGCATTAGTTTCTTCATTAAAAGTAAATTCAGGTATCTCTTGAGGCAGTATTCTTTGTGGGCGTTAGAAACTTATTATTATATTTTTCTTAATTTATTAAATTATAATTTATTTATTATATTATAATTCATTTATTATATTTTTTATTCCCCATAATACGCATTTTCATCTATTTAATTAAAAGTAAGTTCAGATAGTTTTTGAGGCAAGTTTTCTAATTTGTAAATTCTTCAAAAAAATTAATTATACTGTGTATTATCTCTAAACTCCATGAGCCTCCTTATACGCTCCACCTTTTATCAATTTAATCAATCAATACTCCAGCTTCTATTTTTCTCAAGTTATTATAAACCTCGTAGAAGTCGCTTCATCTCTCTCTGCTTTCCTATGCAATTATATATTATGTTCTAATTTTATTTAATAGAAAAGCATAAAATACTTAAGTTCCTTAGGCTCCAAACTGAATTTAAAATATATTAAATTATTTTTATTTTAATTTATTATTGAATTTAAGGCTTTTATTGTACTCTCCAATTAATTTAATCAATCAATCAAATTGAAGTAAGCTCCCAAGCAATTCATAATATATACTACTCTCTATTTTATACTAATTCTTTCTGTGCACTTTTACTTGCAGAAATTTCGCTTCTGCGGCGAGGGCGACTGTCCGGATTGGGTGCTGGCCGAGATCATCTCCACGCTGTCGAATCTGAGCGTGGAGCAGCTCGAGCAGTTGGCTCAGCTGGTGGCCAGGCGCATCAGTGGCGAGCAGTTCGAGGTGAGACTTCAGGTCCATCAGATCCCTACACAAAGTTTGCTATAAACACTGCTCTCTCTTTATAGGAAACTGCAGTCCGATCTCTGACAGCGTCCGTGACGAACGATGGGAAGACGGCCGTCGCCTGCGTGCACTACATGCTCTCCAACGCGGCGCGCTACAGCTGCAGCGAGTCGAGCTTCGGCGAGGAGATACAGCAGCTCGGCCTGCCCAAGGAGCACGCGGCGGCCATGTGCCGTGTGCTGCAGGCGCACGCGGCGGCCATCAGACAGAAACTGATCGATAAGTCCTTTAGAAGTGGGTGTCACCTGGTATAGTAGATATATATATATATCTTATGTGAGCTGTGTATTTTTCTGGCACTTTCAGTTAACGAACTGCAGAGCGTACGCAACGCCACCTCGCTGGGGGAGACGCCCCCGAACTGTGCCACCTTGGAACTGAAAATCTCGCAGGAACTTGTCGACGGACTGCCGACAGATACCACGCATATTCTCAACATAGAGTGCGCCCAGCTGGCCACGCTGCTCGAGGAGATGAAGCAGGCGCGCGATGTAATGCTGAAATATGAAAATAAAGAGAGTGAATGAGTGCATGATTAATAATAATTATTATAATGCTGTCTGTGATAAAGCTGCACAACTGTCTGTAAACTCGTTTATTTTTGCTTTTATTACATTTTTAACGTTAATTTAAAAACTTATATACTTAGTACATTTTTTTGATAAAACCTGAAACATAATAGTCAAATTGTTTTATGGAAATTAGATAATTAATTGAGAGTATGTTTAAAGTTTATTAAATTGTTATTTAAATTTATTTAACATTTCTCGCATGCCATAACATGCAGCTGCTGCTATATTGTGTGTGGTTCGTGTCTCGGGTAGCGTTGCCAACCACTGTGAAAATGAGGCAATGTAACTACAGTATCAGTTGAGCATTAACATGGTTTTTACATGTTACAGATATGTTAAAAGCTATGTAAATTTACTGTCGCTGTTAAGGACTTTGAAGAACTTAGGAATGCTTAAAAATGGTATATAAGTTTTGGGCAAATGTTTGTTACAGGCATAACGAGGCGTGGCAGCTCGTATAAAGCGTATATACTCCTGATCACATCAGCAACGTTAGCCTGTATTAACACACAAAACTCTGGCAAGAGAAGCAAATTTAAAATTTCAGATTTTATACTCAATTATGAAGCAGGAATAACAATACCTTTCATCTTTATTGCAAATTGCTTCCAAATTTAATGCTTAAAGTTAAATAAAGACTTACTTGTTTTCTTAAAACTAACCGGTAATATTTTAATATATAAATTCTCAAATATATTATTTAATAAATTAAAAATAATATTTAATATTCACAAAATTCGTCTCGCATGCGATGCGCACCGCACGCCCACATAACTTACGCACATAAATGTCACCGAAAATCAACCACAGATTTAACCCTTTTTCCCACCCAAAAAAACTGGCAATACTCCCCCCCTCCCCCACAAAAAAATCCAGCTTGAAGTGTGTCGAATTTAATCAACTCGCGTGCAACCTGCACGGCAGATATAAATGGTTAAATATACCCTGGCCAATTGAATAATTATAGCGCATAACGTGCAGCGTAAATAAAACGAAATTTGTTAATAAAAGCTGGGCATAAAGTTAACCCTTTCGCCCCCAAAACGCGTACAGGGAGAAATAGAGCAACCTTCTGTATGCCTTCTCTCACTTTTATTTGCCCTTACCGTGGCTTATCATCCGTTTTGCCACGGCAATTACCGGCGCATCCTTTGCCACGCCCCGCTCTGCCTCTCTCTACTGCTCCAGCAGGTTATTAGAAATTATCTGCAGCAGCAGAGAGAACAGCGAAAGCAAAAAAATATAAAAAGAAAATTTCAATTAAAAAACGCAAAAAAGAATAAATTAATTCTTCTACTCTCCCTCCTCGCTGCTCTCTCCGGCGTTTCCACAATTTCTAATTATGAGCAGCTGCGCGGCGTTAAATGTCAGGCCAAAAGTCGTGCTCTCCTTTTTTTCGCTCGATTTTTATAACAAATTTTGCTGTATTATTTTTTCAATTAAACTTGACCATGTCAAGAAGTCGCAAACTTCTTGAATATGTATACCCTGTAATTGGGCTTGGCTTGGAATAGGTATGCCAGTTGCTTAAGTTTAAATTCTCTATATATAATTTTAAGCGCTTGTGTTAATAACCTATTACAGGGTTTTTTTATTGTAGCGTTTATTGCTAAGAAAGCCTTAAATTATAAATTAAGTAATTTATAATAATAGAAATTATAATTATAGAAAAGTTAAAATTCCTATATATAATTTAATAGGGCTTCACTTAATAGCCTTTTACAGGGTATTTTACTATTGCGTTTATCGCTAAGAAAGTTTTAAATTATAAATTAAGGAAATTATAATAATAGAAATTATAATTATAGAAAACAAATTATAATTTTTTTCAAATTTTCTACAGTAATAGGCTTCTTTATAGGATATTTGTTAGTCTATCAGTTGAGTCTTTTAACAGCGCAATATAGCATATCTAATATTCTATTTTTTACATTGCTTAAATAAGAAGATTTGTTACCTTATTCACATTATTGTAGGGTATTTGTTGGTCTATCAGTTCAATCTACGCCTGTTAACTTCACAGGGTATCTTTCAACGACTACTAATTTGATTGCTTAAAAAATCTGCTAATTATTTTAACAGCATTGTAAAGTTTCCCTAGCTTATTTCTACTAATCAGTTTTCTTGTAGGATATCTACTAGTCTATCAACTGTGTCTGCCGCCTTTTACCATTCAACTTTTGATTGCTGCGCTGCGCTTATTTCCACAGCTCAATTTTTTGCTGCTGCCACATGTTGCTCTGACACTTGCAGCAGTTGCTGCCTGCTCCCTACTCCCGCTCTCTTCCACCTGCCTGCCCGCTCTTTCTCTCTCTTTCTTTTCGTTCTGCACTTGAACTTTGATTTATGGCAGCCTATGGGCAATTCGCTTCCCCACACCAACACTAACACAGCATTGTCACCTGAAGGCCTTAATTAAATTTCCCCCTGGGCAGTTCAATGAAGTGCAGTGAGCATTTCCCTCTGTTTTCGCAGCTCAAATAGCCCGCACACTGAGCGGGGTAAATAAATGTACCAATTACTCTCGGGCAAGTATTTGCCCAACGTTTAATTTTAGTTGCTGCTATTTGCGCGCAATGATGCCCAAACACACACACACACACACACACACACACACACACACGTCTGTGGGTATGTGTGTTTGTGTGTGCCTGTGTGAGGCGCACATTCCCATGTAAATAGAGCGGCAATGTCAACAAAATGGTCGGCAATGTCGTGTAACACGTGTGACACGAGCGAGCACGGCGGTTGGGCGGGGTATTAACCAGCAATTGGCAGGCAGAACTTGTTTGATGCCTGCCAAAAGCGACAACTGCATGGGTGGCTCGAGCAGTTTGTGCAATTTGAAAGTGGTGTCGAGCTTTGAGAGCTCAGAGGAAGGTAGTAATAAGTCAGTAGAAGTGCCATATATGATAAATAAAGGACTAATGCAGATATTCGGTTCATTAAGATGACAAAGGAATGTAAGAATAGTAGTAAAGATCGGAGTTAATATTGTTTATTGCCTACAGTTTACTATAAACTTAGTTTAATGCCATTTTGGGATATATGAAGTAAGCAAGTTTTTTTTAATTCAGATATAATTGACTGATAAAACTGTATTTGCGTATTTGAATCAAGAAGCTATATATATTATATATATGTATATTATGTATATATAGTATTTACATTGAAAGTACTTTAGCAT
Source organism: Zaprionus bogoriensis (assembly GCA_035046045.1). Classification (NCBI taxonomy): domain Eukaryota; kingdom Metazoa; phylum Arthropoda; class Insecta; order Diptera; family Drosophilidae; genus Zaprionus; species Zaprionus bogoriensis. The sequence continues at coordinate 1,826,612 of JAWNOI010000014.1, forward strand.
GAGGTTGACTTAAAGTTTTTCCCAAGTTCTTCATTCTACTCTAATTTAGAGCTAAAAAAGGTTGTGGAAGGTGCAAGTAAAAGCTGAGTATTTAGCTTAGCTTTAATATAAGAGTTGGACCGAAAACGTTCGGTTTACTTAAATTAAGAAGCTGTGTAGTATATAAATTCATATATTTTGTAGAAGCTTTATTTAAATATTAATATTTTTGAAAAAAATAAACTTCTAACTAAATCGAATTTAAGCTGAAGAAGTTTGTTATAGTTGAAAGTGAAAACTGAGTATTTAGCTAAGATAGAGCCATTGAGCTAGTTCGGTTCATTTCAATTAAAAACCTATATACTATTTTGCAGAAATCTGATTTTAATAATATTTTTGAAGAAAAACTACTAAGTAAATTGAATCTTGGCTGAATTCTTTAGCTAAAATTTGTATACAATATATCTGATTTATCGGATATCAGATATCTTGTATATCTTGTCTTATCTTGTATTATCTGATGTTAATATTAAAACTACCGACTGCAGAAATTTTTGGCCCAGTTTTCAGCTAAATCTGTAAATACAATATTTGTAAAATATATTTAGAGATCAATAAATAACGATTAAAACGCTATATGCGATGCATATAAATATTTTGTGTGATCTGTAATAAATATACATGAATTATTGCATTTCTGCTCGCAAAATATATCAAATAAACTATGGAAAATCAAGTTTTACAGTTAAATACTTAGCTAACTTTAAATATAGGGTATATAAAAGGCAGATAGATCGGTTCATCGATATCAAGGAGCTATACCCCTTTACTTAGTATAGGCTTTTGACAAAATGCTACAATTTAATTATATGCAACAAAGCTTCCAGCTGTGCTTGAGCTACTGCTCAGGCCACCCTCGCTGCTGCCAAGTACGTCATAGGCCTCCTGCCTGCCTGCCACGATTGTAATCTGCCGCTGGCAACGCCTAAACATGTGTACCCTTCGCCCGCCTGCTAGTCCGCCTCGGCCTCGCCCCCGTTCACATTACGCGCCGGTTACCATATCTTTACAACTGTATCTACAGATCGTCCTCCACGCACTTACGTAGTACTATCGCATATGACAAAGCACAGAACTTAAAAACCGTATGCATGTGATTTGAGACCCGACCCATGGGGGGAGGGAGCGGGGAGGGTTTGGAATTACCGCACAAGTGTCAGCCTTTCCGCCCGGAACTTGTTTTCGCATGGTATTCGGGTGGTTGCTCGTATCCCCCCTCGCTGCTTGTACTTCCGTTCCGGTTTTTTGGTTCGAGTACTGTCATCGCTGGCAACCCTCGGCGCGCCGGGTGGGTGGGCCACCCCTTCGAGTTGCCACTATGTTTTTGTTTTGGGTTCCGCCGGCATTGCTTTTTGACTTTTTCAATTTGACTCTTGTGCATTTGGGTATTACTTCTCCCCCATGCGTTATAATGAAATAAACGTTTCGCTAAATGCCTGCGTATTTGGCGGGAAGTAACGGTAATCATTTCATTTGATGAGCTTTTGCGGGCAAATGAGGCATGCGAAAATAGATCATTGGAAAGCATAGAAAAAATATAAGGACTATTATTTAGATTTTTTAAGTCACTTGTTGTTTTATTTAATATATTAATTTATTTAAACTGTTTCAATATATTTGTAAATTTTAAACCAATTTAATATATTATTTATTTCTTTATTTAACCAGTTTCAATAATTAATTCATATAAAAAATTTAAGGAATATTATTATTATTATTATTAAAATTTTCTTAAGTCACTTGTTACCTTAAATCAGTTCAATATATTTATTTATTTAAACTGTTTTAATATATTTATAAATTTTAAACCAATTCAATATTTAATTTTTTTTATTTAACCAGTTTTAATATAAAATATAAACTGTACAAAATTTAAGGACTCTTATTATTATTAAGATTTTCTTAAGTCACTTGCTACTTTAAATTAGTTCAATATATTTATTTTTTTAAACTGTTTCAATATCTTTATAAATTTTAAACCAATTCCATATTTATTTCTCAATTTAACCACTTTCAATAAATTAATTTGAATAATATATTTTATTAATATTATTTTATAAAAACCTATGTTAATAATTCCAATAAGTTGTGCACTTAAATCAACATTCATTTCTTGAGCTTAGCTAAATATTCATATGAGCTCATTGCGCCGAATGCTGGCAACACCTGAGCGCAAAAAGTTATCGCCAGCATTCCGGGTCCATTTCGGTTTCCGTTTCCGTTTCCACTGCCATATCCAGTTCCAGTTTGGCGCTCGCTTATGTAGATTGACTGCTTCGCATTAATCAACGCATAAATTTAACGCATTATTATTTATGTGCCTGCTCTCAGCGTCTGTGCCGCTGCCTTCTGCCCTCTGCCCCCGGCTCCCGCTGTGGTTCTTGTTGCTGTTACAGATTTCATTTCGAAAATAGAAATTGTTTTACAAATGTCACGCCCCTGCCGCCAGGGAGTGGGAGCAGTGGGAGTCGCGTTTGGGTGTAGGAAAATAAATGGCGCTAAAATGATTCAATTACGCGCGAGCCAAGGCGCAACAAAAACAAAAAAAAAAAGAAGAACGAGAAGAAAATCAAGGCAAACCTGGAAACAGGTGGCAACTCAGGCGACAAATTCCTGCGAAGTAGGCGGGGCCGTGGCACCGGAACAATTTTTAGACGTGTTTATTGGCGACGCCTGCAGCTGCGCTCCACGGCAAATGTAATAAGCGAAAATAAGATTTTAATTGCCCATTTATGGCGTGCGTTAAATTCCCTTTTAATGCCACTCCCCGAGAGGTGCGAACACCTGTGTGGGAGTAGCGGCGGGTAGGAGCGGGCGACCTCCACTGAAGATCAGTGCAGCAAATCGAAGTACACTAATTGCTGTATGCACAGCGATGCGATGAGATGTCGGAATTCCCTTCCTCGAGGAGTTGCCCACTAGCAGTTGGCATGGCGGACTACCCAGTGGGAATGGTAGCAGTAAACAGGAAAAAAAACTCTTTATTAAATGCTGAGAGCGTGGAAGTAAGCTGTGATGGTAAATAAAACCATTTTCAATGGGTAAATGGTATAAAAATAAAGTATTCACGCATTAGCATGTTATTCTATATCATTCCATTTTCTTTACTATTTTATGTTCTGTAGGGTCTCAGTAAGAAATATTCGATATTTGTTTAAAAAATTCACTTTATGCGAAGTAGTAAAATTCTATTCTAATTATTATTACACATATTAATGTCCAAATTTAAAATTTTTTATTTAATCCAGCACACATTTCTCGACGTCAGAGTTATCTTTCTAGCTTTCTCGATATTTATAAATATATGGTAAATTATTCACTTACCTTGAAAAGTTATTTATTCTACTTATAATTTTCTTTTTTCACTTCAAGAACCTTTTCCTTTCCGCAGAGTCCCACTGAGTACTGAGTGCTCAGACCAGCAATAATAATATGTGCATATTTATAAGTAATTCAAGCATCAAATTGTGTATATTATTATTCAGATATCTCTGCTGCAATTCTGAGCGCTCTCTTCACAGTCCCACTGGGTGCAAGGCGCGCTGGCACTCGGTGTTTTCCATAAATACTGGCTAAAAATACACCAATAATATATGGATATTAATTATTTTTCTTACCGTACATCCGTTGGAGGATACCAATTCCACTACTCTACTTTCTGCAAAGTCCCACTGGGTGCTCGACGCGCTGGCATTCGATATTTGCTATTGCGCATTTGTGGACATTTCCGCATTTCGCTCTAGCAGCGCGGCGCGGCTAATGCGCAATTTCCCACTGTGCTCATCCTCGCCAGCTCACGCTCCACTGCACACATACACACAACCAGAGCGGGGCAGGAGCGCATCTCTTAAGTGGCTGCGTGCACGCTGTGTGCGTGCAGTTAGGGTTACCCTTTGGCACTTAATTCAATGTTGCAGGCGAGTAAATCAGAGTTGTCAACGGAGTTGTTTTACGATTTCATTAGGGCGAACGCCCATTAGTTAAATTGCGCTTCTATGCGCGCTTTCAATAAGCAATTGTCAAACGGCAAAAAAAAACAATAAATAATCATCATAATAATATATTAACAAGCAGGGAAGAGTTTCAATTTTAAAATTAGTTAACTTTGATTCAGCTATCTCTGTCTATAAATATTTTAGTAAATTTGATTTTCCCCCCAATGAAGCTTTCAATTTTCGTTTGTTTAAGTGAGTTCCTCCTGATCATCCTGCACTGCAATTTCAGCTTGTTAACCATGACTCCAGGCTAGTTATGCCAATTAGCTTAAAAGGCTGAAAATTGAAATTCAAGACGGGGAAAGAACGAGCTCCTTTCCATTATCCTACGGGAACAACCGGTGGTTGTACTATGTGTAGAAGGCTTTGTATCTTTGCTTGCGGCTCGCGCTTTTGCTGTGGAGAGCCCTGTATACCCTATGTACCATGCTCACCCTGCTGTCGATGCTCGAATGGCTGCTCGAGATGCTTGTCTACCTGTTGTGGAGCCTGCCCCGAAATCTGCTGCGGTCCCGGATGTGAGTCTTCCTTTGATCCGGCCTGGTACAGCTGGTTGGCGCCGCGACTCTGTGGTTCCTATTGCTGTCCCTCTATCTGCTGCTAGGCTGGAGAGCAGGCGGCACAGGGCTCTGCTGCCTTATCTGGATCGAACGCAAGGTTTTCGAATGACACACTGACAGCGAGAGTTGAGGCACTTGCTGACATCTAACCGAAAGTCTTCGCAAATACAAATACAAATACAACTGTCAAATAAATCGTACTGAAATTACTATTGCATATTCTATGGATCGCTTGAAAGTTTAATACATTTTGCATTAAGTTTTTAAATTTATTCATAAATTCATTAGTAACATATTTATACTATACTATATAGTATGTATATAATACATATCTACATAAAACTCGCACCATAGATGAATCTTTAACTAAGCTCAAAAGAAGAGCTGATAGGAGCTAGTCTCGCCGATTTTCTGATCGCAGGCAAATCTAAACTCACTCTAGCCGGAAGAGGCGATCGGAAGGGATCCTTAGGTGCATTGTCGCGTACAGTATGTACTTAATACTGTGAACTATGGCGGAATATATTTAGCGTACGCTCTAGTTGCTTTATAAGACATTTAAGTATGCTGATTGCAAAATTTAGGCTGGTCACATGTGGTCACATTATATTATTATTACTATATTAAATTGTATCTCTAGGTATCTCTATACTCCTAAATATTTATTTATATCTTGATCAATTTTTAATTATTTAATTATTATATATTTTAGTTATTAATTACGAATGATTCAGAATGTTTAATATATTTGCGAAAATAATGGTTCCACATATCGGAAGGGCTTTGCGTGTTTCGCCTAACACATTTTCCAGGGTCTGGAAAAAATACACACTAGTTTAAACAACCGAGCTAAATTATCTATAAAACCATACAAATGTTATAGAAAATAAATTAGTATATCAGAACTTACATGCGGTTGAATTTACATAAATTATACAGAGAAGGAATTATTATATAAAAGACTTACTATACAGAATTTACAGAAAATTTAAATGAATACAGTTTTATATGGAACTAGCAAGGATTACGAAGTTAAAACTCAATGACAAGTTTGGCTTCGATAAAGAGCTTTTATATGTATATACTAATGTTTAAAATTATGATATTCAAATAGGATTAGAAAATAAATGAGCGAGAGAGAGAGAGTGAGAGAACGCAACTCTCGCATTTTAATAACATTATTTCCAGGCAATACCTGAGGCTAAACTAAAATCAATCGTAAAATAGTCATAAATATTTATTTACAACAATGCACGAGTGTTCATTGTTGTTGCTGTTGTTATTGCTGCTGCTGCTGCTGTTAGTGTTGGTGTAACACATGTAAAGCCTGTAAAAATGAATTTTTATGGTTGACCAAGACATCGGGCAATTCAAGCCCAAGCCCCAGCCCGGCGACCCTAATGCACTCAAATTTTAAAATCAAGAATTGACGATTATGCAAAAATCCACAACACACACACACGAACACAATACACCTTTATGGCTGTGCGGATTGGTGGCAAGGGTCTTTTCGCACACACACACAGAAACATAGGTGCTCACTGAGTATGACATTTGTTTTATGCCTACTTCAGCCTGCGGTCGCATAAAAGCCTGCCCCCTCGCCCCTCCTGGAGCAACACATGAGCGCACGGCCTGCGATAAAAGTTAAATATGCAAAGATGAAAATCTATAATTTTTTATGGGCTTTTGCTGCGACACCGGGGCCATGTTGCCACATTATGTTGCCATTTTTATGTGTGCTTTGCTTTGCTTTTTGCCTTCCTCTTCTCAGGGGGGGCACTAATTTGGGCCGCTTTCCGCGACTGTTTGCGATTTGTTGCGGTTTTCCGAAATTGGCGAAATTCGCGCGATTTTTACGATTCGGGATTTGCACGAATTATATACATTTTTTTATAGTTTTACAATATGTTGCGCCCAGTGCGGCCATCAAAGTTGCATTGCATTGAATTATATAGACTTTGTGAGCTTATCGAGAGGCAAGGGCATAATCTCGAGTGACAGTTTGAGTGCTAAATTAATTGCATCTTTGATGGCCCAACGGATTATTATATAGTTCTATATATACTGTGTTAAAAAATCAAATCCGATTTTTATCTGCCTGCGTCGGCTGTCAATAAATTTGTAATACCCCGGGATTTTGGTTCGAATTTTTGCTGCCATGGCGTAAAATTTCAACACGTGTTCGCATCGACACCCTAAAGAAGCGCAAGCAAGCGCCCTTCTCTCCTGTTCTCCGGGCACAACCCACTTTTCTTTTTTTTTTAATGCCTGTTTGCCTCAAAACAAATCCCACGATTTGTAAACTCTGTAGAACGTTATCTCTAATGCTTGGAATTTAAATTTTTGGCGCATAATTTACATGAACATTAAACGAACGAGCTAACCACGACATCCACATGAATGATGAGGCGTCGGCACGCGGCCAACCGCAGATACTTCGCTCCCAGCCCCGGGGTTTTCCGGTTTGCCGCCTCTGCCTCGGGCTCTGCCGATCCGTGGGATGTGCCAACAGGCAACTATTAAACGCTTAATGGCAATTTCATTGTACGCCCCGATATCAGTTACCCAATAGCCTCTCGCTTCTCGTGCTGCACCCGCTGCCGTCGTCCCAGTCGGAGTCAGGCCACATGTTTGTTGTGATTACATGCGAGTTGACACGCCGCCTCGCGCTCTGCTTGGCCACGTGACCAGGTCACGTGCCCTCAATTCGGCCACAAAGAAAATGCTACAAGTTCTTTTCGCTCGCCAAGTGTAGAGAGAGAGTCTACCAAAACTGTGAAGCGGTTTAAGAAAGAAGTTTGGGAATATTTTGAAATTTGGAAATTCATATAGAATATTTTGGACTTAATTTTTTTTTATTAAATATTTATATTTAAAAATAAATTCATGTTCATGCATTTTTAATACTTTTGTAATTTTATGAGTAAAAAAACAAGTAAATATTAATTTTATTATACTTTGTTGTATAAAAATAAATAAATACCAATATAAAAATTTTATATTGTATAAAAAATCAATCAAATAGCATACCTCACTTATCCTAGTAATATAAAGTAAAATATATAAAAGTAATATATAAAAGTAAGATACACATAAAAAAAAAATATATATAATAATATGTAAAAGTACTAAAAAATTTTACATATTTTTCCATTGTTTAAGCATTTAAAAACTCGATTTACATTTTATATAGCTTTAGTATAGCTCAAAGTATAGTAATTATTATGAGGGTATACAAGATTCGTGTTCAGTTTATCTTCTGCATGTTTTCCTACTGTTTGCGTCTCTTAATGTAATCAAATTATGAAAATAATATGAGCGCGTCAGTAAGTCAAGTTGCCAAAATGTTGAGTGATTGTTCTCGCACGGCAACCGCCTGGGACCGCGTCCGTCCCCCTCTTTCTCTCTCCCGTTGCGCTGTGCCCCTGCTGTGATTCACTCGTGCAACCCCTTTGTGGGGAGGGTAAGGGCAGCCAAATAAATTATATTTAAAATGCCTGGATCTGGTGTACCGGTCCCAGGGCCCATTCCACTGGGAGTTTCTATTTCAACACTCGAGACCCGATCCCGCTCCGCCTGCTCTGCGTGCTCCAATCGGATTTACGTTTGCTGCTTGGAGGCCTCAAAGTGGAGAGAGCAGTGAGCTTCGGGGATTTGCTGGCTTGCTACGCCCCCGGTACCAGCTACCCGTTTGCTCGGTTTCCCTGGTTTCCCTGGGCTTTTCGGTGACTCGTCCGACCGCCCATGAGGCTTTTGCTTATTACTTTGAAAAAACATTAAACTCTTGCGGCGCGTTCGCTGGGGTCTTGAACGGCGTGTACTCCCCCTTTGCTACTCTTGTCAAAATGACACATCACGAACTTTTTTAATTTGTTTATGATAATTTACGTATTATGTTATAGTCGCAGGCATGTTCGGGCAGTCATTTATTATGAAGTAGAGCTGGAATTTCTGTGAAAATTAATGGAAGATATTGCCTCATTTCCCGGAGAGATTTCTTGGAGCGGAAGCATAATAATATAATTAATTTATAATCAGAGAAAGTGTATAGGAGGCTGCTGTAAATACTTCAGATAGTTCTAAATTCTATTCAAATTGAAATACTTTTTAATGCACTGTCGGGTATTTATATTGCACTTAAGTGGTCTGAGAGTATATAGAAATGTGAGAGGGGACTGAGGAAGAGAGAGAGATGAATGCCTGCTCAGTGCAATCAATCTCAGTCTCGTGTGCAATGTGCGCAAATTAATTAATTTGTATTAACACACACACACACACAGCCGGATACACACACGCACTACAACGCCAAGCAGTTGTTGTACTATAATTAATCAAATCAAATGCATGAGCTCAACGTTATAATCATATGCGTTCTGTTCCGTTGCAAATCAAATCAACGTCCCCAAAGCGCTCTCAACTTGCATGTCAATTACAGCTGCCAAATGATGCCCATGCCATGCCCCCCTTCCACTCGTTTGTGCCTGCCCCTCCGCCCCCTGCCTGGTCTAATATTCAAAGTCAATCGGCTGAACTCATGAACTCATTGTGCACGCACAAGGGTCTGCCATGCTCGCAATATGAGATCGGGGCCCTCGGCGAGCGATTATTCATGCCGCACGCACACACATACACAGACACACACACGCAAAATATATGCAAATCGAATGCGAATTGCCAGCGTCATAATCACAGAACGGCAAATTGGCAACGGGGCATCGATATCATTTTCATTTTGGCCAATTTCATGCTAAATATGCCGCCATTTGCGTTTAATAGTTGATAAGCCCAACAGCCGAAAGAGACGCGAACGGATGCAAATTCAATTTCGCGATTCTAAGTCGCAGCTAAAACGAATTCGCGTAGAGCAGACAGAGTCAGGGTATAGCCGATTTGTTGCTGGGTTGGTTACAAAGGGTTAGTTTTTTGCGGATGTGAGATATGTTATATATAGATAGATAATTGAGATTAAAATATGATAAATTATAAAATAAAATATATAACTAAGTTAGTAGCAATTAGCATAAAGTAAGTTTGCTTAAAAAATTTTAAATATAGTATGATATATATTTTTTTGGAATAACGTCATTTGAGATAATAGTACAGAGATTCAGAATAAATTGAAAAATAAATATTTTAATAAATTAAAATAGTTTTTTACAAAATTTAAAAATAAATAAACAAAAATTTCGATATTTTATTAATATTTAAATACAATAAAAAATTAATTTTTGTATTATTTATGGCACTAAATTGACATGATAATAGTTTTAATTATATTAAGACAAATATTAATTAATTTATGTTAATTTTTATTAATCATATTTTTAAAAATATTATTGAACTTCCTTTAATTTTTTTAATTATTAGTAGAATTTTTTTTACTTATATATTATTATTTATTAGTACTGTTCTTATATTTTACCTATATATACTGCATATATCACCTACATCACTCTAAAACTCTACGTCGCTGCGAAAGAGCATTTGAAGTTCCTCTATTATTTGTTTTCTCGCCGCCGCCTTGTGCCTTTTATTTTTATTAGATTTTGAATGGGTTGCTTGGACCCTTGGCTGCGCGTCAGGCTTTTTTAATTTTTCCAAAAAATGCATTGGCAGATCTGCGAACCGGAGATTTATGCACACGCAGCTGTGTGTTGTAATTTTTAGCATAGGATTCTCTGCTATTTGTGCGCGTTCCCCCGCCTTTTCCAGCATATACTATTTTTTACTATTTCTGTGACTACTTTTTGCATTTTTTCTCGATTTTTTTTGGAATTTTTCGAACTCTTTTTTCTAGTCGAATTTCGTGCGCGATTTATTGTGCGCAATTTTTTTCTATCTTTGCGCGCTGGACGCGCACATTGAAAACGAATCACGTGAAATCTAAATAGCATCATAAATCAGACAACGACGCGGCAGGTTGCTTCGCTGTGGATTCGCTGTGGAATACGCTGGAGCATGCATTGTACTCTCGCTATAGGGTCTCACCGTTTCGGCCCAGACAATGATATATGCATGTTGGCCAGGCCCCGCGCTCTGTCTCCCTGAGCGCCTCCCTCTCGCTCTGCGTTGTTCGACTCGCATGTGTATGAAAATGGCAAATCGCTAGACGGCCTTTGATTGCGCGAAGCTGGTGCCCTTCCCCCGGAAAATGGAAAAAGGTAGCAGCGGTCATTTGCTCAGCCTGTTCCCCACACACACATACACAGTCACACACACACGCATATGCAAATGCTGCCCATAAATATAAGGCGTGGGAGTGGCTTTAGTTGGGCCGCTGGCCGGGGCACAGGGGAGGCGCCTGCTAGTTGCGTCCTTGGAGACCGAACAAAATGGCATCGCCTTCTACGCCTTTTGTTTATTTATTGACGCCGTGTAGCTTGCCAATTCTTATAACTTATGCGATAGTCCTGCTACTCGATTGTATTCGTTCCGTTCCGGCTATGATTTATGTCCGATGGTGCGATTGCCAAGAGTTCACGGTAGCTAGTGGGTTTCCGGCCTGTTTTATGGTCTCTCGCAAGTTGAAAGTACGTCAAATAAATAAGTTGTGCTGGCTAGATTTTAATTATGTTCGCAATTAGTTCTTCAAACTGTTATAATCTACAGCATGCTCAAGCAAAAGCAAAATATACGCTTTAGAAAATCAACTAATTTGAGAGTAGTTACTCGTTATTTCGAACATTATTTTCAATTTTTATTATTTTTCGAAACAAATTTATTTCAGTTTTTAAGCCTTAAATATATATGTGATTAAAACTAAAAATTATATTTAATTCAAATTAAAAATATATATATTTAATTAAACATTACTTGATAATCAAACGATTTTTGACTAGAAAAACTATTTTTCTTGGAATTCCTACATCTTCATCGGAATTTTTATTTCAAAACTAATTTATTTTATTTTTTAAGCCTTAAATATATTTTTGCTTAAAACTAAAAATATATGTTTAATTTTAATTAAAAATATATATACAGTTAATTAAACATTACTTGATAATCAAACGATTTTTGACTACAAAAACATTTTTTCTTGAATTTCCTACATCTCCATCACGTTTTTAATTTTTTATGTATGCATTTAAATTATTAAATTTTCTATGTTTCAGTGTTAATCTTGATCGAAAACCTAGTTTACCTAGAGAACCTAGTTTATTGAGTTCTTAACCATTTTCGAAGCTAAGTAACTTCCCTGCCAATGTTGTTTCCAATTTGATTTACACCACAAGCAACTGCGACAGGCTGTCGAGGCGCTCGACATAAACGAAATGGTTTTATTAATATAACGAGTATTACTTGCAATTACTTAGTCACACCCGAGTCCGTATCCGCATCGGAACCCACATCCATATCCAAATTCGCATAGTACTTGGCCCATTTGTACGGCACATAAGCAGATTAATTATGCGACTTTTGCTATTTGCCGCGCACACAGATTTTCTGTCCGGGTTACGCATGTGGTCGCCCCTTATGATGATGTTGGTAGTGTGTACGGGGTGTACGGGGCAAGGGGGGAGGCCAGTTTCAACCTCTCTAATTATACGATAAGCACAAATTGACCCCTTCCCGCAGCAGGCCATTTCGTCCAGCGTTCGTGTAATGTTATTAATACATAAATCTGAATATTAATATTAATTTCGCCTCCAGGCCCGAAATGGATTATGAACTCTCCACACTCAGCGCGAAGAGAGGGGAAAGAGTGAGGCAGGCACCCGGCCTGTTGGCCATTTATAAGGCTTGCCGATTTCCGTTTATTGTTTGTAATTAGAATTAGAAATTTTGTGTGTGCGTTGCGTTTATTCCGTTTATTATTGTTAACACACATGTGTGTGCCTGTGTGTGTGTGTGTATGTGTGTGTGAGTGTGCGAGCAGCATTATTTGTAAAACGTAAAGCAGAAAACTAAACATCGTTTTGCGTTATGTATGCTTCTGTCTGAAATATTGGTTAATATTCCCTTTGACTTTGACTAGTTTCGCGCCTTATGTGAGGCCCATTAAAATGCCTGACAGGACAATTAAGAGGGCAGATTTGCGACAGCAGGAAGAATTGCTATAGTTGTTTGTGCAGACAAAGATAGACGAGAAAGAAGTATATATTAATTTAAATATGTATATAGTATATATAAATAGATATTAATTGATTTATTAGTAAATAAAAATAAATAAAATAAAAAAAATGTATTAGTAAATAAAAATGTATATGCTAGATATATGAATATAAATCTTTTGGTAAAAAAACGTTCAAAAAAATACCAAATAAAATGTAAATCAACTTTAATTAAATCTTAAAAATAAGATAATATCTAAGCCAGTCTACACTACCCTACACTACTGCAATTCTTCATATACTTTACAAAACTAGCAACATAATTTAAGAGTTGCTCTCTTTATTTGCCTATTTACCTCGTTTCGGGCGTAAAGTTTCTTACGCAACCGCAAAAGAAACAAACAACTCAGACCCAGTCCAGTGCCAGTCCGAGTTCTTCTGCTTCTTCTTCTTCTGTAGCCAGCTAATTGCAATTAGAAACTGATTTACTTAATTTGTTTACATTGCGGTGTCGTTTCCGCAAAGATGCCAGTGCCAAGCTGCAGATTTATGGATGTGGGTATATTTTTGGCATATTTTTGCAAACGAAACTTTAGACATTTGCGGTTGAGAGTGAGAAAGGGAGAGAGAGAAAGAGCGAGATAAAGAAAATGACTAAAAATGATTGGAAATTTATGGGAATATGTGTGAGATGCTTTGAGGTGATTAATTAGCTAATTGAGAAAGGTTCGCAGTATGTAGTAGTACGTTGAATGATAGCAGAATATGTATGTTAGTTTTCCAAGAAGTATGCTATGGTAATTTAAAGATCTTGTGAAGTGATTAATCAGCTAAAAAATAATAACTCATTTAGTAAATATAGTAAAATAATGTAATATATATGTGAACTATATAACATAATATATATAGATTAAATGGATAGAAATGGTATAGAATATTTAGAGAGTCTACTGAAGCTATAGTAACTTATATTAATTTAAAGATCTTACCAGGTGACTAATCAGCTAAAATAAATAATGACTCATATAATAATTATAATAAAATAATATAATATATATGTGTATAATACTATATATAAAGAATAATAGGATAGGAATATTGTAGAATATTAAAGCTGAAGTAGCTTATATTAATTAAAGCATCGTTCAATGTGATTAGTCAGCCAAAAAATTAATACTATAACTTGTAATGGAATATAATAATATAGTATAGTATAATACACATAATACAATATATAGATTAATAGGATAAGAATACGTTGTAATATTTAGAGAGTCTACTGAAGCTCGCGTAACGTTGAGCTGCCAAGCTAATCTTCTTTATATAGTGTGATCACTCAATTGAAATATTTTCAATATACTAACATAGTGAAAATACGATATAGATTTCTTTATATCAGCCATAACTCTTTTTGGAACTTACGATTCGGGTTTGATTCATGCCTTGTCGCTTTTCACTCAACTTCTGCTTGAGCAGTATATTTCATTCGAGCATCTACTAAATAACGCGACGCTCTGCTGGATCCTAAGTAAGGTCATATATCAAGTGGGACAGAGACGGAGTTACCCCATGCATTACCACAAGTTGCTGCCGTGGCCAAAGTCGCTGACAAAGCTTTTAGTGTCACTTGAAACAAACGTTGTGAAGCACCCCATAGAGCAGGGGCAACGGGCTGATGGGGGCTACCCAAGTGATAATTGAATTAGAATATGGCGTCTAACACACACATTCGTACACACGCACGCACACATGCGTACTTGGCCATAACTTTGCTGTAGCAAAAAATACAACACATGTGCGACATCATTTGGACAGAGTTCGGGCCAGAATTTTGGGTCGGGTGCGGGTTTGGGTTGGGCTTTAGCTTGAGCTCGGTCTGGGGTGGTGGCCAAAGAAATATTATGCTTTTAACAATTTTAGCATTTTCTCCATTTACATACATCTTAATTATTTCTCAAGATGGTTTTTCTGTGGATTACGAGCAGACATGTGTGTGCGTGTGTGTGTGTGAGTGTGTGTGTGTGGCAGAGGGTTGTAAAATGTAACTGGTCGCTTGGCTTGGCGACGTCGTCATTTTTACATTTGCATTTCCAGCTAATTTGCTTAAATGTTTTTAGGTGCTTCCCATTTTGGGCGCTTAGCTCCCCCTCAAATCCGCTCCTGCTCACCCGCTCGCTCTGCAATAATAATAACTTGTGAGTTTGTCGTTGAACATATTTTTACGATTTCGTAGATTACGACGCGAGAGGATTTCGCTAATTACTGCACACACACACACACACAGTAGCACACACGTACGCAGACTCACATATGTGTGTGTGTGTGTGTGTGTGTGGGGAGAGGTTTAATTAGCGCCGGCCCCATTAGCGTTGCTTCTTAACTTCTTCTTGTAACTAATTTTAATTGCAATTTAAATGCAAATTTCAAATTTGGCGCCAACTCAATGGGCGAAAAGGCATTTGAAGTGCCGCCGCGTTAATGATAGCGCGTCCTGCCATATCTTCGTGGCCAAGGCCTGTCTTTAGCTCTGTTTAACGCGCTGCGATTTCACACAGAATCAAAAAGTCGCAGCGTCACAAAAGCAAAGATGACAACACCATGAGAAGCAACCCCTAATTACGTGCTCAGCCTTACCCTAAATATGATCGGTTAATGATAGGGTAAAGAATGGAGAGAAAGACACAGGGAGCGAGAGAGAGGCAGATAGAGATCGAGAGAGGGAGCTGAAGATCAACCCCCTGTCCAAAAGTCAATTGGGAAAAATTAATTTAGCAAAATCCTTTTGTACGGCATATTTCACAGCCCGCCGAGTGTTTTGCCACGATTTTGATGAGGGACTGACAGTGGCAGCGAAAAGTAATTTGTGCAGTAATAGTATCGCATAACAATAGCTACACTGCAAGAAATCGTAGAAATAGTAGAAAACAATGAAATAATAGGCCGAAAATTATTCTTTCTTTACTCTGAAATTTGGAAAAAAAAAATTAATTTCAGTAGTAATGCAATTTTTTTTAGGATTTTAATACTTAAAAGATTTTTCAAGAACAGCGCAGGCAACTTTTATTACTCGTATTATTATTATTATTATTATTATTATTATTATTATTATTATTATTATTATTATTATTATTATTATTATTATTATTATTATTATTATTATTATTATTATTATTATTATTATTATTATTATTGTTATTATTATTAATGTTATTTTTATTAATGTTATTAGAATTACAGTTTTTATTATTAATGCTTTTACTATTACTATTTTATTATAACTATTTATTATTATTATTATTCTGCTCAGCACTAATAACTCTCAAGTATAATGCCGTCATGTCACTTTATTATATTATATGCTAACGTCACTCTCCATCTTTCCTTATTCTCAGTTAGTAATATTTCCTTTTTTACCTCCTTCAAAAATTGTCATTCCAATTTAATTCCCCAAGCAGCCAACGATTTCTCTCAGTGCACTACTTTCCCCGCTTTCCCCGATGGAAAAGAGCAACTGTTTATATCCTCACATTCATATACATAATCGCATTTACACTAATTGGGCGACGGTGATCAATCAAACGAGCTGAGAGACCACGAGCAGCTCTGCTTTCCCTGCTCTCGACGAGCCGGCCAGGCGCATTGTCAAAGCAACAGTCGCCCCTGGAACCTGAAATTGAACTCAATGAACCGATTTCCGGTCTGTGCCTCGCTCCGGGTATACCTGAACCAGATTGCAGCAGAGATCAACCCCTCATCGAAACGGAAGCACGGCGAGGCGACGCAGCTGAATCGACTTTTGGCACGACCTGGAATCCCCCTAATGAAATGCCCGTATGTGTGACAGCGTGTGTGTGTGTGTGTGTGTTGTCACCGCTGCCATTATCCGTGCTAATTTCGCAGCTCAATGAGTCTTTTAGAATTGGAGTTTGGGGTGATCTTTAATTGCGCAGCTTGGCAGCGTATTACAAGCCGATCGCAGACGGGCCTAAAGTGTGATAAATGGGTTTTTGAAAGGGCTCCGTGAAGTCGGAACTGGCATAATTAGTTATCGTCTTGTTTGTTCTTTATTAATTGTCTTCCTTGTGATATGTTGATTTTGATCAGTGGCCCTGCTTAGGATGCCTCACGATCAACGGCAGCTGCAGATTTCAACGCCAGCAAATGCACAGTCCATTTAGAGCCCAATCTATCATAGCAGTCAGTCATACAGAGCAAATTGTGCGGAAAAAATGTATCGGCAAAATTGTTCGCAAAAAGCAAAAAAAAAAGAAGAAAATCATAACATCTGCAATTAATCCGGTTGTCAGTTCACTGATCCGCAGCAAACCGGGCTAAACTGTCGCGTGAACACAAAATTGATTTTTATAGATATTTATAGATTAAAAATTTTCCACATAAGCACCCAAAAAAGAGCAGAGCATGGAAAAGAATCGCATTTGTAGCATCAATTTATGCGATTTGCTTCCCTTTTTTGGCCCCGATTGCAACCCTCATATGTGATAGATTATGAACTTGAAATGGTAGCAGTAGCAAACATAATACCCCTGCGAGACAGACAGAGACAGAGAGAGCGAGAGAAAGAGAGAGAGAGAGAGAGAGAGAGACAGTCAGAGCGGCTTTATGAGTTCGATTTTGCAAGGAGAGAACCCACCCGGAATTGAGTGCTCGCTGCCAGGAGCCAAATGAGGGACACTTTTGAGCCCAACCCATTAAATTAAAAGGCCATAAATTAGTTTGGCCTTAATGTCAGTCGAAGATTTGCGCAGCAGTGTGAATTGCATCAACTCTCGTATCGATTGTGTACCTCTCTCTCTCTCTCTCAGTCTCTCTCTGGTCCTTTGTTGGGCACTTATTGAGTTCGGTAACTATTTTATGGGCTTTTCATTGAATGTAGCCGATAAAGCAGCTATCTTCCAATTGAACTCGGGGGGATTACGATAGTTTCACTCGAGAATTGACTGCGAATAACAATGCTGCCACAAAACGATGCAATTGAGTTCCTCAAAAGGTGCAATTTAATTGAAGATTGTGGTATAAGCGGCCGGCAAGAGAGTTAAGATGGAGTTCTTGTAGGGAATATCGGAGTTAAATTTGATATTTCTTGCTAAATCTTTTTTTGGGTTGAGGCTCTGTACATTATTAGTTTATTGCTGTAAATATAAATTTGTTAATTTTTACTATATATTTTTATTTTGAGAAAAATATATTTATAACACAAGACTGCTAAAGACTGGAAAAGAATTCGGTAATTTTAAGTAACTCAATCTTTGCTTAAAATTAAACGACTTATTTTTCCTATATTGTTATATACATTTTTATTTTCAGAAAATTATATCTATAATACTAGACTGCTAAATACTGGAAAGGAAATCGGTTAATTTTAAGTAACTCAGTCTTTATTTAAAATAAAGCGACTTCCTTTTTCTTATATTTTTATTTCTATATATTTTAATTTTAAGAAAAATATATTTATATCAAAAGACTACTGCAAATTGAAGAAAGATTGTGATATAAAAAAAAGTCGGTACTTTAATGTAATTAGGTCTTTACTTAAAATTAACCGACTTTTTTTCCTTATATTTATATTTCCAAATATTTTAACTTTAAGAAAAATATATTTATATCAAAAGACTGCTGCAAGTTGGAGAATGATTTTGATCGAAAAGGAAGTCGGTAGTTTAAAGTAAGTGATTTACTTAATTTACTTAAAACTTCTTTTATACCTTTATACCTCAACCTTTGCAGAGTTTAGGGGAATTCATTTTTGAAAAGAACTTGAAAATATATGCTTTTGTGCTGTGTTTATTCTACAAAACTTCAATTTATTGCTTCAACTAAAGGTTTTATATTTTTATATATAAGTATTTTGCTTTTTAAAAAAATATGAATTATAAATAAATGTTTGCCTTTTCCGTTTACAGGCTTTATATGTTTATATCTAAGCATAATCATTTTTCAAAGAATTTAAATTATAAATAAATTCTTACCTATATTCTGCCCGAACTGACAGTCAGTGCAATGAGTACTCGTACAGCTATTCAACTACCCTTTCAGCAGAATGGAAAAAACGCAATTCGTTGCAGTCATATTTAAAAACTTAATGCCTATTAATAACAATAGATGTCTGCCTGGTATAAAAATGGGCAATTAATAAACTCTGGAGAGAAAGAGAGAGAGAGCAGGGAGCAGGGAGTGGGACGCCGAGCGCGAGGTGACAAACGTTTAAACAATAGAAATTGATGAGATGCTGCAACGCATGCATTATATGGCAAATTAATTGCGAGTTCCCGGCCAAATTGTCAATCAAAGAGCAATAAATTCGGGCGCGGGGGCGGTACAGCAGATAGAAAAGAGAAAGTTCTTGTTGTTGGCGCTGTAATTGGACTGCAAACAAACAGAGCGCAGAGCGCAGCGACTGCAGCAAAAAGTAAGCGCAGCATTTCTATAATCCACAAAAAATGCAGAGAAAAAGAGCAAATGCGGGGGCGAGGAGAGGAGCGGAGAGCGGAAGAGCGGGAACAGCTTAAGCGAAGTAACTAGCGCGCATCAAGCAATTACAACAACAGCGCAACTAAAAGAGATACAGATACAGAGATACAGCTGCTTAAGCACACACACACACACACACATGCACGCAGACAGCGCGCGCGAGAGCGAGATACACATGCACAATAAATATATGTATGTATGTATGTATGTATAAAATGTTCAAATCATCAAACAATAAACTCAAAATGGACTCCATCGCTTGTCGCACGTTTCGTTGCTCATTTTCATGTCGAGCGCGTTAAAAAGCGAGCTCCCCACCACGCTCACTCACTCACTCACTCGCTCGCTCACTCGCACGCGTTCGCTCGCTCTCGCCTGCGCTCACTCTTTCGCTCTCGTTCTCGCTCTCTCTCTCTCTCTCTGTCTGGCTGTCGCCCCATGCGCAGCAGCCATGCAACGTAATGGAAACGAAACACTGGCCATTTTGATTCTCCCCGCTGCGCATGCCTCTGCTGCGGGGCGTGGCCTGCATTTCCACTCAGTATTCCCACTCAAAGCAGATGTGGTGAAGTTGAGCACGCTGCCAGCTTGAGCTGCGCTGAGCTTGATTACGTTTTGACCTTCTGTGCGAGTGCGTAGGGATTCTGTTGGGGCGGCGGGGGTGTGTGTGTAGTAGTACTCTGCTTGCTTTTCTTTGGGACGTGTTTGTTGCATTTTTAATAGGCTACCGAACACTCCGGGGTAGCTCATTAACAGTCCAACTTGATTGGGTTTGCTTTGCGAATTTAATTAAAAAATTTTGAATTGTGCGCATTTTTTGTTGGTTAACTGCAGCTGCTCTCGCTCTCTCCCTCTCTTCCTAATGATAATGATTATGAAAATTCTAACTCAACGTCGCCTGACTTCCAACTAATGCAGAAAGATACAAAAGTATCTGAGTATCATATCTTCTCTCTATCTTCCGCTGTTCAGCTTATCTCTTGAATTTTAAATTATCATTATTCAAATGGCTTATAAAAATAGATTTTCAGCATTTAAATTATTTGGGCTTCAGCAACTAAGCCCAAACCCAATTAAGTGCTATTTTTCTCCACTTCGCTTAAGCCTTTCTTTGGCTATTTTCAGATACTTTTTATGTGCCTTAATGCGCAGCGCTGTTCATAAATTCGAGCGACGCTCATTAAAAAGACATACGTATATTGTTTTGCTATAAACATAAACAATAATTCAATTTAATGTAAATAGCAGCACCCAAAAAAAAAAAAAATGAACAAAGCAAGAACTGAAGCCGGAACCAGAACGAGCAAAAAACACGGCATAATCAATGTTGTCTGTCTGCAAAAAGCACGAGTAGAGATATCCAAGCAGACACACAGTCGCACACACTCGTATAGCTGTGTATATAGCACACACACACACACACAGATGCAGAGGGGTAGTCCAACTTGCAGTACTCATATATCAGCATTGGAATCCACCCGGCAAACCCTAACAACGAAAACAATTTGGTAAGTTTTCGAAAATTTGCTGCACAAGCGACTGTGTGCGTGACTGTCTGTGTGTGAGTGAGTGAGAGCGACTCGCTCGCCTAATCCATCGAGCGGGATGGCTATAGATTTCGGGGAGTCCATGTACAAAGCTTAGAAATAGACAGACAATAAAAGCTTCATGAAGCGCCATCGCCATCGTCGTCGGCAATGTGTGGGTGCGAGCGAGCGAGCAATAGAGGCCATCCATGAAGTTTCTGTTGATTTTTATCATTTATCGATTTCGAATTTGTGTCGAGGGACAATTTAGTAGCCTCCCCGGCAGTGCACAACCCTCCAACTCCCAGCCCCGCCCGCGCCCACTCTGTCTGTGTCTCTGTGTTTCAGCGCTTTCCGGGACATTCATGAGGTGTCAGTTGTATGGGTACAGCAGCCAGCGCAACCAGGGGGGAGCAGCGGGCGCGGTACTGCAGGCCAAACAATTTGATGGCCAACTTGACTGGCTGACTGGCTGACTGGTTGCCTGGGCTGGCTAGCTGGGTTTTGGCCCATTGGCAGATTGGTTTAGCCGTCCTGTCATTGTCAGGCTAAATGCCCCGGGCCGACACTACGAGTACATTTCTGGCCTGCACACATTGCACGCGGGGCTGGCGCAACTATTGCTATTTATAGGCGTACTGCACATATTCCGCACATATCCCCACACTCGTAACTCTCTCCACACAGTTCCGAAAGCGAAAAGCGGCATTCGCTTTAATTGATCGCTGTCAGAGTGGGTTTCGGGGTCTTAAGATTGCATTGGGAAACAAAGAGTGTGGGATAAGATGGCATATTATTTATATCATATCATATTATATGCTACTGGCTATTTGGGTTTGGTTTAGGAATACGAGATAGGTATTTAGATAGATAGAACGATGTCACATAGCTAGATCCTATTATAGGATTTCATATTATTTATTTCATACAAAATCATTTTATATATTATGGGATTTTTAGGGTTGTTTTTCGGATTGTAGAAGGAAACTTATAGATAGAAATTTGCCACATAGGTAGCTTCTGCTATGCGATTTTTTATCATTTCTATCATAATAAGTTTCAGTGGGTTCAAGTTAGTTAAAAAAAAAAAAAACATTCTTAAGAGTGGGATCTGTAAGATTTTATATAATCTTTATCATATTCTGATAAAAGATTTTTTATCATTATCATAAGAAATTTCAGTGGGCTCTAGTGAGTTTAAAGAGTAGGATCTGAAAGAGTTAATATAATATAATAATATATAATAATAAAATTTGAGTATATAATATTACAATATATTATTGTTGAAATTTTTATTTTTAAAGAAAACTATATCAATCTGAAATCAGTGTAATCAATGAAATATTAGTTTTTCCGGAGGATCATCGCATTTGGCCGGCACTATATTATCTTGTACAGTTTGCCATATATTTCTAGGCCGCTTGTGTTATTTTTCGAAAATAAAATACTGAAATCAGCTAATCAAAAATGTATTTTATAGATAAGACTTGACTAATAACTGGACTGAATTTTTTTAAACCGGAAAAATCTTGCTTTTTCATATCATTGAACAGTTCTAATTAATCCAAGGGATCATTTCTAAGTTCACGATCTTTGCCAAGCGTAACATATACAAGTATTACCTCTAATCTCAACCAAAAGGAGCTAATCGAATTTAACGAGCATTATCTTGGAAATCCTCTACAGGTTGAGCTACATTCGCAATCCGCTTAACAGTATTTTCCAGGAACACGTTGACTTGTCCGACTTGTCCGCTCTATATCTGATGCAAGGCTCAGCCATACGGAACCCCATTCATACAGCAAACTCAACAATAAAGCAATTAATCAACTTTTATTGACACCAAACGCAACAAACAACAAAACAAAAGTCAAAAATTCGCAAAGCCGAGGCAAGGCGAGGCGAAAAACCCGCAACAGCTTGCAATTTTT
This sequence comes from Zaprionus bogoriensis, assembly GCA_035046045.1. NCBI lineage: Eukaryota > Metazoa > Arthropoda > Insecta > Diptera > Drosophilidae > Zaprionus > Zaprionus bogoriensis. The sequence goes on from JAWNOI010000014.1 coordinate 1,849,206, forward strand.
CAGCCAAGCAGATTAACACAGGGTCTCGAAAACTCAAATGATACTCCAGGGGCACGTTCGAGCCGGCCAGAGCCACTGGAGTTTATTGTCTGTCCAAAATTCTATTAACCTTAGGCTTAGGCAGATCTACCTGAGCATGCCGATCGCAGTGGCATCCGCACGGATCACGTACCACAGGCAGCTGGAACGAAATGAGCCAAATTCAATGGCAATTCACACTCCGGTGTCAATTGCTGGAAGTTGACTTTGGGCGCGTACCACGGCGAGTCCCCGAAGCGGAAGTGTGCGGAAGTTGCTTTCCCCGTACGGAGAATTGCAACATTTTCGAAACGTGAGCAACGTGTGCATGAGTCTGCACTTTGATCAATGCATGTTTGATCTGGAATTTCACAACGTAATACGGCGGCTATTTACCCACTCCACGCTCCACGCTCCACTCTCTGCAGTCTCCTCTCTCGCAGTCCGCTAATGGCCCGCCGAGTCAATTATCGGCGGTATGCTAATGGTGTTTTGAAAAGATCGCATAGTCGGGCCTTTGCTTTGTCTCTTTAAAGTATGATTAATGTTGACCGCCCCTCCTCCCCCGACTTCGTTGCCTCCCCCATTTGCTGCGGTAGTTGCAGCAGCGTCATTAGCGGGCGGCCATTCCTAACAAGCCCATCAAGGTGGTTCGCTGGTTCAATAGTGGCACACACAGTAGAGCTCTACTTGTTGATCCCTCACAGATTCGTCAAGTATCGTAGGCATTCATAATTTCTGTATTGTTCCATCAACCTGTTTCAATTCTCATTCAGCTGCAAGCTCCAAGTCCAAGTCTCTGCCTGCCTAGCGCTCTTTCTCTTCAACCTTTTGATTGACAGTTAATCAATCTTCGGCTTCTTTTCACACATATTTCCCATTCATTGCAGTTCCGAAACTCTTTCGACTCTTAATCCTTTTGACTGCACAGTGCCTTCTAACAGTTGACGGATTGTCATCTCACTGACTCGGACTCTGAGTCTGACTCTATAAGCAGATTTCCGGTCTGCCTGCGTAATTGTTATGGGCCCTAAGCCCGGAGGCTGCAACTATTGTTGTCGCCCTTGTGGGTGGAACAGAGCTCATTTCTTTTGGGGTGAGCAATGTGTATTATGATCGTGGGCACAGACAGCAGTCTGTGTGAGTGTGTGTGGGTTGTACTATAGCTAATGTTCTTAGCCTGTGTGAGGTTCTTTCACATGTTAAGGAACATGTGTGGGGTATGAGTACTGCATAAACGATTAATTTGGAGAATGATCTGAATATATGATTCCAAAATCTTTTAATAGAGTTTTTCAAAATTTGGAGAATGATCTGAATTCATGATTCCAAAATCTTTTAATAAAGTTTGTCAAAATACCATTAAGAATTTTAAAATTTTAGTACCATGAATTAAAAAAAAATCTGCATGATATTTTCACAAGCTTTTGCTTAAGATTCTCTAGCTATAAATTTAAATATTATTTAAGTATGCGTTAAGAAAAATTTTCCTCTTTATTCATTATACAGTATTAAGCTTTTAAAATGTGAAAAAATCTGCATATAAGACGAAAACCTTTTCGTAGTAATCTTTATCAAAAATCAATAAAATGCATATTTCTCTAGCATCTTTTCTATACTTTCGCATTCACCCAAACCAAAACAAAGACACATTTCTTTTGTTCATATTTGTATGGTTTTATTCTTTATCAATTTGAAATAATTAAAATTACAATTTAATTTAAATACATTTTACATAATTTACTGCAGTAGTTTCGCCACCGTCATCATCATCATCATGCCGGTATTATCATAATCATAATCATATTATTTACCATTAACTTTCGCATATCTTTCGTTAGTTATATTTAAATTTAAATAGAACCTAAAGTCTCTGCTAATGCACGAAATTACATTAATTTTTAGACGGCCGAGAGGGTTTAGCTCTGAAGCCGCTCTTCAACTCGATTAGAAACTATCGAACTAAACATATAGTAATAAATTCAGACGATTTGAGACGACTTAAGCATATCGAGTGCCAGGTTATTATCAAATACAAAATATACCTAGGTTCAAATATATCTATGCGCTTTCACATAATTAACAGAAATATTTACACACATTCAAATCGAGCGGGGTTAAATGGGGGATCGGGGGAATGGGGGAAGAATTCAAAACGCGTAGCCTTAAAATTGACGTCTTCAGAAGACTGTAAAGTGGCAAAACCCTTAATTCTTGTTGTTATTTTTATGGAGAACGCAAAAAAAATGCTGAGAACCTTTCGCTGTCTTATTGTTGTTGTATTAGTTTATTAGCTGTCGCTGTAAGTTGTTGTTGTTGCTGTTGTTGTAACATTTGTTGCTGTTGCTGCTGCTGTAATTTGTGTACCGTTATTTTCTTTGCCATTTCGTAAATTCGTTTTAATGACGATAATTATCCTGCTGCTGCTGCTGTTGCTGCTGCGAGCCGCTGCTGCTGCGACTCCTTTTGCTCTGGGCGGGTGCCTCGCCCATGTCCAGGCTCTCGTTGTCGCTGTCCATGGTCTCGCTGCAGTCGCCATCGTTGTCGCCGCCCAAATCATCCTGTTTCCGCTTGGCCGTGGCCATCTCCGCCGCATGCCGTTTGCGCCATTTGGTGCGACGATTCTGAAACCAAACCTGTAAAAGTCCAAAATTGAAATGCCAAAACTTTAGAAATGCGTATGTGTATGTGTGTGTGTGTGTGGGTGTGACAACAATTAAAGTTTTAAATAAGCCGAAGCCAAAGTTTCATGTGTAATTAGGCAGTCCGGCCCAAAGGGCCCGCCACACATTGTCAAAGTCATTAAGTCGAGGCCCGCTGCTGCAGCGCCCGTCTCGCAGCCCATAAGTCGCATCATCAACGCCGGTTAACCCCCAATTAAGACAATATTAAGCCCTGGACAGCAGTTACAACGCCGGCAACAGCAGCAGCAGCAGCAGCAGCAAAAACTATGCAAAACCATGACTAACGTCTTTGGTTGCGCTTCATTTTCCATTTTGCAACCGCCCGGGCGGGTCTACTGCGGCTTGGTCTGGTCTGGCCTGGTCTGGTCTGGGCTGGCCTGGCCCCTGGCAACATATGTTGCATGCCACCCTGCCGCATTCGGCATAGGCCTAGACACGTTTTCTAGCTTTGCTTTGCTTTTTTTTTTGTTTGCTGCTTGCCACGGCGTGTGCTGCAGCAAAATCAAGCATAATTTCTACATTTGCCTGATGATGGTGCGCTTTTGGGCCAAGACAAGAGCTCATCTTGTTGCCGAAGTCATTAACAGCGCTTTTAAGGGGCAGGCGCATTTGAAGTTAAATTGACCCATTTACAAAGTTAGCAGTTTGTACTTTTGAAAATATCGCTAGCTCATCGAATAGCCCAGTTACTTGAGTTTGTTTGCGCTTGATGGAGTGTGTTTTGCTTATATATCAAAATAGCAATTATTGAGAGACTCGAAATCGTTTTTCAAATGTCTCTAGCTAGTTTGCAACTCGAGTTACGAGAGGTTGTTCACTAGTTGGATTGTGTTTGTGGTACCAATTTACTGCAATTTCAGTTAAAAATGGAAGTACATACATATGGAATTTGGTTCTTAATTGTCATTAACTATTTTATAACTTGAGTTTTTCTAGATTGTGAATTAAATGGAGTTTTTTTTTGTATTACTGTAAATTTATTCTGCTAAAATATTGATATTAATATATTCAAAATTGCCGCTAGCTCATTTTCAACTCAAGTTATATGAGATTATTAATAAAATGGAGTGTTTTTGGCTTTGGATTTACATTTTAAAAAAATTTAATATTATTTAAAAATTTTGATAAGCTTGTTCTACATCGCGCTCATACAAAGCCCAACTACCTTCTGCTTTCAGTACCTACATAGTAATATGATTTTAATGTATGCCACCGCAAGCGCACACAAAAATCAGCGCCTGCAAACGACCCGAAGGTGCAATTAAACCAGATACAACATAATTTACAACTTCATTTGCACATTTGTGTAATTATTATTTGCAACATTATGCGAAATAAAAATACAATTAATATTTCTCCTGTGTGTTACAGCTTGAGACCGTAGGCGGCTGTCGGTGGACTGTGGCCCCAGTTCTGTCTCGCTCTCTCTTTGCCTCACACACACACACACACACACAGAGAGAGCGACGGGCAACAACCACGTTAGTTGGCATCATTAAGGCTGCTTTTCATGGTCATTATTTTTTGGTAACAGCTGTGTCCATGTTGTTGGGGGATTTGCTCGACCAAAACAGGAACTGCCGCCCGAGGTGGTGGGCGGGCAACGGAGGCGTTGGCTGGCGTGTAGTGGAGTGGAGCCTGCTACGGCCGTTTGCGACATCATAACGATGTTGTATGCGTCATCTAGCACCCACTAAAGCATAGTTTCTAAGTGGAAGGCAACAGACTGTTGAATTGAAGCCTTGTCATTGCGTGTTTGGACATGAGTTGCATGCACAAAGCACTTGAAGAACGCAACCGAAAAGAGTTTGGACTTTTAGTATCGATTTTAAGTGGACGATGATCTATAGTAGTTATGAGATCTAGCCTGTAGATTCTTAAAGCTTTTGACTCTATCAATATGACTATAAAAAATAAATTATTGCAGAGTAAAACTTTTGCCTTTATATTATTTTTTAAAATTTTGGAACTAAAACTTTTGTAGATATTGATAGATCGTAAAAATAAAATTCAGAGATCTAGCCTGTTAAATCTTAAAGATCATGGGTTTATCTGCATAACCCAAAAAAAACAACGAAACGCTCCCAAGTATAACTAAAGCTTTTGAATCAGCATAATCTCTAAGAATCTTGGAACTAATTCTTCTATAGGGGAATATCCCTTAAAACCCAAGCACAATAAACTTAGTTCTATTGATCTGCTTCCGACATGTTTTTCACAACTATCCGCCAGTTTCTTTTATGGCCACACAACGCGATCGCATTCTCAAGATCACCCCCAGGTTAGAGGTGGGGAGAGAAGAAGCAAATGGTAGAGACTCGAGACGGAGACTCCGTCGCAGTCGGATATTTATGACAGGCAACATGTCAAAGTCAATCAAATATTGTGGCAATCAATTTGACGTGGCAACGTTACGCTTCGATTTCAAGCGAGGGAGGCCGGGGCGGTACGGGGCTCATGGGTTTCTGGGCAAAAGGGATTTATTTATTGCGGCCAGGACACAAGGTTATAAAACATATGCCAATGTTTTGGTCAGATGCGACTGCTGTTCGCCTGTTGTTTTTGGCACCACCGCGGGGTGTCGGGGCGGGGCAGGGTAACTGCAGCGTCAGGTGTCAGATAAGAATGAAAAGCGTTATGTAAATTTCGTAGGAACGGATGTCAAAATCAAACCTTTTTTTATATATATATGTACCATTCGTATGACTGCCTGCTGCCTATGGCAAATATATGACTCTCTGGGCCAAATTGGAAATTTATTTGTTTACACGCGGACTCGGATCGTATCGTATCGCCTCGTATCGGATCGGATCGGGGCGAGCCCGTTCCGTTTCGTTCCGTTCCGTTCGCTGTGGGTACTTAAAAGTCATGAAAATTTACAACATGGCCGAGCGCACACCTTTTAGAGCCCGTCGAACGCCCCGTTGCCCCTACTCCCTCGCGCGTCCCTGATCGACTGACAAGTTGCAGTTTGGTCTTATTTGCTGTGCGTCTGCTCTTCTCTTTTTTAGTAGTCTTTTTTCTCCTATTGGTTAACAAACATTTGAGTTTGTTTTTTGTTTTTTTTTTTATTTTTGGTGTTTTTGGTTCGTCGTAGTTCTGACTTTTTAAGAGTCGCTCGTAAATTTTAATTTGAACGACAGGCTTACCCCGACGCATACGCATTGGCATTCGAATTCGAATTCGAACTCGTATTTATGTGAGTTTCTGATTTATTTGCCCATCAGGCCCCGAGGGCAGGCCATATAAATTGCCTTTTTATTTGACTAATTGTGAGTTGCGAAGTGTGTGGAGCGACCTCTCTACTCTAATGGAAGACCCATAGGCTCTCCCTCTCTCTCTCTCTCTCTCTCTCTCGCTCTCTGTCTATCTACCAATAGTGGTAGAGCGGCCTCTCTCAATGGAATTTCTTTGCATTTCCATTCATTAACACACAATCAAATCCATTAGCTGACAACAATGGAGCAGCTGGCTTTTCGGGCATTCTACCGACCAGTTTCTCTATGCAGTTCCCCAAAAATCAATTAGACAATATTTCACATATCTGTCATAAGTTTTTATGAGCTGACTGTCGCCCATTGTCAACTTGTCGGCTTGTCACTAGCGCTGCCACGACCCGAAGTCGTTTTTGACAGTCGCCACGAATTGATTGGGTCCAAGAGCTTTCATTATACATGTGCTAATTATGCGGCGAGTTTTGATTTGATTCTAGAAAACATCTTGAGGCCATTATGAACGATAATAGCAGCAATCAATCGATGCATGACTAAAACAAACAAATCACTTCATATCATTGTTTAAACTTAGCCATGTGACGAATCGGAATTTCCAAGTGGCCGGTTTGGTATTAAAATTGTTTATTAACAGATTTCATATGATATAAAGTGGGGTAGAAGCTTTCAAGTGATCTGCAGGCTGAGTTACTATAGGCGGGTTTATACCTGTACTGCATATTTTCTATGCTTATTTCAATTATTCATGCTAAATCTTTAAGCTGAGCTGCTCAGCATTAAGCGACGTTAATTTTTGTTCGTTCTCTCTATAAAGTAATTTTTATTTATATCAAAATCAAATATATTCATAATTCTTTGCTACTTTAATAGTTCTTAATATATATTATTATATTTTAAGCTGAGTAGAGCCTTTCAGCTCATACCAAAGCTGAGTTACTATAGTCTGTTACAGACTTGGATGGTTCAAACAGTGTTTTTTTGAATTATGACTTCAATCATCCGTACGGAATATGCAAGCACATGTTTTCTATGTCTTTTCTTTATTTTAAATACATAAGCAGAGTTTCTCTGGCATATACCTAAGCTGAGTTTAATTAGTTCTGCCTATAAACGGGTTCTACTTTATATCAAACGCATATATTTCTCAATCATGGGTATTATAATTGTTTCTTAAGCTTTATTATTATATATATAAATTTGACTAGAGCCCTTCAACTCATACCCAAGCTGAGTTTCATCAGTTCAGCCTTAAAACTTGTATTTATTTACATAAAAATTATATATATTTCTCAATTATTGTTAATATATATGTTTTTTAAGCTGTATTATTTATTTATTATTTGACTAGAGCCCTTTAGGTCATACCCAAGCTGAGTTACTATAGTCTGTTACAGACTTGGAAGGTCCATACTTAAATTATGCTCACTCAAACTGCAAGCAACATTTGCTAGCATATATCTATGTTGATTTTTCTAAGTTCTGCCATAATCCGGCTGTACCTTACCACAGAATTATATGTGTGTATGTATTTACCATTCTCATGCCATTAAGTTTCAGCTCACAAATGCTCATATGCAAAACAAGCAGTTGGGAACCGCCCGCACTCCTCCATTTTCTTTATCGCATGTGTTTACATGCATGTACTCAACAATCAGTCGAAATTTTCATACATTTATGCAAAAGTGGAAGAGGGAAATCACGGAAAAGCCATAACAACAATCATGCAATAATATTATGGCGTGTGCTAGCCAAGCTTGGATGTCATTAATAATGCCCGCAGACGCTATAATTCAGAGAGAGACAGTCAGACAGAGAGAGTGGGAGAGAGAGAGGGAGAGAGTGGGATAGAGATAAACGTACTCAGGGGCACCGTTACAAGAACGTACAAAATGGCGACCATTTGCATTAAATGATTGCTAAAACGGAGCTCGGACTCGCCCGTAGTGCTGTGTGTCCAAAAACGCTTTTAATTATGATAACAGCGCAATTATTCTTGTCAAGATCATTTGGCATGCGCCCAGTTGCCGCCACGCCCACACACGAACGCCCAGACGCGCGTGTGTGTGTGTGTGTGTGTGTGTGTGTGCGTGTCTGTCATATTTTTGGCCAGTGTCCTCTGCTTGTTGTGCTCTGTTTTTGTTTGTCAATTTGCATACTATCATCGTCATGGTTGTTTTTCATCTCCATCCACACACACACACAGAAGAGCCGGTCACACCCACACAGGCACACACTAATTGAATATGTATGAAGCCTGATGTCGTCGTCGTTGTTGCGCTGTCCTTGCACAGAATTTAATTTACACTCACCCAAAAGTCATGCAGTCATTTGGCGTGTCTATCAGACGCAGCCCACCCACAGTACCCACAGCACCGCCCCCCGTTGACGCCCTCCGTCTCACAGCACAGTCTTGCCCTGCCTCTGCACTGCACTCATTCATCTCACTGTCCATTTGTACTCGTCATCAGGGAGCGCTTCCCACACACACACACTCTCTTCTCTCTCTCTCCCTCTCTCTCTCTCTCTCTGTCTCTCTTCTTCTTCTATCTCTGTTTAGCCTCTGCACAAATGACGCATATTTAGCTGCAGCTTAAGCCATCAATCCTTGCAAGCGCTACACTCTCCTTCTCTCTCTCTCTCTCTCTCTCTCACCCTCTCTCGCTCTTTCACACTGTCTCCTCATAGAGCATTTCATATGCCTCGCAATGCCAACGGCCTCATTCATTGGTAATTAATCATTCTGCTCATCATAAACGTGATTTCTTTCGCTCTTGCCTTGCGCTCTGCGAAGTCGCCTGATTTGTGCACAGTTGTGCCGCGCTAGCGCGAGGGCTGTTCGAGCGTGTAGCTCTAGCTGTAGAGCTGGGGTCCACAAATTGCCTGACAAATGCCTCTACAAATGGCACAATCAAGTTGCCGCTAATGAAATTGCCAAATTAGGGAGAGAGAGAAGCGCAGAAATGCTTGTAAGGCAGTATGTCCGAGTCATATGGATTCCTATATCTATGTATGACTATTCAATGTCGAATGTTCGCTATCAATCTACTTATTGCTAACAGTTCTATAGCAAAGTTAGAATTAAAGAAATCCATTATTTTCCTAATCACAACTTAAACGTAAATAAAGAGATAGATTAAGCCATTGCAAGTGAAATTAAAATCATATTGAAATATATATCTTCCTACTCAATCGCGAAGTTCAGTAGTAAAATTCGAATTTATGACTTTTCCGCTATATCTATCTATCATAGGGATTTGGATTAATCTTCTTCAAGAAAAAAATTATAAATATTAAAGAAACTAAAATAGCAAAAAGAACATTAAAAATATTCAAGTAACAAAAATATTCCCGAGTTATATAAAACTGTTCAATAGAGCATTTTAAGGAATATATATCTTCCTACTCAATCGCGAAGTTCAGTAGTAAATTTCGAATCTATGACTTTTCCGCTATATATATCTATCATAGGGATTTGGATTAATCTTCTTCAAGCAAAAAATTATAAATATTAAAGAAACTAAAATAGCAAAAAGAACATTAAAAATATTCAAGCAACAAAAATATTCCCGAGTTATATAAAACTGTTCAATAGAGCATTTTAAGGAATTTGCACTTACTTCACAGTTCTAAGAAATTTGGAATAATCTTTCCCAAGCAATAATTTATTTATAAAATAAACAAAAATATGCCCGAGCTTTATAAAACTATATGTATACATGTCTGTTCAATAGTGAATTTTAAGAACCTTCCACTTACTGCACAGTTCTAAGAAAGTTGGAATAATCATTCCCAAGCAATAATTTATTTATAAGATAATCTCAAATATACCCAAAATATTTAAATTTATTTTAGGCATGTACATAGTTTATTTTATAAAAAAGTTTTACTTAAGGAAGATTATTCAAACTTTCTTGGAACTGTAAAGTAAGTGCAAGTTTCTTAAAATGCTCTATTGAACAGTTTTAAAAAAATAAAAAAATTTTAATTATAAATCTTTCAACTTCAAGTCTTTATAAAACTATGTATACTTTTTATGCCCGTTCTATAGAGAGTTTTTTTTTATAATTTCATGGCTCTAATTAAATATTATGGTAGCTTCTAAGCAGTCTCCAATTTTGCGCATTGAAACCCTTAACCTGCGCTTCCTCCAACCTCTTCCCTTCCCCTCGAGCTGTAATCAGTGCTATCATATGTTTCCGGATCGTTTAGAACCCACCGCAGAGCCAATTAACCGTTCCGGCTTACGACTAATTTAAATGACAAACCCGTGGGAGATGCGAAAACCGCGTCGCACACGCGGCAATGACACGTGCGTTTCTGGGGCGGATTACACGAGCGATGACGCCGACGCAGCTCGACAAATTTGACGACACAAAGGATTTATTTGTTGATAACGTTTTAGCTTGCAAAGTAGAGAGAGAGAGAGAGAAAGAGATAGACTGACTAACCAGAAAAAAAAACGGAAAGAACCTTCGGCGAAAACTTTAAAATGACACCGCACGGGAATGTTTTTCAGGGCTGCGCCCCGGACAGACATGTGCACTAAGCCTTTGGGGCATAACCCGCAGGGATGGCGGGTGGAACAGTTATTCCCAGTGGCAGAACATTGGCGCCATTTTGTTTTCGGCTTCAGCGCAAAAATAAAGCAAAAATCCACGAGCTTTGCGTTTCAATAAAAATGCAAATTGCCACAAAAGTCAATGGTTGAAAGGAAGAACGTCGAGCAGGGAAGGAGAGAGGAAGAGGGAGAGAGACTGATATGGAGTAGGGTAAAAGGTATTATACCTTTGGGCTTGTTTTTTTGTCTGGTTAGAAGCTCGCCGCCATTTTATGAGTTTTTAATTTGCATACTCGTTGGGGCTTTTATTTCTTGTTGTTTTTGGGTTCTTTGGGAGACTCACCTTAACCTGCGACTCGGACATTCCTAAGGCATATGCGAGCTTGGCACGCTCCGGTCCGGCCAGATATTTGGTCTGCTCGAAGGTCTTCTCCAGCGCGAATATCTGCTGACCACTGAATGTTGGGCGGGTGTGTTTCTTCTTGCCATCCTTGTCGTTGGAAGGATGATGCTGATGCGACTGCGACAGATTGGCGGACACTGAAAGCAAAGGAAGGGAATCGTCTTGGAGTTCAAGAGAATATATATATGATATATAGTGGAATGTAGCATAAAGATTTATAATGTATTCTAGATATTATTTATAGTGTAAATAATTATATATAATTTTGGGTATTGGCTATAGGCTTCAGAATAAGGAATTAGAAAATATAGAAAATTTTTAGGATTAAGGGACATAAAATAATAAATAAAAAAAAGTATATATAAATTTATATAGAAAATATAATATATGTATTCTATATAGTACAGTAGATATAAATATAAATGGGAAATATAATATCTATATTATATACTATATTCCCTAATATATTTTTTTAAACTTTATTAGCTATTTTTTGTTCTATTTCATTTAATGTATTTTTTTTTATTATTTAAAATTCCCATTCTAAAGCCTATAGCTTATATGCACAAAAATGTATGTATGTATAATATGCGGAATATCGATATAAAATAGAATGGAGAATATATTCAACAATTTTTATATTTATTTCATACGCAATTTCATTATAAATTCATATTCAATCACTTTAAACGCACCGATTTCGCGCCATTTCTACCCCCTGCTAAATGCGCAGCTGTCGCCAAACGCGCCACATAAACAATTAATAAATGTCAAAAAACTTTGCCGCAACAACAACAACAGCAACAACAACAACAGCAACAACAACAAGAGCAACACGTACAGCATGGGCTTTCCTTTGTCAAGCTCGCGGGGGTCGGGTGGAACATTATTTTCTCGCTAAATTTTATGGCGTTGCTTATTGTTTGGCAATTAAATTATGCGGAGCTTGTAAACACGCGTCGGGAGCAGACAATTGGGAATATTCGAAAAGTTTTCTTGGCAGCGATGGCTTCATTCTGGGATTATTGTCTTTAAGTTGGTAGACAGTATGAAGGGATTGCATATGAAGCGGCGTAATATAGCATAATTATTCGACTTTTAAAATATAACTACAATCTATATAAAGTTTTATAAAATTGCCTTATATTTGCTTTATAGACAGGATAAGTCCGTTATACCTTTTATGATATGTATAGATATTTTAGACAATTTAAAAATACCTGATAAAATTTAATTACTTATACTACTACTAATATATTTCCCTTTTCCGCGCAATACTTTTGATTTACAAGCGCCGAAAATGTCATGCACATTTTGTAATATATTTTCGGGCATTCATTTTGGCCAATTGTTATGGCTGCCGCCGTAGGCCACGCATAATAATTAGACACTAATTACAGTGGCAGCCAGAAAAAAGTGTCCAGCGTCCACGTTGCGACAATTAACAAAACCAAATTGACCGCAGAATTTATGAGAGCGGAACACTAAACTTTTAGCCGCTCCCCAACCGTCGAGGGCTTTCATTAAAATCAATTAGCAGAAACGAGAACGTGGGCAAGGATGTCGACGACGACAAGAGGCCAATAAAAGCAAAGCATCACGCCCCCTTGTGGGCCGCCTCTGGTGGCAGCAGCCCCCACCCCTCCATCCAAGAGGGCGCTACGTGCACGTGAACCACCCGCCCAGAAGGCTCGTAAACTCAGTCAAGTGGACATGGGCGGGTGGTGGCCATAAAACGGAGCGGAAACAGAAGCGGGCCGTGTGGGTGGTCTTCGGTCTTTGGTCTGAGGGTTGCCATGCAGCCCCTGATGTCTACGGATAAGTGTGTGTGTGTGTGTGTGTGTGAGTGTGCGCGTGTGTGTGTTTGTGCTTTCAATTAATGTCACCCCATTATTAAATGATCCCTAATTATGTGAAATGATTTAACTAAATATGCACAGGACGCGCCTGGCGCTAGGCAAAAAAGGTAAAGCCACAGCAGAGAATGGTCTGCGGAGCGGAATGAGAGAAGGGCAGGGGTAGGAGCTGATTGCCGGGTGAGGGTTGCAAGCAGACAGTCCCGGGCTGAGGAGGCATTTGCCTGCCAAAAAAGAGCAGACTTGACTCTTTTCCCTTTACGATACTTTGGTGCAGTTTCTGGGAAATTATTAATTTAAACGGTCGCAGTTAGAGCGTGGAATGTGTGTGAGAGAGTAGAGATAACACTACACACACATTGAAAATACAGTTAAGATAATGCGCAAAGTTAGGAAATTTAATATGAAACGTATTGATAGCAGGGTAAATGGCAGCAGCAGAAAGTTAGAGCGGTAGAAAGGGTTAGGCGAGCTTTAGAAAACTTATTGGAAATTAAATCTAAGCCGAGAAGATATAAAACTTTTTTTTGAGAGCAGCAAAAAATACTTTTTTTTAGAAAAAATGATAAAAAGAAATTAAGAGCATTAATTGTTTTAAAAATGCATATTAAATGAACTCTAGTAATTTTACAACAGCACTTGTAGTATTTTTCTCTATACTTTAAAAATTTTATTATTTTAACCGCTTCGGGATTTTTTCAAAAATCTCTCGTTGTCTCATATATATACTATTATATATGCTCTTTCCATATTTATTTAACTAAAAACAAACTCACGCTAACCCAATTCCCCATTATTCCATTTCGATCCTTGTTTTTGCACAGCTGCAACTGCACAATTTGATTGCAATATGCGAATGCATAGAACAAACAGAAAGCCTGATAAAATATAAATATGTGCCATAAAATTTATGTTTTTTTTTTTCGTTATTTAGCAGACAATTCACAAGCTTAACAGCAAAAAGATAATACTTGTCAATGGAGAATATTTCGGGTGAGTAAAGCGGACCGCGCCTGGACCGTAACAAGCTTAATCCCTGGCAAGAAAAATTGTAGAAGTGATAATATTTTTTTTGTCGCGGATTCTCCCTCTCTCTCTCTCTCTCTGTCTCTTCCCCCTGCGACCTGCCTCTTTCTATTGGGCTGCAGCTGCGTCCCAAGGACCCTCATAAATAACCGACAAATATGAAGCGTTTATTTGCTCATGTCACGGCCCTCACGCAGGGCTGCAGAGAAAGTGAAATGAGTTCGCCGTACAAATGGCAGCAGGCTCACTGCCAGTGCCCCTCAGCCCTCGCCCTAGGCTCTGCTTGCCCCTGCAGCAGTTGTCTATAATCGCATAAGTCACCCTGTTGGCATCGCTGCATTTGCACTTTTTCCAATTCTTTCTTTTTTTTGCTACCTTTTTCTGGATCTCCTGTTTTTTTTTTGTTGTATATTTATTATGTGTGTGTGTGTGCGGCGGTGGGCGTGTTGTGTTTTGGCTCAGTGTTACGTTATTGAAAATATTAAAAAGTCATTTGTTACGGGCGTGAGGGAACAGCGGCGTCTGTCAATTGCAACTGTTGATAGACAGGCGAAAAACGAGCCGGAAAATCCGGGGAAAATTAACTGTGGTTGGGGTTTTTATTACGCTATTTAAGCCAATTATTGTAATTAATTTAGTTGATTTTTTAGCTAAAAAACTAGAATTTTGGACTGACTTGAACTTATGTGGTAGAAAGAATTAATTATGGTTTTGTCTAGCATTTTCTGATTTACCTCTGTAATAATAAGCAGCTTGCTATCAAATCTGCTCTTCTAGCACTCAAAATTGGCTGCAATAAAACCCGAATCGAATGGTTTTCTTAAGTACCTTTGAGATGTCGGCCATCTTTAATCCCAAGAAAAAGTAGGGATCCATAACAATGGCCTCGGCGTGCCTCTTAGCGTATGTCACATGTCTCACGTTTTCCTTCAGCCTTTTACACACACACAAACGCATATAACAATCTTATTATATCTTTATGCCAATCTCAACGAGACACGATAAGCAGCTTGTTTACCCAAATAAACTTAACGATACCTTGTCGGAGCTGCCTCCAACCCCTGCACCACTGTGCGGCTTTTATAAACCTCTCCATAGGTAGCGCTGCTCATTATGCTACCCTCTCTCTCTCTCTGGTTTTGTTGCTGTCTCGCTCGCGCTCTGCTGAAACTGGTGCTTCATTGCATTGTTTTATGGCCTGTTTTATGCCCGATTATATGCTTAAAGCAGAAGTTCGTAAGAGAGAGGGAGACGCAGGCAGAGAGAGTGAGAGGGAGCGAGCAGTAGGACGACACACAAAATGCCACTTGAATTTTAATTAAACGCAACAGCTAGAAGAGCCAAGTTTATGTGTATATTGCCAGCCCTTGTCTGGCTGACAGTCACACTCTCCCCATCTCTTTCTCTCCCTCTCTCTCTCCCTCTCTCTCTCTCTGGCAGCTGTAGCTTTTTTATTTGAGCTGCCGCTGTCTTCATTAAGCTTAATGAATTGTGTCAAATGTGGACTGCGGCTTTGGGATCTGTCCAGCTACGACCACGCCCTCCGCCTCTTAACCGTTTTTATAATTTTTGCTGTTGCATTTACATTTTTATGTGCCTCAGTTAATTATTTTAATCTCAGCAAGTTTCTGCGTCTACAGTTATAAAAGTTTTAGCAATATATGTGTGGGAATTATGCCTCCCCACTTCGACCTCATAATACTTCCATTTCGTTTATTTACACCTCCAATAAGTTGTGAGAAAATCAATGGTAATGGTAACTCATACTATTGCACATAAATTTTCTGCGAAGAGCTACGAAAAACAAAGGAAAATCTCGCGACGCTTTTCGCTTGTTTTTCCTCATTGTTTCCACATCATTTTCCAGGCCAAAACATTGTCATATGCGCATTATGCGATATTTCGCCGCACTCAGCACATTTACATAAAATACACACACACACACACACACAGTGTCTGCGTGTGCGCGCGTTTACATAAAAATGTATATTTATTTATTTATTATTTGTACATACAAATTTATGGCTGAAAGATGCGACAGCTGCTCGGCCAGACGAACAGCAAGAGAAGCCAGAGAAAAAAAAAAGAACACAGAAACTTTTAGCGGAAAAAAGTTAAAGCAGCCGACAAGGGGGTCCTGCTCTATATAAATGCTGACTATATATACAGGGTAAAGCAGTGGAGTGAGGGGTGTGGGGGCTTCTACCATAAGATAAGAGCAAACGCAGACGCTGCGAGAATATGTTGCCACATTATTATCTAGACGATGCTCTCCCTCTCGCTCGCTGTTTGGCTGTGTGTGCGTGAGTGTTTATATGCTTGTAGGCTGTCATGTTAACAAGCTTTATATGGCTGTGCGCGTGTGTGTGTATGTGTGTGCGTGTCTCTGTGTTTGTTTTATGTGAAAGCTGCGCTGCAAAAATGGCGGCGGCGGCGGCGGCAGGCTTCATTTAAATTTTTATGTGCGCGCAAAAGTATGCTACGGTTTTATTTTTGTTTTGATTTTGCCACTGCACTCGCTTTATTTGTTATTAATAATGCCATTGCATTTTATTAGCTGTATTTGATTGCCATTTATTTATTGATTTATTGCTCAGCATTATTCACCTATTGATTGCGCATATTAATTAAACTCGTTCAGCCGCACGCAAATTCGCAATAAAATTGTGCTTGATTTAATGTACGTATTTCATATTGCACTTTGGGCTTTATCGCTATCATTATTATTGCTATTATTAATATTTGCATTGCAATTCATTAATGTCAATTTGCCCGAATCGACGCGACGGCCAACGGTGGCCGGCGCAGTTCATTGCGCTTTTTATGCGCTGCGGCGGGGATTACAATTGTTTAAACAGACCGCGCTGAACTTCATATAAAATCGTTAATTAAGTTCCTATCAGCTGTGCTTATCTCGCGGCAAATTGCACGCTTGTAGAGGACCCCTTGGATAGGTTAGTTATCGGGGCTAAGCAATTGGCTGGCATTAAATTAATAAAGCTGTACTGTAATATTTAATATAAAAGGTTAATATTAATTTTTATAATTTATTTGTTATTTGAACTCTCTATTTAATTCTAAGAAAAAGAAAAACTAATTTTTATAATTTATTTTGAGGTGGCTTGAACTCTCTATTTAATGTAGAATGGAAGTTCTAATTTTCATAATTTATTTTTAGGTGTCTTGAGCTCTTTTAACTTATCATACACTAGGCGAAATTTTATTTATCTATTTGTTTTTAACAATTTTATGAATTCTCTTTATGAAAATATATCATTTATTTTTTTAGCCGAGGTAACTCTGCGAATAACTTAATCTTCAGCTTCTCAAACTGCTCAGTTATGCCAAAATCTCGTATGTGCCTGCCGCCCATACTCACTTCCTTGCACTACATGCTCCAGTTTGAGCGCTACTCGAGACTCGCTCTAGCTCTGCTTAGCAAATCAATTGAATCAATATTTACTTAATCGCAGCAGCTACCAAACATTCCACGACACACTTCAGAAATCAAATCGAACACAAGACAAACAACAACAACAACAACAACTACTATAGCTGTGACAGCGACAGCGAGACAACATTTCTCTTTCGATCTCTGGTGATCTCGTCACTAATTCAATAAGAAAATTATGTACGATTTCCGAATCTCGATTGTGCACTGTCATCGGCGCAATTAAAAGCCAAACAGCAGCTGACCCGGCCGACTCCACCGCAGTCCCTTCGAGCAGTAGCGACAACAACAGCACTAAATCAAATCGAATCAATTGCCAATGCGAACGATCATTAACCAGAGGCGGCCGGCCAAAGGGGCAGCGCGAGGGGCAGAGTCGCGCCGAGCAGGGCGTTTAAACAAATAAACAATGTGAAAACGAGTTCGCTGCGAGTTGGAGTTGACGTTGGAGCTGAAGTTGGAGTTGGAGCTGGAGTTGGGCGATTACTTAATGAGCTTTGCCCGCCGTCTGAGGTGCCTTATAAATAGACGTAATAATGAAGTAACCAGCAGCAGAAGGAGAAGGAGAGGCGGCGAAAGATGCTCGAGCGATGCTCGAAAGCGTGCGAGTAAATTAATTTTTCATATGGCATCTTTTGTGTGCAGTCATTGCCAGATCGTCTGCCGATCTGGCGATCTCGCGATCTCCACACTGATCGTGTTAAAGTGACTCTTTCGCCTTGGGATTCATTTCTTCTGCTCGCTATTATTATCATTATTCTTCTTATTGTTATTATTATTATTATTATCATTGCTGTGTGCTTCGATCTCTTTTAATGAGTCGCACAATGCGCCAAGGGGCAGGGGCAGGGTCAGGAACTGGAGCTGCAGTAAGCACATTGGACGCGTCATATTGGTAATCACTTGAGTAGCGATCCACGATCATTAGGGGCAGCTGCCACATTCGCTGCGCTTTGTTAACGGTATCAACAACAGGAAGTCGACAACGACTCGCGCTGCGCTGCGCTTCAATTGATTCAATTCGAGTCGCAGCCCTGCTGCGAGGTGTGTCTCTGTCATTGTTGACAAATCATCGCACCGCAGGGCACACAACAATCGTAACCAAATTACGTGCCACCGTGCAACGTGATGAATGCACTGATTACTCCTCCAAAGAGTCGCCGTCAAGTGCGAAGGAGAGAGCAGTGTGTGTGTGTGTGTGTATGTGGCGAAGTGCCTCTTATTTGCAAATTAGTGCGCATATTCATGAATCGCTTTACGCGTTTTTTCGCCCATTCATTCATTCACTTACTTGTATTCGATAGTCTTTCGCGCCACGCTATCGGATTGGCCACCAGCCCCTGTAGGCCCGGCCAGTACAGATGCGTGCGATCCACAATGTGGCCGGCGTGCGTCTTCAGTGGCGCTCCCTGGCTCTGTGACAGATACTGGGCCATGCCCGCCGCGGCCGCGGCAATGGAGAAGCGTGGAATGCCAGCTGAAAAAAAAAGAAAATATTAATAAATTCCTTTAGTTAAAAATTAGTTTAATAAATTGAACTTAAAGATTTTGCATCGTCTTATTAATAATTACAATCATGAGCATAAATATATATTTATTAAAAAAACTTATTTAAAAATATTGAAATGGCATTAAAAAATAAAATATTGTTAAACACAAATTTAGATAAATATATAATAATTTTAGTATGTCCTTGTCTAACTTAAACCAAACTTTCTAAGTCTCTTAAGTCGAATATTCAGTTTATATCAGAAAAATATTAAATTGCGGGTATTGAAACTTAATTTAAACGTTCTTAAGCTGAAATCTGATTAAAGTTAATATTATTTAATAATAAAATAATTAATAAATATATTTTATATATTATTTACAAGATTTGACTATTAATATTGAATTTTAAAGTTTCTAGGCTTATATAAAACTTAAACTAAAAGTTATAAGGCTTAAATGCTACACTTTTATCTAATTTAGTTTATATTAAATTAAATAAATATATTTTAATTAAATTATTTAATTTTACTTTAAATTAAAACTGTTAATATTAAATTTTAAAGTTTCCTGGCTTATAGCATTTTTAACTTATTATATTTAAGTAATTTCTATGAACTCTCATATAATAAGCCTATAAGTATATCTTCTCTTTCCTTATTCTCGCTCGCTTCTTCTTCTTCATTTGCTGTCAATCTTTTGTAGATTTCTCATACTCGTTAGGCCAACAAGGTCCATAGTACAACACAAATCTAATGGAATAACATAAACATAAGCTACTTTATAAACTGCCTTCTCTGCGCCTCCGTTTGGGACAACTGCCTACTCATTGGGAAGTTGCGCCATCGAGCTGCTTAAGCGAATTAATTAAAAGCCATTAAAATAATTTGTCATAAAAAGAATGAGAAACATTTTGAATGGAATCACATAAACGCCCACGTTAAAAATAATTAAAAATGTTATGGTAAATTGTCAACGCCCTGTTTCAAGCCCCCTCGATTGCCCCAGCACCTTTACATTTCGAACAAATGTTGACCCACTCCTTATTGAATTGGCTGTGTGTAGATATATGTATATGTAATATATATATATATATATGTGTGTGTGTGTCTGTCATGCCTCACAATTGGGCTACATTTAACTGTCAAAAATTGAAATCATTTTAGTGAAACGGCAAAGTCATACGCCCCACTCTACCTCTCTCTCTACCTCTCTGCGTACTTCTCTGCCTCCCCCCGCACTGTGGTTTGCGTGTGTCATTTTGATTTAATTACAAACAATTTGACAACTAATTGCCGAACGTTTAAGTACGGCGCGTCTATCGCATTACGTTTTGCGTCATTTTGCAATTTGATATTATGTGATTTTTGGAAATTGTGCCCAATAAAATGCTCCAGTCTGGGCCTCTCGGCCAGCGGGCAGTACAGGGGAAAGGGATTGCCTCTGTACTGTTGTTGTTGTTGTTTTTGCTATTGCCATTTCTATTTAATTCATGTGGAATCATGTCAAACCGGATTCACCGCACAATACGAATTCGTGCGGAGTTTTCGCTCGACTGCGAACCAGTTTCCAAAGCGTTTAAACAATTTTTGGGGGCATGCCTAATGTCGATTCAATACAACCAACATTGCATAATGATGGGCAAACGGAGCACTTATGAGATCTTGAATAAATCTGCCATGCGCTGACGGCGGGTATTTTATAAGTAGTTGAAACTTGATGGACGCTTAAAGAACTATTAAGAAAATTTAAATATTAATGGATTTGCTATCGAATTTATATTTTGCTGAGAGGTTTTTGTTTAAGTCATGTCTTAATTTAACTAGTTTTTTAAGACTTTAGTACAAATTGTTAATAGTTTATTTTTTATTGTTGTATGCTTGTTTAATATATAGCAGTCATTTTAGAGTATTAAATTTCTTTTGAAATATTTTGAATATTTTTTATAAGCTTTAGTTTATGTTTATACAGCTCTTGGTATATTTCAGTCACAACACATTCAGTTTGAAAAGTAGCGTTAGCAACACTTATAAATATGTTCTAAAATGTTTTACCTTGTTTTAAAAGTTTTAATATTGTTTTAGAGATTTTAGTATTTTTATAATTTTATTTATATTATTTTTTCGCATTTCAATTAGTCTGAATTTCAGAATTTTAAAGATTTAGCTGGATTTAATTTTTCGAAATCTTTCAATTAAATAATCGTACTCGACTGGTAACTAATCAGAATCCCTTTGATTTGAGATTATTAAGAATTTTAATTATTATATAATATTTAATATAGGTAATATTGGCTAAATAACTCAGCTAACTAAGCTAACCCTAGTGCTAACTAATCAGAATCCTTTCGATTTGAGCTTAGGAAAGATTTATTAATTTATT
Organism: Zaprionus bogoriensis; assembly: GCA_035046045.1. Taxonomy (NCBI): domain Eukaryota; kingdom Metazoa; phylum Arthropoda; class Insecta; order Diptera; family Drosophilidae; genus Zaprionus; species Zaprionus bogoriensis. The sequence continues at coordinate 1,870,305 of JAWNOI010000014.1, forward strand.
ATATAATATTTATTTGTTTTATATAGTTATATACATTTATTTTAATATAATCTAGCTCTATTGCTAACTTATCAGATTCGCTTTGGTTTGAGATTAATAAATATTTATTATATTTTTATATACTTAAACATAATATTCAAAAAACTCTAAGCTGTATTTCTAGATGTGGTCAGGCTCTCCTCGAGCTGAGAATTTTAATAAATTATACTGAATAACATATGGTTTTAAATAATAAATTAAAACAAATTTTTTTTAAAAACTTAAAGAAAATTAAATATAAAAATGAAAAATTGTATATAAATTATATTTTAAATATTATGATAAAACGAAATAAAAATGAAATAAAAGCCAAAAGCTAAAACCAAAAGCCAAACTTAAGTTAGTCTACAAACTTATTAAGCTACCCACGCGCGATACTCACCTCCAGTTAAAGCACTTAGACCCGCCGATGTGACCGGCGGCGGTTTCGATAGTATCGTATCGATGCCATGCGGATTGGCAGCGCCCTGTGAGTTGGTTGTGGTCGAGCTGCTCGAGCCCGCGGAGCCAGTCACACGCTCGCTGATCAGATGCGAGTTGGGACTGTGTCCGTAGACGAGGCCATTGCCCGCCGAGCCAGGCACGCCGCTGCCGGCGACACCGACACCGACGCCAGTGCCGACGCCCGGTGCAGTCTTCATTTCTGTGGTCATCGAGTGCAGCGCCGCCAGAGGTGGCCCCAGAAAGCTCAGTGGCAGCTTGTGCTCCAGACTGTTGTTGTTGTTGTTGTTGTGAAGGTGGCCAATGCTGTTGTTGTTATTGTTGCTGTTGTTGTTATTATTGTTGTTGTTGCTGTTGCTGTTGTGCAGGCTGAGCGGATGCAGGCCGGAGCTGCTCGAGTGCTGATACTTGCGACTGGTGAGATTCTCGGGGCTGTAGTCGGGCGGCGGCGGACTGGAGCCGCTGTTCTGGCAATGATCCTCGGCGCCGCTGCTGCGCTGGCTGAGGGCAAACGATTTGGCGCTGTCGACGCCGGGACTGGAGTTGTGCTCGTAGCGCGGCGAGGGCGACGATTCCGAATGCAGGCGCGACGACGCAGGCGGCGGCGTTGTCGATGGCGAATCCTCGGCCGAGGATTTCGCATCGAGTCGTCCGACGCCTTGTTGCGCCGCCTTCAGCAGCATCAATGGGCTGTTGTTGTTGTTGTTGTTATTATTATTATTGTTGTTGCTGCTGTTGTTGTTGTGGATGCTGTTGTTGTTGCTGCTCGCATAGGCAGCGGCCGCTGCGGCGGCACTGTGATAATCCGCCAACTGCTGCTGATAGTCCGCCGCGGCCATCGCATGGGCGTGCACATCGGCGAAGCCGTTGCTCAGTCCCGCTGCAGCGGCGGCGGCCAAATGATGCCGCTGCGCCGCCGACGGCGGACTGCCCTGGGCGGCGGCGGCGAAGCTGTGATGCCGCATATACGGATTGATCAGATCCATGTCCGTGTCGCTGTAGTCGCTGTGGCTCTGGGCGCACTCCTGCGCTGCTGCGTTAACCGGACTCGCGATGGCTTCTGCGGCCAACGGGCGATGGTGATGATGATGATGATGATGATGATGCTGTTGGTGCTGCTGATAGAAGCTGGGCGGCAGGGCGAGATTGAAGGCCGAGTTGGCCGACAGGTGAAAGGTCTGCGCGAGCTGTTTGGCCGCTGCCGCTGCCGATGCAGACGACGGCGTGGGCGAGGGCGAGGGGTTGTCGCTGCTGCAGCTGCCACCCGGGGGCGTACTATGCAGGAATGGACTACCCAGCTTGGGATATGGCTGCACACCACGCGCTGAGACAGAGATCAGTCAGCACTTAGAGGGTATCTGCAAGTCACACACACACACACACACACAAACACACACACTGTTCACTGGGTTCGGCTCGGCTGCTGCGACTCAATACACTTGTCAATTGGGCGAGTTCATCTGCGAGCTGAATTCTTCGGGAGTTTCTGCCGCGCGCGTGTCCGCTCGTTTAGGCCTAAGACTAACGAATGATTTCGAAATTGACTCGCACGACTTCACTTCACATGGGAACCCGCCAGACTCACGGCCAAAATCACAGCAGAGCAGAGGCAGAGGCAGAGCCAGAGCCAGAGGCAGCGACAGCAGCGTCGCCTTTGAGCAACCCCGTTTGTTTCACTCAGATTGAAGCGCAGCATCGCATGCGTCAGAGTGAGAGTGAGTGAGTGCAGGCCCGCAGCAGCTGTTTCGCTTGCACTCAAGTAAATCAGTGCGCTCGCTTGTGTGTGTGTGTGTGTGTGCTCCACAATCAGTGTAAACATGCAGTGAGGCTGGAACGCATTGGCATTGGCACAAAACGAATGGGAATTTTATTATGTACATCATTAAAATCAACTATTTCGGATTGGATTGGAGCTGGAACTGGACTGGTTGCGTTCGCAGCGCTCAGAGAGTTGTCGCATACAGCTGTATTTGTGTGTGCGTGTGCTCGCTCTCTCTCTCTCTGTCTGGTTGAGTGCATTTGCTGGCGGTGGGTGGCCTCGGCTTGAGGCGCGACTCGACTGTGAATGCTGTTTATTTGTTTAAAAAGCTATAAATATTAAGTGAAGCTGTAGTCGGGGCGGGCATCGAGTAAGCCTTGATTTTTTTGCACTTTATGGATTTATTCATTTAAATAATTAAAATTTCAATAAAAGAAATTGATAGCGGCAGAATGACAATGGGAACATATTTAAATTAAGTAAATATAAAGTTTTTGGGTAAATAATTAGATATTCAACTGATATAAGTAATCTAAAAAAATGTTTTTTCTTAATAATTAATTGAGAACTGGAAGATGTGAATGATATACGAAGGTTTTTCAAAAAAAGTTCAACAAAATCACGTTAAGAAAATAGTTGAGAAAGCATGGAGTTAAAATTTGAAGTCAAATTTATTATTTGACGCAATTTTATATAACAATTTTGACTTTATAACAATAAAAAAAAATGAAAAATAATAAGGTTGGTTGTAAATGAATTATTAAAACTGAAAATCAATAATTACAATTATGGCTTAACAGAATTAACTAAATAACTTAATTTAGCATACATATCCAGCTGAATAATAATAATAATAGTTTTACAGTATCAACTTAATAACTTAATTTAGCATACATGGCAATAACGCGTTAATAATGACCATAACTACTGCAATAAATCTAGCATAATTAAGTTATTAATTAGGCGCGCTTGCATTAATCAACACTCGCGTGCCAGCAAATAAAATAAAAACTTAATTAATACGCTAATTAACATTACAGTATTATTATGTGACTGTGTGTCAGCGAAATGGCCAGCGATTTACATATTCCTGATATAACTTCGTATATAGAAATGCACAGCGTGCACACACACAAGTACACACGTAGAGGCACACAGACTGACACACATGCTGAAGAATAACAAAGAGACGCATACAAATACAAAAATGCGCTTCATTTAATAATAAACTACACAATTTTAATTTACTCAGACAACTCGAAATGCCATGACAACAACAGCAACAGTGCAGGGTAGCGCAACGTTGTGGAAACGAAACACACACGGCAGGCCACACCTACCACAAGCCAAAACGAATGAGCGAGAGAGCGCAGCAGCCGCCATTGTTTGTTCAGCTCTGCTTTGCGAGCGAGAGTCACTCAGCTCCAGCCACAAAACTCACTCAAGTGGAGCGAGTGGAAACCGTTACTCACCACAGCTGTTGCTGTTGCTATTGCTGCTGTACTACACTTGATAGACTTTATTAAGCATATGCGTGTGTGTGTGGGTGCCCAACTTTATTTGCCCAGCATCTTTGGCTTTGATCTGTCTTACAATTCAATATAAATTCATGCACAGCAACAACAACAACAACAACAACAAATTCCCATAGCATCTTATCGCACTTAACAGATCTACGAAACAATAGAAAAAGTCCAGAATTTGTACCCTAAAATATGACACTAGAGTCAATCGTAAATATCGCATGGAACTGCTGCCGACAGGCATTGAGCATAGCGCATATAAAAAGAGAATCTAACAAGCTACTAAAAAGTTGGAAAAAGATAACGCAGATTCCCGCACTGTGATTGATTTATCGTTTTATTGTGGCAAAAAGAAGACACGAGAAAATCGAGAGAAACGAGAGAAACGACAACTGCGATAAGCAGAGAATGGCATATTGTTATATAGAATATGTCGGGCACTTTATGACAGTGCGGGAGCGTCACACACACACAGATACACAGAGAGAGAACTGTGCCCCACAAACCCGTGTAATTAATAAATAATTTGTGAGCCCCGGATTTTTCTTTTGGCCTCCTCCTGATCGACCCGCAAGCTAAATAGCCATGGCTAATGTGGATGCTAGGGTATTAGGGTTTGGGCCACACAGTTCATTAAACTGTTAACAGACAGTGGGCCAAAGAGCAGGGCAGGCAAGCCAGAAAGACGCAGCACAGTTGGGTATTTATGGCATTTGTCTTCAGGTGGAAATTGTAAAAGTCTGGCCCCAAAGAAGACAAAGCGTTGCAGACAAAGTAGCGATAGAAGAGGCAGGGAAAATTGTAAAATGACTTTGAAAAAAATAAATAAATAAATAAATATATATCTATTATCAGCTGCAGTCACAAAGAAACACGTGAACATAATATATATAATTCTTATTACAATTTATAGAGAGACTGCCAAAAGGAGAACGAGTTTGAGTCACAGCTACAAGATATACTTAAAACTGTAAATATGACTTAAAAAATCTTCAAAAAAAAAAATTAAAAACTGTGAATTTGACTTTAAAAATATTAAAAAAATATATAATGTCAGCTGCTGTTGCAAATATATAATCTATGGCATATAAAACTATATAAAATATATAATTTTTAATATAATTTACAGTGGCTAGAAGACAGAGAAACTGCAAATATGACTTTTAAAATTGAAAAAAAAATTTGTTTTTAACTGTAAATATGACTTTAAAAATATTAAAAAAAAAACAATAGTGTCAGCTGCAATTGCAAGTATATAATCTATGGTAAATAAAACCATGTAATATATATAATTCTTAATATAATTTATAGAGAGAGAGAGAGTCGCGGCTAGAAGAAAGATTAGAAACTATAAATATGACTAAGCCTCAAAAAAATTAATAGTAGCAGCTGCTGTTGCAAATATATAATATATGGTATATATAAGCTATATATAGTTTGTAAAGGAACTTTTAAAATTATTTTTAAACCAAGAGAAATAAGCCAAAAATCGCCAAATACCTACAAATAGCTGAGAAACTTATGAATAAAATAAAAAAAATATGTTAATGGTTTTAAAAAATTGTATAATAAAAATTATATAATATGCAGCTTAGTGTTAAATTCATAGCTAATATATATATGATATACAATAGCTAAATATGGCTGGTGAAAAGATTACTAAACTGTTTTTTAAGCCAATCAAAGTGACGCCCACACCCCATTTGAGAGTCACAGAAATCAATGCAACCCTTACCACCAGCACGATGCACCCTCCCAATTTGAGTGATACCAATCCAGTAATCCTTTTGGAAATTTGAATTTGGAATTGCCGTTGTCCGAGTACCCAGCTGTGGCCAGTCAAAGGCGACCTTTCGCCTCACTTGAGCTGACCGCAAAACTTCGTTTCACACCTATTTGAAATGCGCCTCGATATTATGCGTTATTATTATTATTATTATTATTATGGTGTATTATTATAATGCGATTTCAAATTGAAATTGGGGCGACCACAGCGGCAACAACAAGCAGACATGCTCAGCATGATGGGTCACATGTGTGCAGGCTGACGTTCGACAATATTTGAATGGTCAGCAAAAACAGGCAGCAGGGGGACGTGGAGAGAAGATGTGAGGTGAAGAAAACCCTCATACAATTTGCATTTCTTTTTTGCCTTCCTTTTCTATTCTTTTTTTTCCAGCCTGAGGTTATTACTCAAAGTTAAGTCGTTGGGGGCAGGAGCGAGTTACCGGCGGGATTTGATGTATGTCAAAGTTACGTGCGCGTTAAAATCTTGTCTAATTTAATATCTATAAATCCCCAGCCCTGACAGGGCCCAGCGCGCAGAGACTACCCCCCGGAAGGGTTGCTGCCGCTAACCTTATCAACATGGCAAATTGATTTCGGCTCGTTATGCGGTCATTGGGGTACATTTTGTTGGTTTAGCATGGTCAAAAGAGAGCAAATTGTAAGCCCGACTGCGAAATTGGCCAAACGTGCGTTACAAATTAATGTTTGTTCGGGATTTGTTGTACCCTCCTCGCTACTCCCACTTACTAAAAAATAAATATATGCCTTGTATAAAAATCGTGCCATATTTTTCCCTCTTTTTGTTTTTTTGCAAACAGGTCATAAAACCCTTTTATACTTCAACAGACCCAACGTCTGATACCGAGTTATGTGGTGTAAATGCCCGTCGACGAACGGGGGGGGGAGAGAGGGAGAGGGTTGCGACCATTGATAGGCAATCAATAAGGTATTAGTTGGGCTTGTCATTGCGTGCGACATGCATGTGGGCAATTGATATTGATAAGCTTAGCTTGATCTAGGGTATACAGTCGGGTTAGAGCGAAAAAGAAAGAGACAGAGGGAGAGAGAGAGTAGGTAATAAAATTAATAGTTTGCAGAGAGGGAATATTAGTGGCTTGAAGAGACTTAAAAATAGAAATACAAGTATTTTCAAATATTTGCTATAATATTGCTCATTAGTTTTATATTTACAACTTTTGAAGTATCTTCTAAATGCTCTACAATATTTATATCTATATATGGATACAACGAGGTGATTGAGAAATATTCCTACCAATTATTTAACTTCTATAAGTCTTTACTCATTGCTATTTCCAGTAGCATACACCTTATGGATCATAAAATTTATCTCTAATCAATTTGATAATAAAAAGCGCTGCATAAATTGCACGACGATGCGAATATAGAAAATTCATCAGGTTTTATAGTGCACGTATAGATATTTTATGCTCGAACAATTGTTACACTTCTTTAAGGACGTCTTTTGTGTGTGTGTGTGTGTGGGTGTGTGCTTGTGTGAGCATTTGCGAGTGTGTGTCGCTATCTGCGAAACAATTGCGCCCCTCTTTGCACTTCTCATCATATTTTTTATAGCATACTTTCGTGCGAGCTCACGTTAGATCGGAAAATGTCGCCAGTGATTGCTTTCTTATTTGTTTACATTTCCCCGGCTATTGACAGCGACTGAAATGGGAATAACAATGCGAGAGAGAGAGAGAGAGGGAGAGAGCGAGGGGAGGAAGAAACGTACTAGAGACCAGGCAGAAATAGAACAGCGGCACAGACGTGTCGGGCATACATATCAAGCACATTGCAAGCGCACACACGACACATGTTTCAATCATTTTCCATTTTCCTCTTTTGCCTTTTCATATATTTTCATTTTTTTTATTTATTGTCAGCGTTTATTCTGCTGACACTTTTCGATTTTTGTGTCCGTGTGACGCGCGCTTAGAAAACAATTTGCAAATTGCTTAAAGCTCCACAATGAGTCACAAATGCCCGAACCTCGCTGAGGGCTGAGCGTGTGCGGGGGGCCTTCACTTGAGCGTGTTTTTTTGACGCAGTAATTAAAAATTATTTCATTTCCTTTGCCAGCTAATCAGCTTAAGCTTTCCTTAACACGGCTCATAAATTTCGCCATAAAGCGTGGGTGCGTCAACGGAAAACCATAAAAAAACGTGCCAAGGCTCGACAAAGTTTTCCCTGGCCTCACATTCGTATCGGGTATAGGAACTATGAGATGCAATTGGTTTATGACATCATTTAAGGCTTGATGTTATAAAATGGCTATACTCAGAGTAAAAAAAAGTGTTTTTAAAATTATTATATAGTGAGTATAAAATAATAAAGACCGTAATGATGTAAAGCATTTAAGTTAATAGAATTTATGCCATTTACCTATTGAAAATGGGAAAGATTGGTATATGAACTTTGTTTATTGGTAGAAATGTCTTGAAATTTTGTAGATGTTTAGTATTTAGAATAATGTAAAAAAAATACCTAGCATTCAGAGTATATATTGCTGTATATCGACTATAATGATGTGAAGTATTTAAATTGATAGTATTTATATTATTTACCTATTGTAAATGGGAAAGATCGGTAAATTACCTTTTTTTATTCGTAGAAATGTCATGAAATTTGGTATATGTTGAGTATTTCGAATAATACAAACAAAATACCTAGCATACCGAACTTATATTGCTGTATATCGAAAATATTTCTATGTAAATATAAGTAATTATATGCGACTTTTACATGAAAATCGTATGCTTAGTGTATTCAAATCGTTTACTTGGGAGTTTCTACCATTGCCTTCTGGCGCAGTGACGTCCTGTTGCCAATTTATGTGCAAAGTGTGTTGAAAAAGAGGCGGGAGTGCTGTCCACTCGTTGGCTGCCAACCTCAGACCGCCCCTCCGCTCTCTCTCTCTCTCTTTTCCTCTCTTTCTCTTGTTCTGCTCTTAGTCCTGCTGCTTCTGCTCCCCGCCGTCGTAATACACATTGTTGCTCATGCAATTTCAATTACTTTTGCTGTCGATTCTCGAATACGTTTTGCCGTTTCCATTCGATTTGCAAGCCTGAACTGGCCTCGCCCCGCCCACCGCCTTCAACTTGATTTCAATTAAACTGAGTTGGCATTGGCGCGGACGCTTTTCGACGTGTCGCAAATGCAACTCGGGCAAGTTTATTTCCTTGTTTTCTTCGCCCCGAACGACGGCAGCTCCAGCTCCTGTTTGGCATTTAATTGTTTTTCTTCGTTTTTCATTTCCTTTGCTCTTTGCTTTCTCACTCTCTCTATCGATCTCTTTCTCTCTTCTGATTTCTGTCTTTCTCTGTCGCTCCTTTCTGACCACTTGCATTTTATGGCGACGCGAAAAAGCTGTTTTCCTCGAGTGCCCATCTAGAGCGGAGCAGCCATGTTGTTGATGATGTTTAAGTTGGTGGAGTGAGTGCCCCTGCTGGAGTGAGAGACTATAGCAAGAGTGGTTACAGGGCTATATAAATGGGTTATAAAGTTAAAGTGCAAAATTAGTATACAATATACGCTCAGTTTTGCTAAGAGAGACTCAGATATTTTTAAATGTTATTATGCTTATCAAAATATATGAAATATAATAATCATTAACAAATTTAAAAAAAATTAAAAAACAAATCTAAGTTCTTTATTAAGAATTTAGTAAATTATATTTATTAAAACGTGGGAACATGTAAAATTCTATTATATATTTGTATTATTTATTTTATTTATTATTTATTAATACCAATTTGTTTTTTTTTTTTTATTTATTAAAAAGTACTTTTCCATAAAATAGACTTTTGTGTACATAAAAGTAATGAAATGTTACTAATATTTAAAATACAAATTTTTTCTATCATTAAACTATTCATTTCTCAAGCATTTCCCTCCCACTTTAGTTTTCAAGCTATGCCAATTGCCTGCGTGCCACTGTACCGCAACCCAAGTCAATCCAAATCGCAGCCAATCGGGCGCGTTCCAATCGCCAATCGAGCTGCGCATATAAAAAGCAATGCGCTGCTTGTTTAAAACAAAGAAATTGCCATTGTAAATAAAATAAAAATCGAACGCAAAGCAGAGAGCAGAAAGCACAGAGTAGAAGAAGGCAGCGTAGAGGGAGTGATTGACGGAGGCTGGAGTGAGGGTGTTACACAAAATGCCAAGAATAAAGTTTTTCAAAAGCGATAAAAACGAAATGTCGCATATTTTTATGACATTTGCCGACACTACAGAAGGTGAGGTGAGTGCGCCACCCCACTGTCAACTGCCCACCCATTCTTACTCGCGCGTAGTCACCCTCCCTCTCACCCCCCCCCCCTTGGAAATGGCGCAAATTGAATTCGCAAAACGAGAAAAAAAGCATTAAAAAATTCGTTGCGCGTTTCGTTTCAGACTTTTGCTTTACCAAAGTCAAAAAACAAGTAAAGTGTAAAGTGTAGAATTATAGATAGTTTCTTTATCGGGCTTATCGAAAATATACAGTGGTAAATTTAAACATAGATTGAGCAAAGTAATCATGGTATGTAATCAAATATATTAATTTCAAAGCATTTAACGAATATTTTATTTTAAAATTTAAAGAAAGTATCCAAAATATTTTTAAAATATTATATTATTTTAAAAATTTTATTTATCTAATATAATAGTATTTTATTTAAGTCTCTTTAATTGTTTTAGACTCTCTTATGGTTTGTTCTAAACCAATATATATATATATTTATAATACATACTTTTCAAAATATTTTTAAAATATTCTATTTACTTGTCTTTGACTTTTTTTTATCGTATACTCACTTATAATTCAAATATCATAATTCACTGCTACGTCCTTTATTTAGCATATAGCCTAAAGTAACATCAACAGATTTATATTCATTTCTTTTGCTGTTAATTATTCAACTCATATTATTTCCCTACATAATTTCCACTTCATTAAGCTGGCGCGTCCGCTTGGGCTTAACCCAGTTATGCCTAAATTGCTTCCCTCTCTTTATCACTGTAAATCTCCCGGTTTCTATCTATTCTCCCTCTCTCTATTTCTCTCTCTCGCTCTCAGTCTGCCTGTATTGCCACCGTTAGCCATTATTCAACTAGTCCTGCTTAACTCTCCATGCTGCGACGAGTTCGCTGCCTTTTCAATGTGCCGCTTGGGTGCAATTAAAATTCGGCCTCGAAATTATTATTATTGCTTATGAAAAACACTTTTCTCGGCCCCAAAAAAAAAGAGCAGCAACAACAACAACAACAAAGGAGCAGCGACTAAGAGCAGCGAAAACAAAAACTTTTACCCCCATCAACTCGTTTGGGTGCTTTTAAAAGCACTTTATACGCGGCGCAGTGCGTAAATCCTGCCATATCTATATGATATACACAAGCGTGTACAAGATATATGTATACGGTGTGTGTGTGTGTGTGTGTGTATGTGTGTGCCGACGTCTCTGAGCGCCTTTATGATTATTTTTCATAAACTTGGCAAATGTTTTGGGAAATCCATTTAGCTGCGCAAAGCTCCGCATTACTTTATCTATGGCCATCAGGATTATGATTTGTGTGCGGCTCTCGGCTTGCGGGGCCAAGTCGAGGCGTCCCATCTATGGCATACATATTGTGAATTAAGACAAGTCTGGAAAGTAACTGAAGCTGCTGCCAATTTGCTAGCCACACTTTTAGCTCGACTCAAAGTTGGGCTAATAAATAATTATTGGTTTATTACACTGGCAAAGGCGAAAGATCAAGGGAAAGGGGTTGCCTTATCTGTGACCCAAATACAATTTTCAAGCACTTGTAAGTTGTTATTGCAGTGGCATATTTTGATATCTTTTATCTTGTTAGGCAAATAGAAGTATTAGCTTTACATGCTGTAAGTTTTATAGAAATCGAACTATAAATAACCAAGTTAGCTTCAGATAAGAGTAGTATTTTATTGCTAAAATGCCTAGGAGAAAAAATCGAGGGATCTTTTTAACTGCAAATAAAATATTATAAAACTTAAGCTTGACTTTTTAAATTCACATAAAATACTATAATTTTAAAGTTTGATAAAAATGTGTACAGTAAAAAATACTAAAACTGTTTCTGACTTATCGAACTATAATTCTATCATATTATAATATGTAATCAACCATATAAAAATAAAGCAGGCAGCAGCTGCTGTTGATCTATTTGTAAAGCGAATATTCACATCATATTCATATTCAAATCATAAACATCTAGCACAGGCAGGTAAGGCTGATACCCTACTGCAGTCTACCACTTTCTTCACTGTCATATGACTTTCTTCAGCTTCGCGTGTTTTTCATTAATCAAGACGGAGAGAAGCACGCGTCATAGAAGCAGGAGCATCGCGAGTGTAATAATCCATTAAAATACACAAAATTAATTATTATGTATAAATATGTGCAGGAAGTTGTGGGCGCGGGGGTAAGCGCTGTCAGGTGGATGCTTGCGGCGAGGGTTGGCGCAAGGGTTGCGCGCGCGGCGTCTGCGTCGCGTCTTTTTTGCTGCGGAGCGGCGCCAAGTTTCATGCTCAATTAAAACGTTTGTTTAATGAAAACAAATGCGCTTAATTAATAAACACGCATTTTGCGGCTTTTGCCGCAAAGCGTTAAGGGGGCCTGTTGCGGGGCGTGGGTTGCCTTCGGGTTAAGCACGGGCGCCCCGCGCTCCACTCCTGCTTAATGTTGCCAATGTTCGTAATACAAACTCAAAAACCGTCGCAGCTGTTGATGTTGCGGGTTCTGCGTAATAATTGTTGTTGTTGTTGCTGCACAGCATTGTTGTCGCTGTTGTTGTTATATCTGCTGTTGCTGTTGTTGTTGTTGTTGTTATTCGGATGGTTGGTTTCTGCGTGTTTAATTGCGCTGGCGCTGGCGCTGCAATTGCGATTTGTAAAAATTAAGTGGCGGCAACAAAAATAAATGCGCCATTAATTAAATTTGATCATTTGTTTATACTTGTGCCATAAATGTTTGTACGCATATGCGGTAATGCTAATGTGTGCGTGTGTGCTATGAAGCGCTGCCTGCCTTCCTGAATTTCGTTGCATACTTTCGGGCGGCGCACTAAAATCCATTTTAGTTGCAGCTTGCGTCGACGCTACGCTATGGCGGCGCCAATGTGCTCAGAGCTCTATTTAAATTAATAAAATAAATGTAAATACTATTAAATTAAAAAAAAATTAAATTCCGTCAATTGAATTCAAAAGGAAGGCTAGCATAAATGTTTATCATGGAAAAACAAAAACAATTAGTTGTTTTTAAAATCCAGTTTAGGCTCTTTTAAAAATAATATGAAATAAAAATAAATAATACAAAATACTTTTGCCTGATCAAGCTGGAGTTAATGTAAGTTATTTTATAAATATAAATTCCATGTTAGACTTATGAATTAACAGAACACAGTGCAGAAGCTCAACTCAACTGTCTTCAGTGCTTTGCTTTGATTGCAACTAAACCCGATCAAATTATATAATAATCACATATAAAAAACTATCATTATTACTGGCACATAAAGTTGAAAAAGAAATACAAGCGTGTCCGGCGGTTCTCTGACCTCTATATACAGACCTTCCCAGACTTTCTCAGACTCAAGTTGCTTGGGTTGGCAGAACTTGCCATGGGTTTCGCATTGCTTTCATTTTGCATAGGTCAAAATTCATTCAATATATTGGCCCATTTGTTGTCTTAGCTCTGGCCGCTGCTCGTGTGAGCGACCCGACACCTACCCGGAACCCCGCACCCACTTCGTCGCGCACTGTCTACAATTTCAGTGCAGTTCATGGCGCTCATGGAGTTTTTCTAGGTTATTTAAGCCCTGCACTTTTTGCAGTTGACGCATTATAAGTCCATGCAAATTTCGTAACACTAAACGGGCGGGGTGGCCCAGACCCGCACGAGTCTCTAGCATGATAATGCTTCTCCGGTTAATTGGAAGTTGGCCTACGCGGCGTATGCTTAATTTTTTGTATGAATTGCTAATGATGTAGACCTTATGTATGTTCTAAATTATATTACAGTAAGTAGAAAAGAATTGAATATTTACTTGGGTTTTTATTTTTGTATGCCTGTACTTACATATAGTAATAATATAAATATATAATTTATTATATTTGATACTGAATACTTATACTTCTAGCTTTATTTATTTACTATGCTCTATTTATATTTATATAATTTATTTTTTATTTATATAACTTTTTTCTTTTAACTTTTTTTAAAGGTTGACCCTTAAAGCCCTTTATGACCTTGTTATCTAAATATTCAGTCCAGTTGTGCGTGTTTTTTAGTTCTATATAAATTTTAAATTATTAAAAAAAATAAATATATTAAAAAATCAGTATGAAGATTTTCAGAAGCTTACATTTATCTTTGTTAATTATTTATATACATTATCTAGATTTAATTATAAATAATAATCAGTTTGAAGATGGTCTTAATTATTTTCATTATATATATTATAACATTTAATTTGAAACAATTCCTAATTTTATTATTTTATTCCTAATTTAATTTATTTCATTTTATTTGATTACTTCATTCTAGCTATTTTGAAGTCTACATTTGTCTTTGTAGAATTAATTATATATAATATTCAATTCAAAGATAGTCCTTATTATTTTCATTATATTTTGTTACTTTATTCCAGATATTCTGAATTTAATATTTATCTTTGTAAATTATTTATATACAATATTTATAATTAATTATAAACTATATATATTATGATATTTAATTTGAAATAATTCCTAATTCCAACTTTAGTTTTATTTTATTTTATTACTTCATTCCAGCTATTCTGAAGTCTACATGTATCTTCATAAATTATTTATAACCATTATCTAGATTTAATTAAATGTAATGTTCAATTTTCAAAAAGTCTTAATTATTTGCATTTTATTTTATTACTTTATTCCAGCTATTCTCTATTGTCTTTATAAATTACTTATATACATAATATTCAATTTGAAAATATTCTTAATTCTAGCCATAGTATTATTGTTATTTGCTTACTTCACTCAAGCTAATCGTAGAATTCTGCTCATTATAAAGCACTGAGATTGTATATATTTATTTCATTCACCTTGCCCAATCTACAATCTAATTAAGCTTTGAGTATTTATTTTTAGTACATGCACCTCTCATTTCCTATTCGCATTAACTGATAAAGTGCAGCGACGTCGCATAAAGCCATTCAAATCGATTATAGAAATGCATTTATCAAGCCAAAAGGTCGCCAGATCAAACACGTCGAGTGTCAAAAAATTTGTTTAATACGCAAAAGAAGAGCTCGACAATCAGAACGAATGAAGATTAAAGAACATTACAAGCTGTAACAGCACGAGAGAGAGCGAGAGAGATAGAGAGAGAGAGAGACAGAGAGATACGCGCACAAGCTTCGCGCGAGAGATCAGCCAGAGAGCGAGCTGGAGAGCCTACAATTTATTTATTATATATGCATGCCTGTGTGCATGTGTGCGTGTGTGTATATGTATACGTGTAGGCATGATAATAATAAAAAGGGCCACTCGACGGCGCAGCTGGGTCAAGTTCAAGGACAAGCAAAAGCGACGCCGACTATGGAAATGAATGGGCAGCGAGAGAGAGAGAGAGAGAGAGAGAGCAAGAGAGCGTGAGAGTGCCTCAATGAATGGGCAGCTGCATGTGTGTGTGTGTGTGCGTGTGTGTAATGTAGGGCCCCCTCTTGTAGTAGTAAATGATGTGCCGATGCGCGCTGCAGTAATCGCGCTCTGATTGATTTCGCTTTTCTTATCAGCATTTTCTTTTCTCTTTTTTTTTTGTAGACCCGCTGCCCGCGCCCTTTGTAGATCATTGGGTCACACACACACAGACAGACACGCTGCTGCAATGGCCCTCAGCATCGATTTACCGCTTTCAACTGGAGCACAAAAACGATCTGCAGCTCGTGCGGAAGCAGGACGGAGCATGAACAGAGAGAGAGCGAGAGAGAGTGAAGCATCTGCCTGCGGCGCACTGGCGACATGCGAGTTCTTACAATGTATTGCAGCTGGAGGAAGGCAACAAGGCAAAATGAATTTGCAGCTCGTGTTAATCAAGCGAAACACTCGCATAAGCACGCTGTACACACACACACACACACACACTTGTACGCATACATACACACGTTTACGCACACTCGCTGCGAGCGCTTGGATGCGGCGTACTCAGACTGCGTGGAGCTGAGTGTGAGTAGTTGTTGTTCTTATTGCGCGAGTACCCTGCATTTGCTGGTATCGATTAGTCGATTGTTATCGAATACCCATACGCATATTCCATGAATTTGGTATTTATCTAAATGCGTAGTCCTCGTTCTATTTTAAGTCACGTTTAAGTAACAATCGATAATCTGAGTGTGACTGCGATATTTATCGCTTAGTTTTATAGCATATGCTTATTCGATAAATTTGATTTATTGATCTACCATCGTCGTGCTTGGTGCCAGCCTGATTTGAATTACGTTTAATTAACAATCGATAAGCTGAGTGTGACTGCGATATATATCGTAGTTTAGTTTTATAGAATATGCTTATTCGATAAATTTGATGTATTGATCTACTATCGTAGTTCTTGGTGCATGTCTGACATGTCATGTCTTACGTCAATCGATCGCTAAGCTGAGTGTGACTTTGTAATTTAAAGATTGATTTTATAGATTTTACACACTCGATAAGTTTCATGTAACTATTATCGCTGCAAGTCTGATTTAAATAACGCTTAATTAACGATCGATAATTGTTTTATGACTTTGCGATTATTCATTTAAATTACACTTAATTTACAATAAACTGATAAACTGGCTGTAACCTTCATATATTTATCCATTGATTTTATCGAATATCCACATTCGATAAAGTTGATATTGATGCAATTTCTTATTCCTTGGTGTAAATCGGATTTAAATAGCTTTTAATTAACAATCGATAAACGTTATGAGACTTATTTGTCGATTGATTTCATCGAATATGCACATTCGATTAAATTTATACTGATCTACTTTCGTACCCCTTGGTGTAAATTGAATTTAAATAGCTTTTAATTAACAATTGATTAAAGTTTTGCGACTTTCCTATTTATCGATTGATTTTATCGATTGGAAATTACAGAATGATCTAATTGTAATATGTAGATGTTAAGATTTGTATAGTATCCGATTTATATAGAAAAGAGTATCGATAACGTTGGCGATTATTCGATTTATCGACTTATCGATTTAAGGTAAGCTTTTCTATTTACTTTATTTGCCATTTAGCTATATAGAGAGCACCTGTAAATCGTCTTAGCTTTCGCGCTTGCGTACTCCCCTCTCTCTCGCTCTCTCTCTCTTTCTCTCTCTCTCTCTCTCGCTCTGTCTCCCTCTCTCTACTCTCCAACTGGAGCATTCTTGCTTGTTATCAATTGTTGTTGTTATTGCAGTTAAGTGCAGCTTGTTAATGCTCATTAAATGTTAAGGGAACGCTGAGACTGCGCCACAGCTCGCAGACTGAGACTGAGGCCGAGACTCGGGGGACTCAGGTCTGAGCCGGGGCTCAGCTCCAGCCGCTCCAGCCGCTCCCCTAACCCCGTTCGGCCGATCGCAGATTGCTTTGCCGGCGCAGAAGCCGCTGCCAGTGCGACGCTTTAGTCCATAAAATGAAGTGAGCCGAAAGTGTCGCGGCCGGAGGAGTCTCTCGGATGAGATAACCTTCGTCTTAGTAGAAAACCAGAGAGCGGGAAAGACAAACATAGAGAGAGAGCGAGAGAGAGGGAGAGAGAGAGAGATTAGAAAAGTGAAGAAACCGCGAGGTGGGGAGCACACGATGCGCAATAAAAGTTCCAAGCCCCTCGGAGTAGGAAAAACTTGTCGTAAAATGAAAATTCAAATGAAAATCATGAAAACACAAGCCGCAAGGCAGCATAGAACGTTGCAGCGCGTGAAAAACCTGTTCGCTGGAAAAGTGACTTGTTGATTGTTGATGTTGTTGGTTGTTGTTGTGTGTTGTGTGTTGTGTGGTGCACTGAGTGTATGTGTGTGTGTGTGTGTGTGCGTGTGTTGCATCCACAGCTAATTGAAAAGAAGTATCAACAGCGTTGCCTTTTGTTTTTGCCTCTGATTGACTGGCCACAGATCGTGTAAAGGCAGAGAGGGAGCCGGGGCTGCCCCTGTCCGTGGCGAGACAAGGAAACCTGCCACAGCAGGCAAGCAGGCAGCCAGGCAGGGAGCCAGGCAGGCAGGCAGTCAGGCAGTCTGGTATGGCATAATTGTGGGATCTACGAGAACAACAACGAGTCGAGTTAATTAATAATGCAAAGCCCATGCTCACGCACTCACTCGCTCACTCAGTCACTCACGCATTCATTCAGTTATTCATGCACTCATTCAGTCAGTCGGTCGATCGGTCGGCCGAGGAGACATAATCATAGCTCTGCTGCGTTGCCCAGGAATCTCAGCTCTGTTGTCTGTTATTGTTGTCGATCGACAGGATACATTTCCAGATGTGGTAATAATACAAGCGTGTGAGCTACTTAGAAGTCAATGAGTCTGAGAATGAATCGAGTCGAGCGCGAGAGACGCGGCAGGGGCAAGCGACAGGTGGATTGATCTGAATGGATTCCAGCTAAAGAAGCTGCAGCGCTGGAAAAAGGGAAACTCTTTTCTTCAGCACATTATTAATATTTTCTCTGGGCCAGAGCAGTAGATACTTGGGTTAACTAATGATCTAGTAGCATTTCCAAAGTGTATAATCAAGCAATTCTCAACTCTTCAAACGAAATTAATACTTTTTTTGATAATTCTTAATACTGAACTATAATTTCCTGGGGTTGCATTGATGCCTCTCGCTTAAAGTGTTATTTGGTTCAGCTACACAACTATCGGGGCTTCCCTCGCTCTTTATATATAAGATTCAATATACATCAAACTGCGTAGAACTGAATTGGACTCCCCTCTCACAAGAGGATAGTTGTAAAATTTTTACAACTCTTTGGGTAACCCTCGTGCTCTATATTTCAAAGACATTCCACACTTAACTTCATTAAAATAAATAATTAATAATTATTATTCCATCTTCAGAACTCTTTAGGCAACCCTTGCACCTTATATTCCACATTGAACTTCATTGAAATACCAGCAAAAATTTGTGCTATCTCTAATACTCATTGGGCAAACCAACGCGCTCATTATTTCAAACGCATTCCACATTTAACTTAATTGAAATACTTGTAAATATTTTCCCCATCTTCAGAACTCTTTGGGCAACCCTCGTGCTATATGTTTCAGCCACATCCCACATGGGACTTTATTGAAATACTAGTAAATATTTTACCTATCTCCAGAACTCTTCGGGAAACCCTCGCGCTCATTATTTCAAAGACACACAGAACTTAATTGAAATACTAGCAAAAATTTGTGCTATCTTTAGAACGCTTTGGGCAACCCTCGCGCTAAATACTTCAAGCACACACCACACTTAACTTCATTGAAATACTAGTAAATATTTTATCCATATTCAAAACTATTTGGGCAGCCCTCGCGCTCCATATATCAGCCACATTCCACATGGGACTTTATTGAAATACTCGCAAATATTTATTGCATCATCACAAATCTTTGGGCAACCCTCGCGCTATATATTTCAAAGACTTTTCACACACAACTTCATTAAAATACTCGCAAATATTTGTTACATCTTCACAACTCTTTGGGCAACCCTCGCGCTCTATATACTGCCTCCATGCCGCAATAATTCTGTTCCATTTGCACAATACTCCAGATACGCCAACCCCAAACTCTACATGGAGTGATTTTATCTGCTCTATTAAACTATTTACTGAAACACTTTCAGGCACTTAATTCGCACACGCACGCACGCGCTCTCTTGCACACACACACACACACACACACACAGACACAGACACACATGCATAGCGTATGACTAAAACAACAAGCGCAACTTCCAACTCAAATTCGCATTAATTTAAAACTCAATCAAGGCAATTAGCGCGTACGCTCCCGCGCCCCTCTCCAGCCCCCTTGCCCGCACAGGCTCTCCTACTCACTCTCTCAGCAGCAGCAGGGATCGAGTTGCTGCTGCTGCTCTTCCTTCCTTCGCTGCAGCGGCGACGGCGACTGCGGCGACTGCAACAATGTTGCAGCAGGTCGGTCAGACGCGGCACAGCTGATTCGCCGCCTAGGCGAACAAGTTGAGCAGCGCTGCTAGTCGCAGTCGCAGTCGACGTCGGCGTTGGCGTCGCAGTCCAACCTACCTCACGCCAAGCAGCCGAAGAGAGCGCACAGTCAGAGAGAGAGAGAGAGAGGAAGAGCGCGTGAGAGCGGCCCCTTGGGCTGCCGCTGCTGTCATGTTGCATAAACGCGCACTCAATGTAAACATTTCAATAAGCCACCAACAACAACAACAATAACAACAACAACAACTTGCCTTGGAGCGCTTTGCTGCTTGGCAAACTTTCATTGAGATTTTATATGCAAAAAAAAAAAATAAAAATAAAAACAAAAGCAAAGCAAATGCAATGCGCAGGCAGCAGTTGTTGTTGCTGTCTTCTTATCAGCGGGAGAGCCAGCAGCACACACACACACGCACACACAGGGAGAGAGCGAGCGAGCGACACTATCATATCAAGCGGCATCGCCTGTCGTGAGACGCGAGACCAGACCCCACACACACCAAGGCGCACGCACAGCACACAGCACACACACTCACACAGATACACAGACTGAGAGAGCACCTTACCTTACGCACACAAAACGGATTCGAACAGCTGGTCGTTCGGGTCGCTCGCTCGTACGTTCGGCCGGCCGATCGATCGATCGGATCGGATCGGAGCTGATCGCTCGTTGATTGCACGATCGGACACGATCGAATCCACTTGTTGCATCTGTTATGGTTGTTGTTGTAGCCCGCCGCCGCCGCTGTTGTTGTTGTTGTTGTTGTTGTTGCGCTTGCCTATTAAATCAGTTGAAGAGTTGCCCGCGATCGTTTTGCCGACGCGCTCAAATGCTCGTTCGTTCGGCTGCGTCGTCGTCGTCGTTGCCGTCGCCGTCGCCGTCGGCGTCGGCAGCGTCGTGGACTGTGGGCTCAACATATTTTTATGCCCATTCATATTCAGTCAGTCTTTGACTAAGCGTCGCAGTCGTCATCGCAGCGGGCACTGTGATAGTTACCGAATCGGTTAGTTCCTCCGATTTCGGTTTCGCTTCAAATACTCCATACACGCACACACACACACACACGCAGCATAATTCTATCGAACGGATACGGATGCGGTTTTCGATTACGAACAACAATTATTACACACACACACACACACACACACAGTGCAAAAGTGCAATGTCTGGACGTGATTAGGCGAGAAGTTCAGCATAATCATCTATTGTTTTCGGTACCATGACGAGCGACAGCAACAACAACAACAACAACAACATCAACAAGAGCAGCTGATTCTGATTAGAGCAGTGAGACAGAGAGAGTGAGAGAGAGAGCGAGAGCAGAAGATCGCCAGGAAAATGCAGCAATAAAAAAGCTTTAACAAAATTCAATTATCAATTATCAATGTGCAATATAGCTAAAATATTTATAAAATATTCTAGAAGAAGGAAATCATCGACTAGAAGTAATAAATTATTAATAAAACCCATTCGAATGCCGGTTAGTGATAATCCACATAGTCTCTATAATGCAGTGCAAAACTGATATATGTAATCCAGCTAAATGATGCCTGTATGGCAAGCTGAAAGTCCCTTGACTTAGCACCAACAGCAAAAGTAACAAAATCTACGAAGAGCTAAACGATCTTCCTTTTGGATTTATAACCAAAAATTGGCACAAAATCAGGTAAGTCGGTGAGATACTATTACCAAAAAAGGGGTAATCGTACAAGGCCAGTAAAATACTAAGATTTATTTTAATACCGTACAGAACTGTTCGAATTAATGTGGGAAATCAGGAAATATTTGTTTAGCAAACGCAATTATAAGCTTCTCTGTCGAATTTAAAAGTTCGATAGTAAATCGTTTTGAAGATCTTGACGATCTTCGTTATGATATGCAACATTTTGATAACAAAAGTAATAAAAAAAGTTCTCTGTCGAATTTCAAAGTTAGATCATACTAATTTTTCGAGATCTTAACGATCTTCGTTTTGATAAGCACCGCATCAAAACGATCTTAAATAAAGTTTATTTTCAACCGCAGTTAATCAGAAAATGCTGTAAGATTGTAATTAAATGTGCGCAGCATTTATGAATATTTATACACAGACGTATATATAAAATATATATACTCCGATACTTGTTATACTTTGGCAAACGAACGCATTAAACTGTAATTAGTTGCTTCTCTCAGCTCTTCTCACGGCTGCAGCTCGTGTTTATGTGTTCTGCGTTTATGTGTGTGTGTGTGTGTGTGTGAGTGTGTGTGTGTGTGTGTGTGTGTGTGGGAGAGCTTAACTTGTAGCTCATTTTTTATTTATTTATTAATTTTTTACTCATTATTATTTATCAGGCAGCAGCACGCGTGTTTCAAGTCTCAAAATGTGAGAAATGCGCGCAGAAAAGAGGCGCCAGCTAAACAGCTTGATTAACCAGCAGATACCACTTAAGTCACTTGCATGGCTATGAATATTTATTAAATTTGCAGTATAGATTTCTGAAAGTTCAATTTATCCAAGCAGGAAATCTTTTAAGCTTAGGGCAATCGTAGTACCTTAAATACAACTATAACCCCCACGAGCTAATCCAACCTTTTTCTCGGCGCTTTGCAGCGTATCGAGCATAAAAATTCGCCCGCTCTCATTTATGACTTTTAATATTATGATTTTCTTTTGTTATCTTTTATACTCGCCTCAAGTTCATTATCATCATTAAAAACAAACTCCAGCACTCACACACAACCGCACACACACATCTATACATATATTGCGTAATTGACACCCGCCTTTGTTGTTGCTGTTGGTTTTGTTGTTCTGATTTGTAATAAACACAAACAAATGATTGTAAATTTTTAAACATTTTCAAAGTGAATGCCAGCGGCATTTTTTTTTTTTTTATTTTTTCGGGGGATATAAAAAAAATTGAACGTACATTGACCGCGGATTTTCGAGGCGATGATACATTTTCGTTTATGGCACGATTAACCGTGGTCTCAACTGGGTTTCGAGAATGAAATACGAGGTGCATACACTCACTCATGCACTCACACACCCATTGATTCATTCATTCATCGTGTTTATTTATAGACAATCGCAACGCTTCCGAAGAGAGACAATAACTAATGGGATCATAACTTTTAATTCGCATTATGCATGAATTCTCTTCGATTTCAGTAGCGCGATAGCTTTCATATATCACCAGATTGGCTTACCGTGATTCGTTTGAATTTGCGCAGTCCTACACTGAGAAATATGGTCTTTAATTTAGAAAAAAGTTAACCGTAGGGGAAATAATGATTTAAAAAAATGATCTTATATATGAAAAAGGAACGGGATCGAGAAAGACTTTTAAATCTTATTTATTATCTTATTGTATTTTTTTTTTTTCATTCATATGCATAAATACATAAGCGTATTTCAAATCCTTGTCATGCTCAATCTTAATCCAGTTCAGTTTTTAACAAATTTTTATAAATATCAATTGAATATTATTTTAAATTTAATTTAAATTTAAAGAAATAGTATAGGGTTTGTGTAGAAACGATACCAAAAAACCCAAAATAAAATCTTCTTACTATTTACTTCTTTACTATTTATATTTCTTACTACCAGAATTCATTTTTTGGCAAATTCTCCGAGTCTGCAGCTACTTTCATTTGTAGAGTCAGACTAGTTTCTGGGTTTGGTTCGGTTATTTCTTCACTTTTGTTCGAGCTCAAGAATGTTTGATAATGTTCCATCTAACGCTCATTGTTATTCAACGACTGTGTGGACCGATCCCAAGTTAATGTGCTCCACAGGCGTGTCCGCTGCTCGGCACTCAAAAGTTCTTTCACTTTTCTTCTCTATTGCCTTTCTAACGATTCTTCGGTGAGTTTTGTGGCGACTGAATTGAATAACTTGAAGACCGAAAAAGAGAATTCAGGCGGGCCCGCAGACAACAAGTTTGGTCGTGCTACGAGCCTGCTGCGAAAATCTAATGCGAAATTTCTCTATTTCTCTATCTTTTCTCTAATGCGGCGAGTTGTCGTAGGAGGGAGGCGGGCGTGTCGTTGGCCGTACATTGAACTTGGATGGAGCTTAGCTAATGGGCTTAGATCGCACTACCTCCGCCCTCTCCTTCTCTCAGCCTCTCCCTCTCTCTCGCTCGATGGAACAGCTGACAAACAGTGTGCGCGAAAAGTGTTCGCTCTCGGCGCGCTGCTCGTTTGTCGCTTGAGTCTTGGCCGTGACCATGAAGCCATCGGTTCGACTGGGTTCCGTTGCGTGTGCAATGTTATATGGTCGGTCGGCTATACGGTCGCTCGGTAGTGACATAATCTGCTGATGTTGGGCGTTCGTAGCTTTGCTTTAAGCGTTGAGGTGTCTCTTCTTCTGTAACTGCGCAGCGGATCGCGTGGCTTTTTATTATTTTTGGTTATTTGTTTTTTTTTTTTTTGTTCAATTTTCGCTTTTTTTTGGATTATTCTTACTTATTTTGGATTTGGTTGATTTGCATAAATGTGAAAAATGTGCCAATAAAAATAGCCGAGAATATGTTCAAAACTGTATGTAAATTCTGATGAAAACACAAACTTGTTTATTTCGCAAAATGAACAGCAACAAAAAATCGGCTAATTGGTAGAACTTTTTTTCTTTATCTCTTTTTTTTTTTTTTTTTATTTTGTGTCACATTTTGTCGGTCACATGTGTGTGTGAGTGTTTTAGCAACGTTGTATAAGCACGAGTCTCTTTCCGCAGCAAGTTGAAATTTTATGTAGGTGTCAACATTATTTGACAGTCGTCGCTGCCGCTTGCACTTGCACTTGGGGACTGCCTGACGCCAGAAGGAATCAGTTCAGTGCGTTGGAAACTTGCATTTTGGGGGGGAAAGCATTCGCGCTAACTGCAGCAGACTGCAGCGAGTGGTAGAACTGAGAATTGAGCACCGAAAACTGAAAACTGAAAACCGAAACCAGGGGAACGCGCGAAGAAAGTTGAAAGATGATCTGAGAATTGTTGGCAAGAATGCGGCAAATGCGTTTACAGTTCGCGTGGAGCGCAGCAAAAGGCGTGCGACCTGCACAGTGGGCAGAGGCCGGCAGGAAATCACACGAATTTTGGGGGTAGTAGTAAGCAAGGCGAATAAGCAGAGGCAGAAAGAATTGAATTATCAAAATTGAGAGCCCGAAAAATGGTTATACTAAAGCTAAAGTGGATGCAGATAGAAGCGGTAAAGCATTAGTTCTAATAAGTTGTTTTAAGAAATTTAAAAAAAATATAAATATAGTATAGCGTAATATCTAACTTAATCTAAATCTGCTCTTAACCTACTGTACAATTTCAAATTACTGCTACATGGTTCCAGCCATTATAATCTAATTGTAATTGAACTCTTAATTATCATCAATCTATCCATATCTATTGTTAATTTGATTGTTTTTTTCCCCAATCATAATGCTATTTTTAGCCTGACCAAAAAACCACAAATGATTTCCCATCTGCAACCTTTTTCGATCACTTCCCTTTTTCGTATATTCCAATTAAATTCTTCAGTCTTCCACTCGCTGTTCGCCCATACGAGTGAGACCAATTTCAATGCGATATTCTGATTGGTAATCTCTGAAGTCATGAAAATGATTAATGTTCTTAGGCCAAATAGTCGAATAGCCCAAACTGACCATAGATGAGGCGAATGCTATTTGCCCAGACCAAACACACACACACTGTGGTTAAACCTACACCAAACGTGGATCACCATGAGGTAGCACCGAAATTTATTTGCAAAGAAATTAAGATAAGACAATTTGAAGTTTTTGTTTTTTTTTTTTTTGGAAGATCTACGTGACATTGCGCGATTCCCTAATGTCGCCAACTCGTTTGGAGATTTGATATGCGGGTATGTGCTGAGTAGGGGCTCCTCGCTATAGGCTGGTAGATCTCACGGGGGATTTTGCAAAAAAGTGGAAACACAAGAAATTGAAATCATCAGACAGTTCAGCACTTCCTTCTTTGTCTGTGTTAATCACTTCCTCATCTCTGGGGCGACGCGTGCGCCGTTCTAAGCGCTTCTCACTTTTCCAAGCAAGAAAAAAACTCGCTTTTTAATAAGAATTCTTGCGAATTCTTCGCGCAACTGAGCTCGGCTCAGCTCAAGCTCGAGCTCGAGCTCGAGCTCTCTGCGGTCGGCTCTCAGTCGGAGTCGTGATTAATATGCAGATACAGCGACAACGCCGCGAGGGGCGGGAAGAGCGACTGAGAGGGAAATATCTTTCAGTTGTTTGTCGTCGTTAGAGTCGCGTTAGAAGACCCGACCATGTCCAAGTCCAATCGAGAAACCGGCTTAGAAACCCGCTGCAAGCGGCGCTCGGGCAGAAGAAAGCAGCGCTTCCCTGCCGTCCGTCAGTCCCGTCCGTACGTCCGTGCGTCTGTCCGTTCGTCCAGAATGCGACATTAGAAAGCACATTATGTAATTTATTATTATGTAAAACGAGACGGTGGGAAAGTTTTTTGTTTACCATTCTTCGCGTCTCCCTTTCTCCGTATTCTTTTTGTTTTGGTTTAGAATTTCACAATTTCTAGAAACTCACTGGGGCAATGCGCAAATCGAATTTCGTTTGTCAAAACAAACTTTACGACAGCTTCGAGAAATGACGCCTCGAAATTCGCCAGTTTTTTGCCTATCAACTTCGGATTTCGGCAGCAATAATATCTATAATATATCTATAACATTTGCATGTGCTATAAAAAGAGTGATATGTGTATAGAATAGATACATTAGCAGCCTGCTGATAATTGAAATGCAGCGAGTGTGTGCACTCTAGAGCTCTTATGATCCATAAAGCTGCTATATATATTTATAATTATTATGAGACGATTATATGATCCTACACCTAGGCGAATTTTAGCGCATTTTCGGCAAGTCAGCCCGACTAAGATTTTATTTATTTGGACAACCTTGAACTGTATCGTTGTTGTCTTTATCTAATCGGAAAACAAATGTGAGTTCCACAAGACATTTGTCGTCCGCCGAAAAAAAGTTCTTATCGCTCAATTACAATGCGAAAATCGATGATTAGCGAATCTTAACTGGCCAATTTTTTTTTTTTTGGCCGTTTCATTTGATCAACGCGTCTTGGAGAGGTTAGACCTGAGATCTCAGATCGCAGCGGACCGGTTTGGGATTGGTTAGAGGTTTCGGGGTCTGTTCATGACTTCAATTAAAGGCCTAAAAAAAAAAACGACCAACGAATTTGCATAAAAACTTTGAAAAGCTTTTAATACGCCATAAATCAGCAAGACAAGTGACTAACTAACTATATTTAGTTATAAATACAGTATACAGTATATAGAAAATATATATATATGTGTGTGTGTCTCTCTCCCCCGCTCCCGCACAGCGTCCAATGGTAATGGCCGTGATACTGTTGCTCGCCCTGGCACTTGTACTCGGTTGCTATTGCGCGATTCATAGGCAAAAGATCAGTGCGATTTATCTGAAGCCGCTGCTGAAGAACTCCTCGCTGCTGGGCGACGATGCGTGCTACCATGCCACGCCCATCGAGCAGCGCAAGCGCCGCAGCATCTGGGATATACCCGGACCGCAGCGCATACCCTTTCTGGGCACCAAGTGGATATTCCTCATCTTCTTCCGCCGCTACAAGATGACAAAGCTGCACGAGGTCTACGCAGGTGAAGAATTCGCTCGACTCTCTCCGAGCAACTGCTAATAACTTCTTCCACGCTCTGCCCTTCTCCCGTTCCCCTCCCCGTCTGCCTGCAGATCTGAACAAACAGTATGGCGACATTGTGCTGGAGGTGATGCCCTCGAACGTGCCCATTGTGCATCTGTACAAGCGCGAGGATCTGGAGAAGGTGCTCAAGTACCCGAGCAAGTATCCCTTTCGCCCGCCCACCGAGATCATCGTGATGTACCGTCAATCGCGACCCGATCGCTATGCCAGCGTCGGAATCGTCAACGAACAGGGTCCTATGTGGCAGCGTCTGCGCTCCTCCCTCACCTCGAGCATCACGTCGCCGCGCATCCTGCAGAACTTCCTGCCCGCCCTGAATGCCGTCTGCGATGACTTCGTGGAGCTGCTGCGTGCCCGCCGCGATCCGCAGACGCATGTGGTGCCCAATTTCGAGGAGCTGGCCAATCTGATGGGCCTCGAGGCCGTCTGCACGCTGATGCTGGGCCGGCGCATGGGCTTCCTGGCGCCGAATGCCAAGCAGCCGCAGAAGATCAGCCAGCTGGCAGCGGCCGTCAAGCAGCTGTTTATCTCGCAGCGCGACTCCTACTACGGCCTTGGACTGTGGAAGTACTTCCCCACGAAGACGTACCGGGAGTTCGCGCGCGCCGAGGACTTGATCTATGAGTAGGTATAAGAGAAACCTTTGCCCCGCCCGCCTGTACGTAGTCCTTGCTAACGCCTGCTTACAGCGTCATCTCCGAGATCATCGACAACGAGCTGGAGGAGCACAAGAAGTCGGCGGCCTGCGACGACGAGGATGCGGCCGGACTGCGCAGCGTCTTCCTCAACATACTCGAGCTCAAGGACCTCGATATACGCGACAAGAAGTCGGCCATTATAGACTTTATAGCTGCGGGCATTGAAACGGTGAGTACTCTATCTCTATATCTAGCTCTAGCTCTAGCTCTAGCTCTAGCTCTAGCTCTAGCTCCAACTCTAGCTGTAGCTCTAGCTCTAGCTCTAGCTCTAACCCTAGCTCTAGCTCTAGCTCTAGCTCTAGCTCTAGCTCTAGCTCTAGCTCCAACTCTAGCTGTAGCTCTAGCTCTAGCTCTAGCTCTAACCCTAGCTCTAGCTCTAGCTCTAGCTCTAGCTCTAGCTCTAGCTCTAGCTCTAGCTCTAGCTCTAGCTCTAGCTCTAGCTCTAGCTCTAGCTCTAGCTCTAGCTCTAGCTCTAGCTCTAGCTCTAGCTCTAGCTCTAGCTCTAGCTCTAGCTCTAGCTCTAGCTCTAGCTCTAGCTCTAGCTCTAGCTCTAGCTCTAGCTCTAGCTCTAGCTCTAGCTCTAGCTCTAGCTCTAGCTCTAGCTCTAGCTCTAGCTCTAGCTCTAGCTCTAGCTCTAGCTCTAGCTCTAGCTCTAGCTCTAGCTCTAGCTCTAGCTCTAGCTCTAGCTCTAGCTCTAGCTCTAGCTCTAGCTCTAGCTCTAGCTCTAGCTCTAGCTCTAACCCTAGCTCTAGCTCTAGCTCTAGCTCTAGCTCTAGCTCTAGCTCTAGCTCTAGCTCTAGCTCTAGCTCTAGCTCTAGCTCTAGCTCTAGCTCTAGCTCTAGCTCTAGCTCTAGCTCTAGCTCTAGCTCTAGCTCTAGCTCTAGCTCTAGCTCTAGCTCTAGCTCTAGCTCTAGCTCTAGCTCTAGCTCTAGCTCTAGCTCTAGCTCTAGCTCTAGCTCTAGCTCTAGCTCTAGCTCTAGCTCTAGCTCTAGCTCTAGCTCTAGCTCTAGCTCTAGCTCTAGCTCTAGCTCTAGCTCTAGCTCTAGCTCTAGCTCTAGCTCTAGCTCTAGCTCTAGCTCTAGCTCTAGCTCTAGCTCTAGCTCTAGCTCTAGCTCTAGCTCTAGCTCTAGCTCTAGCTCTAGCTCTAGCTCTAGCTTTAGCTCTAGCTCTAGCTCTAGCTCGGAATATTTTAGATGATTATTTCTTCATTCATATTCGTTCTCTCTTTCTTTCCTTCTGTCTCTCTCTAGCTAGCCAATACTCTGCTCTTTGTGCTCAGCTCGGTGACGGGCGAGCCCTCGTCCATGCCGCGCATCCTCAGCGAGTTCCTGGAGTATCGCGACACGAACATCCTGCAGGACGCGCTGACCAATGCGACCTACACGAAGGCCTGCATACAGGAATCGTACAGACTGAGGCCGACGGCCTTCTGCCTGGCGCGCATACTCGAAGAGGACATGGAACTCTCGGGGTATTCGCTGAACGCGGGCGTGAGTATTTGATCTGGCTGGGGCGCTACTCGCTGCAGACTCTAACCATGGATTAAACTCTCCTGCAGACGGTGGTGCTCTGCCAGAACATGATCGCCTGCCACAAGGACAGCAACTTTCAGGAGGCGAAGCAGTTCTGCCCCGAGCGCTGGATCGATCCCGGCTCGGGCAACTTTACGGTGAACGTGGACAGTGCCAGCATCGTGGTGCCCTTCGGCGTGGGGCGACGCACGTGTCCGGGCAAGCGGTTCGTCGAAATGGAGGTGGTGCTGCTGCTTGCAAAGGTGAGTGCATTATTATAGTTATTATTGCTATTGTCAAGATTATAATTATTCATTTTTTCATCATTCATTTTATTTTTTAAATTTTATTAAATTTTGCTTAACATTTGTTATTTAATTTATTATTTTTTAAATTTATATTTATTTATTAATACTACAATAAAACGAATATATATAGCTTAACATGTGGATCATTATTTTTTTTTTATATTATTTTATTTAGTATTAGTAGTATTAACCAATTGCCTTTTATTATTATTTTATATTATTTTTTTATTGAAATTATAATTGAATGTAGAGAATTTTCATTTTAGATTTAACATTTAACTTTTTTTATAATATTTTTTATTTTATATGGTTTTTACTATTATTATTTTCAATACTTGTTTTGATATTTTTAGTATTTTCATGATATTTTTATCATTGTTTAGGATTGTTATTATTTTATATTATTACTATTTTAGTTTTTACTTTATATATAGTTTTTTTTATATTTTATGACTCTTATTATTATTTTTTTTATTGTTTTTATTAATGTTTTTAGTATTTTGATGTTTTTTTCTTCTCATTATTTACGTTTATTATAATTATTATTTTTTTTTTTTTTTTAATAATTTAGTTTTTATTATTATTAATTTTAAATTTTTTTTATTGTTATTTGTATTACCTACAGCTTGTGCTGGCTTTCGAAGTCAGCTTCGTGGAGCCTCTGCAAACCGAGTTCGAGTTTCTGCTGGCACCTAAAACGCCGCTAAGTCTGGTTCTGCGCGATCGCGAGATCTGATGGATGCGCTTGTATCTAATACAAGCCCGATTTGCGAGTCCGAAATTCGGAATGGAACTGTAAAATGTAAATATGGGAGAGGTATAGAAAGTAGTTGGGTTCACTACTGAATAATTTACTCAAAAATAAGAGAAAGCAATACGATCAGGCAAATTCATCCTAGAAGTATGCAAAATTAAGAGAAAATTAAGCTAAACCCAGAAAAACAAAAACAAATAAACAAAATAAAAAACCAAACTTGTACATACCATAGAAAGAGAACAGAAGTATCTTATCAATCCAGACGCGTTGTTGTAATTAATTAATTATTATTATTATTAATATTATTATTGTTTGTCTTAAGTAGCGGCAATTATTTGTGTGCGTGTAAACGGAAAGACTGTGTTTAAGTTTTGTTGTTTAAAGCGATGTAAATCTAACATAACATTTGTATGTAAAAGGATAATGTAACGCGCTGTACAGTTAACATTTATGTATTTATTCAAGTGTTTCTTATTCCTAGTTTTTTATCTGTGTATATTTCTTGTTAAATGAAAAAAACAAAACTAAACGAGAGTTAAAAAAGAGAAAGATAATAAAGCAATGCTTTGGAACTGTGTTTATAATTTTGTAATTTTATTTAAATTTGTTTTGAAAGAACTGCGTGAACAGCGAGATCTGCAATGTTATGTTGTCAGCATGTTAAATACCGCGCTCTGTTAACTTAACAGCCTTTAGCAGAAGCTGCAACCGCCGCACAGTTAGCTTGGAAATAGTAGTAACAGTGGTTGCTGTCACTGCTAACATGCTACACTGGTGGCCAATTTAAATGTACTATTGCTCGAAAAAGTAAATGTTTGAATAATTAGCGCTTTATCAATTTTTTGCAATCTGCCGAGCTGCTAATAAAACATTTGCCGCTTTTGTCTCGTATTTTGCGATTATTTATTCAGCAGTTTTTAGTTTGGAAAACACTTGGCCCGCTTCGGGTTTTTTAAACATGTTTCAAGCGCTAGTTTCGCTCTCTCAGCTGCGTCGCTCTCTCGCTGTCGCACTCGCTCTCTGGCTCTGCTGCTGCTGCTTGGCGCGCTTGTCGGGCTTAGGCCTCGACGCTTTGGCTCTGGGGAGCGTTACAACAGTTGACGTTGGCGTCTCGTCGGTTTCAGTTTCAGTTTCAAAGTTTTCCCCGTTCGCAAAGCAAATACAAACAAATTGCGCGCTTCTCGATTCTGTCGGTGTCTGTGTGTGTTCGTGTATCTGTGTGAACGTTAGAAGAATACTAAAAAGCTAACACCACGCTGCGGCTGCACTTTTCCTGCACCACAACCAAGTAAATGCCGAAGATGTTGTAACACACGAAACTAAACACAAATAGAAATCGGAAAACCTGTTTCCGATGCCAGCGCATCGGAAACGCGTAGAAATAACAAATATTGTAACTAATATTGTTGCTGCTGCTGTTGCTGCTGCTGTTGCTGACACGCTGCGAATGCAGCCTCGGCTTGAAACTGGAGATCTATTCTTGCGCTCCCAAGATCAAGCTCCCTCGCTCCCTTGCTCCCTCTCCCGCTCACTCTGCTGCTGCCTCTCGCTCGCGCTCGCACTCGAGTATGCAGCCCCACCCGAAAACTAATTGTTGTTGTTGTTGTTGCTGTGGTACAGTACAACAAGCGCGCAGCACACATTTTCGAGTTTTATTTCGTTAGACATGCTAATTCTGCACAATTTACACTGACTAACAAATTGTTTGTTTAATGACTCACAGCGAACTGCTCACTATTTACACTGGGAGTCTCGGCAAATTGTCTAATTGGTTTATTTGTGTGGGCCTGCATAAAAAAAGTTAAAAACTAAAAAAAAATACTGCAAAAAGCAAAGTAAAAACTGAAAAAATACTGCAAAAACATTAGATAAATGAAGAATTTGTATACATTGAAAAAACTGTTTTTGCATTAAAATACTGTAAAATACTAAAAGGACGCCAGCAGAAGCTAAATAAATACTGCAAGAAAAGAGCAAATTCGAGAAAAGTCCCTTTAAAAAATATATATTTAGAAAATTTAAATGAAGTGCTACAAATCGTTAGCCCTCCTTTGCATTAAAATACTGAAAGAATACATTACAATGCCAGAAACAACTGAATAAATATTTTAAAAATATAGAAATCTAGAAATCGTAATAAACTGAACAACATTGCACAATTTATTATTAGCAAAAGCTGAACAAAATACTGCTAAAATACTGAAATACAAGTTTTTCACGTATTCGCGTATTTCACGTCTGTAAAACTAGCACTCAATACTTCTATATAATTTAAAAATATATACAAAGCGCTACAAATCGAAATTGCATTTGCATTTAAATACCGGGAAATATACTGTACAAAAACTTAATAAAAACTGCAAAAAAACTCTAAACATTAAAAAAAAATAGCACGCCATAATTGCATTTATATTTAAAATATATACAAATTGCTAGAAATCGTCATAAACTGCATTTGAATTAACAAACTGAAAAAATACTGTACGAAAGCTAGCAATAGTAGAGTAAATACTGCCAAAATATTAGAAAATGCGCAAAAAATAACACGCAATATTTGCAAATATTTTAAAAATAAATACAAAATGCTAGAAATACGTAATGAACTACCTAACAGACTGCAAAGAAATACGACAACAAATAATTGAGATGCGTATTTAAATACTAAAGAAAGTAAAAATCAAGATGAGCAGTGATATGAATCTACTACTTTAACATATTGCATAATATTTTTGGCATGAGCAAATTTATGCAAGTATTAAACCTGACTAAATTGTTGGTATTTCGTCTGGTAGTTTTGTGACTGGCCTTCAAAATCCTGCCTGGTGCTATAGCTGACACTGACCTTCGGCGTTGGCGTTGTCATTGAATCAATCAAAGTATGGTGTGGGAGGTGGGTGGAATTCCACCCCGACGGGTCTAGAAACAACCACCGCCCTGCCCAGCCCTGCCCACCTGTTATAGGGCAATTGCATGACTGTGCTGGCCACGATTGCCGCCGGACTGTGGGTGTGGGTCCAAAT
Source organism: Zaprionus bogoriensis (assembly GCA_035046045.1). NCBI lineage: Eukaryota > Metazoa > Arthropoda > Insecta > Diptera > Drosophilidae > Zaprionus > Zaprionus bogoriensis. Next base: position 1,904,061 of record JAWNOI010000014.1, read on the forward strand.
GAGGTCAACAAACAGCAAAACACGCTGGCAAATCGCAACGTTTCACTCGCAGGCCTGCCCTTACGCGTCGCACTCGTGGCAAGTACAGTAGACGCCCCACACGAGCACCGCCCCTGCACCCTGGCGGGGGACACGAGTGTAGAGAGCCAGTTTGTGCATATGAATGCACTGTGTGCGGGCTGTTGCCAGACAGGGGGGCGGGGTGAGGGGGGGGGGGGAGTGTGTTGTAAAACGAGTTTTGTTATGTTTTTCAATGAGCTCGAGATGCTGCGCGTGCAGCTGACGATCGCGATCATCATGAGGTTGGCTCTGCACTGAAGTTCAATTGAGCTAATTAGCTGGACAGGCACTGTAGCACTGCAGCCATGTGCTGCGTGGGCTTTCGCCTAGAAGAAATGGCGGAGCAAAACAAAAGCGAAAAGCGAAACAACATAACTGGCAAGTCGATGACCCAATGCGACCCGATACCGACCAGACCAGTTATAGGGCTTGCCCCGTACCCCCGCGCGTACCCGCGACGAAAAGCGAAACGAGGTTAAGACACACTGCAGTCCAAAATAGTGTGCAGGCCGAGCGGGAGAGTGAGCGCAAGCGAGTTTGCTGTGGCTGCGCGAGCGCAAAACAGGTGTGGCTCAGCTCTGCGCTCTCTCACGCTCTCATTCTCTCCCTCTCTCTGTCTCTCTCTCGCTCTCTCTCTGTCTCTACGAGCTTCTGTAAACCCGTTGAACTGGTCAAGCTGTTTGTTTACATTTTTTCGTGGTTGTTTTGGTTGTCCCGTTGCCTTCTATTCCATTCATTTCGTTATTTCTGCTGGCTTTCTTCTGGCTTGTTTTGCTCGGGCCTAAGCTCAACGTGAGACATTCGTTAGCAACAACTTGGCAATTGAGGAGAGCAGAGTGGGGCTCTACTCTAGTGCTTCTCTTGGCGTCGAAAATTACTTAACTGCAATTTTCTAGTTTTTATCGTCGTGGCGTGAGCTGCAAATTGTAGTAAAATTACGCAGTGGCTTCAGATGAAGCTGACAAAGAAGTAACGTAGCAGTAATGCTATTAAAATACTGGGAAAATACGCAAAAATATTACTCAGCTGTTAGATATACGTATTTTTATATTTCTTTAGAGACTAATAAAAGTATTATTCAAATAAAATTACGCAGTGGTTTTAGATGAAGCTGACCAAGAAGTAACACAGTAATACAATTAAAATACTGGGAAAATAAGCGAAAAAAAATATAACTCCAGAAGCCACATATTTTTATATTTTTTTAAAAACTGATAAAAGTATTCAGTATTAGTCAAATAAAATTACGCAGTGGCTTTAGCTTAGGCTAACAAAAAAAATATCGCTAATATTTGTAAAAAAAAAACTGGGAAAATACGGCAAAAACATTACTCAATTTAAAGATATACATATTTTTATATTTCTTTAGAAATAGTTTAAGTATTATTCAAATATTTCGCTGTCAATGCAAAATACTTTCGTCTATAAAATTACGCAGTGCCTTCAGATGAAGCTGACAAAGCTGTAAAAGTATCGCAGTAATACTAGTAAAATACTCAATTTTAGAATCAGCAAATTTTTGGAAGCCCATAAAAGTATGAGAAACTTTAAAGAGTGCCGCTGGCTATGCAAAATACTTTCGTACACAACTTCTGTAATTATTGTCCGATCGTTTTGAAATTTACAGCGTTGATCGACAATGTTACCAGCTTACGGTATGTTGTAATAAATATAGTTTAACTTATAAGCTGTGCTTAATATTCTACTTTGAAATAGAAAATATGAATTTATGTCAATGATGGGTATGTTGCGCTAGGTTTGTTATTAACACGAACTGCAGGGATTTATATGCCAAATCTGGTAGCTCTAGCTTTGATAATAGCTGAGATCTGATGCAGTCTTTATACAGACAGACAGATAGTTCGAGCAAAGGAGCATGGCCAAATAGACTAGGCTCTTTTTGCTTATCAAGAATATATATGCTTGCCTGCTTCTGTCTGTTACAGGTATTTGCACAAAACTGAATAGCATAAATACAGAAAAAATACTTAAAAATATCCTCTTATTACAATTATATTTGTACTGACACTGCGGAAACTAATGCAAGGAAAAAACTTGCTATTTCCGAGTGATTTTTCGTATGTATAGCTGTTTTTTTTTCAGTATTTTTTGAGCTTCGAATAACCGTTATTTGTTATAGCTTATGTTTATCACAGTTATTACATTAGTTTTGCTTACTTCAATCAAGTGAAACACGCAATAGTTATGCACCCCTCGCGGGAATTTCAGACCCCAGACACGAAAATACGTATTAGGTTGCCCCAAGTCAAAGCGCACAACCAAAGGGCGTCACATGCTCTCTCACTCTCACTTTGCCTCTGTCCCTCTCTCGCTCTCTCTCACTCTCAAGCTGTTCCATGTGAGGGAAAGTTGTTTTCATGTTGGAGTTGGGCAACGAGTTCTGTTTGCTGTTTGCTGTTTGCCTGCCTGCATGCTCTGCATTGTAAATGCCCATGAAGTCGGCTGGGTTTACGGGGGTCAACTATGCGTGATGCCCCCTGCCAGCTCGCACTCGTAAAGCTGTAATGCAATTAGCCTTAATCAATGAGAGCGAGAACGGTTGAAGCGAGAAATACGTCGAGCGATTATTGGTTGAGTTATGGGCCCCAGCACAACAACAGCAACAACAGCAACGAAAGTGTCGCATTGTTCGGGATGGCACTGTAATTACGCATTGGAAATGAACTGGGCAGACATTGGAACAGCTGTTGACAGATTTCGGTTGACTCCCACTCATTCGTATGCCAAACGAATCCATTGGCAACTGCACCCACACCCATACAGCGAATTCGTGACATCATGTCGCAGCCCTTAGACCAGGCGGACCAGACGGACCAGACGGACTTATAGCATCAGGCTCGAACGTATGTGGGAGACCTTCGACGGCAATTGACACAAATTCCCGAGCACATTGTACACGCCTCACTGCGCACCGGAGCATCTAATGAGCATAACAAATAACCCACTGCCAAAAATGGTAAAAAAAAGAACGAACGAAAAAACAATCGAAAGAATCGAGAATAACGCAGAAGAATCCGACATATTTCAGAAAGCGAGATACCCCAAGAGACGTTCGATCCCCTTGAAACGAGTCAAACAAAATGAGTTACTTGCGCTCGATAGGTATTTTGGCGGGGGGTGTTGCGGGGGCAAATGGAGGCTGAGCGATAAAATCGGCCTACTTCAATTAAGTGCTCCGTTAATTGTTTCTTTATTGTCTAATTGCTTCTTTCTCGTTTCGCAGAAATTTCACGCGTCGAAATGTCGCCAGCGGACGATAATTCCTTTGCCACGACGAGTGGCAACAAGAAGGCCACATACACCCTGATAACCGTCAAAGTCGTCGAGTTGGTGAGTTCCAGCGATAAGTACAATAATGAATATTCCTATAATGCTTCAGAAAAATGAAGAGGGGTTTCTGGCATTACATGGATACTTAAAGTCAAGCTGATGGGTTGAGACTTGGCAACTAATATGGGGAGAAAAGTTGGAAAGATAAGGAATTAGAAATAGTTTTATCAAAAGTAAATACCATGTGCTAGGCGTTGCTTGGAATTTTTAGCAATATGTAGATATCAAAATAACTTTTGGCTACTAAAATAGCTAATTAAAGTCTCTGAATATATGTATAGATACAAAATAAACTCTGTGGATACGAAAAATTACAACGGTATCACAGAGATAAATTAAACAAAAATGCATCGCATACAGATACAGATACAATACATAGCAGATACTTAGTATTTTAATTTTTTTTTTAAGTACAAAAGTATTTTAATAAAGCGAAAAGTAGCTCAGTATCAAATCTTAGGACTCCACATTATTTTGTAGCTAAATAAGAGTCTTTTGGTTGCAAAAAGTAACTTATGGATAGTATCTCGTGAATTGCAAAATAATCTTTTGCATACAAAAACGACAGAAAATATAAAAAAGTATCTGTAACATCTTATTGCATCTTACAAATACCTATAGCATCTTAAAGATACTTTTTAAAAACAATATTTTAAAGAAACAGACAGCAACTCTAAACTAACTTTAAGTTTCAAAATTATTTTGTAGGTAAAAACTTGCGATTACAAATAGTAAAATAGTCATGGATACCAAATGTATCTCGAGAATATCAAAAGAATAGTAGGCATACAAGAATAGCAGAAAATATAAAAAGTATTCATGAGATGTTAAAAAACCCTTAAATTCTAAATTATAAAAGTATTTTAATGAAATAAAATTATTCTCTTGATAAAAATGAATCTTGTGGATACAAAAAATATATATCTCGTAAAAAACTAAGACATCGTATGCATACAAAAAAATACCTAAAAAATCTGTAAGATGAGGAAGTATAATTTAGATAAGATGGTATTTTAGGCATACGATAAATGTATACAAATAGAAAATATTTATATAAAATGGTATCTTAAGGATACAAAAAATTTTATTGCATTAATATATACACTTAATACTACTTTATAGCTTTCAAAAAATTGTTTAGTATTATGTATTAAATTGCAATAGTTAAACGAGCTTCTAACAAATAATACTATGCTCTCCGCAGTGCTTGCTGATTTGCTGCTTGGGCCTTATCGATGAACCCGCAACGAATTCGCATCTGCGCGTCTTTATCACGCCTCGCGTCACGGCGCTGTGCTACGTGACCTTCGGAGCGCTGGCCATCCACACGGCAATCTATCTGATAATGGCGCTCTTCGGGGATCTGTAAGTAGTGATATATATATGCACTATATATTTATTTCCGATTTCTCCTACTCTTCACAGTACTCCGTGGCGCACTGCAACCCTGTGGGCCGTCGTGGGCTTCGTGCTGTTCATCGCGGTGACGGCGCTGCTCTTCCGCGACTGGAGCAACACGAAGGATCGCAACTATTGGCATCCGAACATGCATCGCCTGGATCTAGTCATGGCCTCCGCTTCCATTTCACTGGTCACCGCTCTGATCTATTTGCTGGACATACTACTGACCATTCGCTTCGGCGTGCACGGCGATCTGGATTGACGGCGTCGCCGATCGCCATTCCGATCTCTGTAATATTTACAGAGTGCTTAGGCTTAAGTGCAACCAGCTCCAACCCCTACCCAAGCCACGTACCGTCCAGCTAATCGTAACCGTAATTGTTCAGAGCGACATATCGAAATCTGTAGCATATATACATCATACATCATACATACATCACGATTGCCATCATTGAAAAGCGAATGTACAAAACGATCCAGTCGAATTGTAGGAAATTTTATAGCGCTTACCGTCCCCGTTTTTTTGTCGTAACCCCTAAGATAATTGATTCACGCAATGGTTCGATCTAATCCACACTAAGCATAAGTTCTACACCGATTACTTTTCTAACGAACGGAATAAATTTTCACCATTTTAATCGAAAGCGAGTAAAAACTTTATTTTCCTGTTCAAGCAGGTACAATCTCGATACGAAGCTGTGTCTGCTTGCTATCATATCAAACTTTGTAATCGATTCGTGCAGCTTTGCAGTGATCTTATAACGATCACTCGGACTCTTGATCAGTTTGAGCAAAGAAATAACTGAAACTTAAAGAATATCCCCACACAAACCGGGGATAAGTAACGAGAAAAAAATACTTAAGCTAATAACATATTTTAAACATAATGTGGATGTGCTTGTGGTTGTCTTCTGCCACTGAGGATCACTTAGGATCGCAACGAGTGATTCCTCGATGGCAGGCATTCGGGGAAGGCTGCAAACTCTGCTAGCAGATGATCGCGAGCCTAAGACGATCTTTATTAACTTGATGATCGTGCAAACAAATAGTTGATCGTGAAGACGATCTTTTAACAGAATTCATAAAACCCTTGTAACAACTCTATGATCGCAAAAATTAAGTTGATGATCACAAGCTTCAAAGACTCTCTCAACGATCGTCAAATTGACTTGATGATCGTGCAAACAAATAGTTGATCGTGAACGCGATCATTTAAAAGAATTCATACAGCTCTTATGTGTCTTGCCACAGTCGATCATGGCAAAATTAACTTGATGATCACAAGCTTCAAAGACTCTCTCAACGATCGTCAAGTTGACTTGATGATCGTGAAGCCAACTGAATGCTGCGATCAACTATTTGATGGATATGGTGAAATATTTCTCAATATCCTGATCGTTCTCGATCATTTTGAGACTGTGAAAGCGTTCCTTGATGTAGCATTTACATGCATCGCCATTGCCTGCGGGAAGATTACGAGAGTTAAGACAATTCTTCCCAGTTATAATGCCACTGCACTGCACTCACCCAAGCTGCCGTCGCAGATGCGCTGCGTGATGAGCTTGGCCAGCGCCTTGAACAGCTCCTTGGTGGCGATCTTGCGCTTGTAGTAGGGATTAAGCCACTGCACCACGGATTTGCTGACGTCATTCTTCTGCTGATTGCCTGCCTTCTTCTCTTTGCTGCTGGCTGTATCCTCTTTGCTGGCGGAGCTGGGTTTCTCCTTATCATGCTTCTCCCGCTCCCTGTCCCTCTTTTGCCCGCTGTCTGCTGTTTTCCGCACATGCGCCTGCTTCTCCTCCAGCATCTGACGTGCTGTCTTGAAGCCTGCAGCGGTAGTTGCCTCCAGTTTGGCCTTGTCTTTGTCCCTGGACTGCGTCGAGCTCTTCTCCGCCAGCATTTGGCGTGCTGTTGTGAAGCTCATGGTGTTTGCTGCCTGCTCTGGCTTGAGCTGCATCTCCTTCTCCTCCTCTTCCTCCTCATCATCTTCTGAGTCCACTTCCCAGTCGGTTCTGATAAGTGAGAATTGAAATTTGTGTATCGCTGGCTTTGCTGGCTTCTTCTCCGGCTCCTGCTCCTGATGCGAGACGCGCGTCTTGCGATGCAGATCGTAGCTGCCATCGCCATTGGGCAACAGTTTGTATTTTCTCTCGCCGAATTCCAGCGCGTGCTGCTGCTCCTCCTGCTTAGGCTGCTGCTGCTCCTGCTTTGGCTGCTCCTTATGCTGCTTCTCCTGTTGCTCCTCCTGCTTAGCTGCTGCTTCTGCTACCCTGAGCTCCTCTTCAGCTGCCGCTGCTGGCTCCTGCTTCACCTGCAGCAGTGCCATAGCAGTTGCTTCCTCCCCATCCTCCTCCTCCTTGTCCTCCTCCTGCTTTTCCTGCTTCACCTCCGTCTTGATCTTATTAAAGAAACTGGAGATGGACGTCTGCTTCTGCTGCTCCTGCTTGAAGCCCTTGCGCAAAGCCTTGGGCGTCTCCTTCAGCGCCTGCGGCTTCTGCTCCTCCAGCTCCTGCAGCTTGCGCTCGAAGTAGGCCACACTGCCGCCCGTCCAGACGCCCTTGGCGCTGGTCTCCGGCCGCGGCACATAGTCCGCCAGCAGCGGCATGAGCTGCGCCTTGCCCGTCCGTTGCTTCACCGTGGCCAGCTGCAGTTCGGTATGGACAGAAGCAGTTAGTAGTGTGTGGTGGTAGTATAGTAGCTGCAGCTGCAGCCACCTGCTCACCTGCTTGGCCATCGCATGCCTGTACATGTTGACGACGCGCTGCGCGCTGAACACCTCGTACTCCAGATCCACGGCGATGGCTTCGTAGTCATTGTGGCGGAGCGCGCTGCGGGGCTGCTGCTCTGGCTCGCGCTCGCAGCGCTGCACGTTGGCCTTGAGCGCATCGATGAGCGCGTCCAGATACTTCTCGCGCTGCGGATGCTGCAGCCCGGCGATCTTCGTCTCCGTGGACTGTGCGTGCCGCACGCGCGCTATCTGCGTGCTCGTCTGCTGCTCCAGCTGGCGCGCGGCGCTGATTTGCTTGCGCAGCTTGAACTGCTGCTTGATGAAGTCCTCGGTCTCGCGCTTGGCGCGCTTCGACATGGACGCATGGCTCTGGCCGGACTCGTCGTCTGAGTCGCCGCTGGCGTAGTCCTGCGCGGCGCGTTTGCTGCCCGCGCGACCGCCTAAGGAAGGAAGAGAATAAGCAACTGGACATGAAGCTAGCTCTAGGTCATGGCTCACCCTCGTAGAGATCGGCGCAGTCCTGCAGCGAGACATGCGACTTGAAGCTCGCATCCATGCAGAGTCGCTGGAACGTCTCGAGCGCCTGCAGCGCCTGCTTGGGCCGCTTGCAGACGTCGCACTGGGCGCCGCAGGCGGGCGCCGGATCGCCAAAGTAGTCGGCGAAGAGCCTGTGCCGGCAGCGCGTCTGCTCGCAGAAGTCGACGATGCGCTCGAACTGGCGCAGCGCACGCTCCGTGAGCAGTTCGCGGTCGCCGCGTCCGCGCGCGCGCTGCGCGTCATTCTGCAGCAGGAAGCGTATGGAGCGCACGTCCTCGCGGCCGTAGTAGAGCCGGCAGTAGGAGGGCAGGCCGTCGCGTCCGGCACGCCCCGACTCCTGGTAGTAGGCGGCCACGTTCTGCGGCACATCCCAGTGGATGACGAAGCGCACGCTGGGCTTGTCCACGCCCATGCCGAAGCTGTTGGTGGCGCAGATGATGGGCTTGTCCCCACGCATCCACGACTCCTGCACCTCGCAGCGCTCGCCGGTCTTCAGGCCGGCATGGTAGGCCACTGCGGCAATGCCCTGCTTGGAGACGCCCACGGCGACGCGTTCGACCTGGTCACGGGTGCGGCAGTAGATGATGCCACAGCCGCGCTGCTCGCGCGGCAGCGCCTTGAACTGCTGCGCATCGCCGAGGCAGTGCTGCGCGAAGGCCGCCAGATGCTGGAAGTCATCCTCGATGGAGTTCTTGTAGACAATGTCGTAGTAGAGATTCGCACGGAAGCTGGGCGTGCTGAACTGGGCGACGGGCTGGCGCAGCTTCAGCTGCTTGTAGATGTCCTCGCGCACCTCCAGCGACGCGGTGGCCGTTAGCGCCAGCCAGACAACGTCCGGATACTTGGCGCGCAGCTCGCCCAGCTTGAGGTAGTCGGGCCGAAAGTCGTGGCCCCACTGCGACACGCAGTGCGCCTCGTCGACGGCGAAGTAGGCCAGCTTCTTGTGCCTGTGCAGCGACTGCAGCAGCTCCTGGCAGAACTTGGTGGCCGCCTGCTCGGGCGTCAGGTACAGGAAGCGTATGTTGGTGCGGATCGCGCGCAGATCCATGATGACGCGCTCGCGCTCCTTGCTGCTCATCTTCGAGTTGAGCGAGTCGGCGGGCACCTTCAGCCGGGCCAGATGGTCGATCTGGTCCTTGATCAGCGCCAGCAGCGGCGAGAACACCACCGTCAGCTGATTCTCGCACATCAGGCCGGGCAGCTGGAAGCACAGCGACTTGCCCGAGCCCGTCGGCATCGAGACGTACACGTCCTGCTTCTCTGCAGGAGATTCGAATTTTAGATCTACATGGAATTCAAAAGGGTCTCCTCTTCGGGGGGGACTCCCGCTTACTCTTCACAGCGCATCTGATCGCCTGCTCCTGCAGCTCCGACTTGAAGCCCGTGTGGCCGAAGTACTTCTTCAGCGCCTCCACTGTGTCTGTCATTATGTGGCTGCGTCCAGTCAACAGCAATAGCACATTTTAGTGGAAAAAATAACAAAGTTGAAGTAAAAATGTTGCGTATTTCGTCGCAGAGAATGCCGCCAAAATCAGCTGCGACAGCGATGGCAGCGCCACTCCGAACGATACACTGTTAATGTTATCGATGAGCACAAGTTAACAGCACAGCTGGTTGCGCGGATATGTAGTTAGTTTTAAATAAAAACAAAAGCCAGCTGGTCATTTAAGCTCAAAGCCGTGTCACTTTCACTATTTACAATTATTTATTCTTTTAAGAACGATTTCTGAAATGTGTTGCATAGAAACTGTGCTCTGCAATTTGAATTGCCGCCAACAGCAGCCAGTGATGGGAGCAGCCTAAACAGCGCCACTCCGAACGATACACTGTTAATGTTATCGATGAGCACAAGTTAACAGCACAGCTGGTTGCGCGGATATGTAGTTAGTTTTAAATAAAAACAAAAGCCAGCTGGTCATTCAAACTCAAAAATATGCCACTTTCACTATTTAAATTTATTTATTTTTCTTTAAGAACGATTTATCATATGTGTTGCATAGAAAATGTGCTCTGCAATTTAAATTGCCGCCAACAGCAGCCAGTGATGGGAGCAGCGCTAGCAGCACCACTACGAGCGATATACTGTTAATGTTATCGATGAGCACAAGTTAACAGCACAGCTGACTGCGCTGATTTGTAGCTAAATTTAAATAAAAAACACATTTAGCCGGGCATTAAAGCTCTAAAATAAGCGACATTTACACTGCACATTTTTTGTTCTCTTAAATAACGATATGTCAAGTTTTATGCATTGAAAATCTGTTCCGTAATTTGAATTGCCGCCAACAGTCGCGATAGGCGTAAGCAGCGCCACTCCGAACGATAAGCTATTTAAGTTATCGATGAGCGCAAGGTAACAGCGCTTGGTTTTAAACTTAAAAATGACAAGCACTTAATACTTTTTGATAGTAAAATTCTTTACCATTATTCTGCTATATATCAATTTGCCAAAAGTCGTTCAAGTCCGCTTCACAATTCAAATTACCGCCAACTGCGGCTGAGCGACTGTTACTATTAGCAGTATTCGGAGTGCTTAACAGTGAGGACTGCCAACTTCTGCAAATGACACATTGCTCAGCATAAAACGAGCTACTAAGCCTATTAATATGTTGCTTGTATCAAATTTAAAAATATTATTATAGCAGCTATACAAATTATGTTTTCCTTCTAATACAATTGCATATGTGCCTAACGATCCTCCGCTGTGACGTCATAACCTAACAGACTGTTAACATGCTGAGAGCATGTTGCTTGCTGTTAACAGTATGCTCGCTGTTAACTACGCTAATATCGATGCTCGCTCTCTCGCATCCATCAGTCCACTTTACGCGCTCGGCTGGCGCACACGTCTCTGTTCGTGTTCCCCATTTTGCATTTGGCTTCGCTCCGTGTGTGTGTGTGTCGTGCGTATGCGAAAGCGAGTCTTAGTGTATTTGCGTGCGTGTGTGTGTGTGAGTGTGCGTAACGTTACGTTAATTGTTGTTTCTTTGATTATAAATACTTTTGTTGCAAACGCCAAAGCCAAAGAGTCCATTTGCCGCCTGCACCTGCACACTATAAAATGAACATAAAGCAACACCAACAGCAGCAACAACAACAACATCAACTGCGGGCAAGTGCAATGCCGGCAACAACAAAGTAATGCATTACTTCGCGTCTTCGTTGTGTGTGTGAGTTTTGTGCGTGTGCCGTTTCTCTCGCTCTCTGCGAAATATTTACCGTAATCACGCAAAGCAAAGTGCAGCAACAACAACGACAACAACAACAACAAAGAGTAAAAGCCGGCAAAGAGCAATAAAAAATTCTCTTTCTCTCTGCGAGCTTCGATTGTGACAAACGTTTGCAACAACAACAGCAACAACAACAACAATAACAGCAAAATGGCTCCAAAGCTCGCCAAACTGAACTCCCAACAACAACAACAACAACAACAACAGAGACAGCGTCTGCTCGGCAACAGCAGAAGAACTACAGCAACAACAACAACAACCAATGCCGCCCCATATGTGATATTTAACAGTCTGTTGCTGTTGTTGTTGTTGCTCTCAGCAGCCGCGACACAGGCGCAGCCCCAGGCCCAAGAGGATGCGGGCGGCTCTCTGGCTGCCGTCCACATGGCAGCACTGGCCGCCCCTGGACCCGTCGCAGGTCCTGGCTCCGGTGCGTCCCTGGCGGCGGGCGGCTCCTCGATCCTCGATCAGTTCAGCCCCAACTGCAGCGCCGTCACGCACATCTTCCAGGCGCGTGGCATCGACGCCAATGAAATACCCCAGAAACCAAGTAACGGTAAGTGCGAATAGCGAAAACGAGACAAAATAGGTACAATATGAGCTACAGTGAATACTCGCTATGCGGGCGTGGTTGAGATATGAGAGAATGTTTGGAAGAAAATATAGTTATATAATTGTTATGTGCATATGCCATATGATAAGTATTTATTTGGTATGTATTTAGTATATATTTAATATACTATATTTAGTATATATTTGGTTTCTATTTAATATATATATATATATTTAGATATTTAATTGGCATATACTTAGTTAATATTCAGTATACTGAATATATATATTAATATATATTGAGTATATATTTTCTTTTATTCAGAATGTGATTGAAACATTATCAGTATGTTTTTTTCTACATAGTCAAAATTTATTTTGGTATAATCTGTAAATACTTTGTGTATATATGGTAATAATCAAAAAATATTTGTAAATTATCAGTATATATTTGGTGTATATTCAGTGTATACTTTCTACACAATTAAAAAATATATTTTGGTTTTAATTTCTTATATATTTAGTATCTAATTAAAATGTTGTTAAATAAAGTCAGACGTTAGTCGTTATATAATCAAAATATAAATGAATTATAAATTATTATTTATATTTGCAATAAAATCAAAACGTCATAAAATCAGTATATATTTGAAATATTATCGGTATACCTACATCTAGTATATGAAGAGTATGTGATCATTAGAGTTCTGCAATAAATACGTACTAGTGTATAGACTACTACTGTTTATAGACTTCATTTTCAGTTTTTGTGTCTGGTATATAACGAGTTTATGATGATTTGATTTAGGTTTGAGCCCCGCAATAAATGCATACTATATTTTAAAATAAAGTCTGTAGAAACGAACTATATTTCCGCATATATTTGATATATTCTTTGATATCTTCAGTTTTTTTGTCTAGTATATAATAAGTTTATGATCATTCGAGCTATAAAATAAATGCATACTATATTATTACTATACAGACTATAGTTCTATATATGTTTGGTATATTCTCCGCTATTTTTCGTATTTGAGTGTGGTATATAATGAGTATATGATCATTAGAGCTTGCTTTGAGCTCCGCAATAAATGAATACTATTACAATATATACCATAACCATATAGACTATAGTAGGAAGCTACAGTTGCACATATGTGTGGTATATTCTCTAGTATTTTTATTTTTATAATGGGTATACGATCATTTGAGCTAGGTTTGACTTGATACGCATCAGTATTATGTAAGTTAACCTCATTAAGTTACGGTCACGCGGAAATCGGAACGTTTCGGTTTCGGTTTCAGCAATCAACGCGACACTTACACTTTTACACCTGTACATGCGTACTTTACTCCCTCCCGGCAAATAGTGTGCAGTACAAGCTACAACCCAATTCAACAGCCTCTCTGGGCCCCACTCGGTCTACAAGTTTGCCGGCTCTACGTCAATTTGCTTATCAATGGAGCTTATCAGCAAACCATGCATATCCAACTGGCAGTCGCACCCACACAGACACACACACCCAGACACACACACACACAGACAGGCTGAGAGGTAACCTACTTACAGGCATGGAAATTACCTGAGAAACAAAAGTGGCAAGAGTTGTCGAACGAATCTCGATACTCGCATCACGAGGCAGTTCCCAGCTTTATCTAAACGCTGGCGCTTATCAGAGAACGAAGGTAGAAGCAGCAGAAGAACGAGAGAGAGAGGAGAAGAATCAATAAAATTTATGACTCACGCAACACTCGAGCAACAAAGAGCAGAAGAGGCTGCAACTATTTTATTTGGCTAACTTATCTAACCATAAAGACAGTACGACAAAGACTAGAATAAAGAGTGTGTGAGAGAATGAGAAGAAAGGTGCACAAACGCGCCGACAGAATCGATAAACATAAATCCTGAAGCTGAACTGAATTCGATTCGATTGGAGTGCATAATTTAAACGATTTCAATGACACCTTGATTAATATCAGCGATATGTACCTGTGGTGCTGCTGCTCCTCTCTCTCTCTCTCTCTGCCTCTTCTGCTCTCTCTCTCTCTCAGTTTACGCATTTCCATGAAATTATGAACGAAACACAAGGCAATGCAATGCGTTGCATTTGACCAAAAGATAAAGAAACATCGCAGAGCAAAGAGGAAGAGGAATAAAAAATCAAAAAAAAATGGGAGAAAAAAAAACCAATCAAGCAACGTTGAAAACCAAAAATAAACAACGCAACACATCGCAGGCAGGTAAAGAGCAAAGAGAGGGTAGAGGGTAATGGGAATGGGTAGGGGAAGAAGCGCAAAGGCAGAGGCTGCAACAGTTTACCTGAAAACAAATCAAATAAACGTAAAAACCAAAGTCAAGCGTTGCACAGTGGGCGAAATTAGCGAAAATAATTGAGTAATTATGAAAATGATTTGAGTTGAAAATTAAATTGTTACATTTATGCATAACTTAAAAATTAAAAAAAGCTTATAAATTATAAACTTCACAAATTTATCAACTATATAATAGTTATATAATTGTTTAATAATTCAACCTGTTACAAGTAGGGTTGCCAACTTTTTTACAAGAAAAAAGTATATTTCGGGCTGATAAGCACTTTAAACAGTATTTTAGGAAAATAAACAGTATTTCATTTATTCGTTAATTTAAATACATATTTGCGCTTTTCGCGCAATTTTTTTAATTTACAGTTATTTTTAATATTATCAATTGCATTTCCACAGTTAAAATTAAAGTTAAAATATATAAGGGGCTCATTTTTTATTAAATTAATAGTCATCACTGAAAAAACTCGTTCAATAAATGCAGAAGTGTCGGGAGTAATATTTATGACATTTACAACACTGTCATTAATGAACTTTCTTGAGTAAAAATATAAATAGTATTGTACACTTTTTTTTTTGTTCAACAGTTAAGAGTATAATGCAGGCAAAAACAGTGTAATACTGTTTTTAATAGTATGGTTGGCAACCCTAGTTACATGGCTTAAGCACTGTGTCCACTGTGCACTGCATATAGCGCAAGGCGCAGAGAGCGAGCGCAAGAAAGAGAGAGAGAGAGAGAGAGAGTTGGAGCGAGAGCGCGCTGCATTGGGCCTGCCAACTTATTGCAATTAAGCGTGATTAATTCGGGCTTTATACAAATTAACTAAAAATCTACAAAAGGAGCTGGCAGCTTGGCCTAGGCACAGACAGCAGCAACAACAAGAACAACGGCGCGAGGAACAAAGAGAGCAACTGCGGCAGAAGCAACTGCTGCTGCTGTTGGTCAGTGTGTAAAAGCGGTGTGACAACATTTTTTGCCGCCGCCGTCGCTGCCGCTGCTGCGCTCCGAAACAGATTTCTTTGATTTTGGTTTCTCTGCTGTTGTTGTTGTGCCAAAGGAATTTCTTGAGAGACTGAGACCAGTCTTGAAACTGGTACCCTTTTTTTTGGTGTACCAGAGGGAGACAACGCGAGCGAGGGAGCGCGCAGGGCTGTGAGGGGGAAGCGATGAGCAGTCGACGCATGCGCCAAACTCGCTGACTGGACACTGGAAGGAGAGAGAGCGAAAGAGAGAGAGAGAGGCGGCAGCGCAGCGAGGAAGCGCGTCTGCTGTTCCTGCTCTGCTCTGCTGTAAAGTTATTTAGAGTTCAGTTTTTTTTTATCGCTTCGTTCGTTTTCAAGTTGATTTGCGTGGAATTTTATTTCCTTCTCTGCAGAGGAGTGTGTGTTTTTTTTTTTGCTTTCCTCCTGCTCCTCTTCGCTGCGTTGGAGTTGCAGGCATGAATCATGTTGCCAAAGAGTGAGCGGGTTCGGGCAGACAAAGAGCTGTGGGAGCTTTGCTTTGCTTGCGCGTTCGTGCCAAGTTATTAAATTACATATTTGCGAATTGAGCAAATATTTGAGAAATGTTTGAAGTTGGGGAGGAATATGAGCTCAGCTTATGCCAGGAGTTATCTGCTGCTATCTCTATTAATTGGCGAAGCCTAGGGAAATAAATGATGAATGAAAAATATAGTTTTACTTAAAATAGTATAAAATAAAATTGTATACAAAAATTAAAATATATTTACATAATTACATTGTATTGTAATAATTAAATCGTGTAAATAAAATACGATTTTATACATATATAAAATTATTATACAAATTTATATATATATAAATAAAATGTTTGAAAATTTAAAAAGGATATAAATAATGCAACAAATATGAAAATATAAATTCATTAGTATTAAAAAATAATACACCAGTAACAAATTTTTAACAAATTAAGTAGCATAAATAAATTAAAAATATTTACTTAATTACATAGTAAAATTATGATAAAGGTATAACTAAAATATGATTTTATACTTGTATAAAATTATTATAATAGTATAAATAAAATTTTAAAACAATTAAAAAAAGTTATAAATAATACAAAATTTATGAAAATATAAAAACATTTAAAACAATAATACACTAACATAGTAAAAATATAAAAAATTAATGAATTAAAATCTCAAATATATTTTGATTATTTATTATTTTAAAATAAATAAAATAATAAATAATCAAAATATTATTTTAAAATAATAAATAATCAAAATATAATACACTAACATAGTACAAATTTTTAAAATTAACTGAATTAAATTCTCAAGCATAATTTACCTAATTTTATTAAGGATCCAGTGGTCAATAACATTTTCGAGCAGCTCATTTGGCCAACACTTTCGGGTGCCATTCCCAGGGCATACCTGACATTCCCATCGCTGTGCTTCATTGAGCAGCAGCAGCAGCTGCATAACACCTTCCCTTTCATGTGTATGTGTGTGTGTGTGTGTGCCCAAATCGCTGGCATCATCGACTGCAGCAGCGGCTGGGGCAAGTACAACAACTGCCACTTAAACGCTTCATTAAAGTTGCACTTCCTGTGCGCCGAGAGTGGTCCGAGGTACGAAGC
Organism: Zaprionus bogoriensis; assembly: GCA_035046045.1. Classification (NCBI taxonomy): domain Eukaryota; kingdom Metazoa; phylum Arthropoda; class Insecta; order Diptera; family Drosophilidae; genus Zaprionus; species Zaprionus bogoriensis. The sequence continues at coordinate 1,920,850 of JAWNOI010000014.1, forward strand.
GACGGTGCACCGAACAACATCAAAAAGCTTTGTGCAACCTCCTGCTGCAGCTGCCGCTGCTGCTGTTGCTGTTGCTGCCTCATTGTGGCACTTAGTTCAAATTGTTTGCACAATTTAAGCAGTTCACAAAACATTAAATCGTTAAAAATAAAAGACAGAGAGCGCACATGATGGGAGAGAGGGAGAGAGAGTGAAAGAGATAGAAGGGCAGGGAGGGGTGCAGGCAGCTAAAATCTTTACTCACACGTACAACATTCTCACAGTCAGAGATACAAAATCAAACATGGGCTGAGACCAACAACTCTTGACTGCCCCATGGACACTGCCCCTCAGCGCGCGTTGCCCCCTGTGCAGCTGCCTCATCTACCTGCTGCTGCTGCTGCTGCCGCTGCTGCTACCTTTGCCAAAGAAAATTTACAGCGCCGCACAGTGGGGCACCGCGGGCCACAACTCTGAAAACGTTTTCGAGCTGTTACGAAAGTATTTAACATATTTCCCTTTTACCAGTTTACTGCTTTGAGCTTGCACGAATTTCATTAAATTTTAGCTAGTCTCTAGCCCACTGTGCAGCTGCCGCTGCTGCTCCACTTGCGGCAACTGTGGCGTTGCATCCGCCGTTGTCGGTTGCCAGGGCCAAGCGAGCAACCGCACGACTATTAATCATTTTCCAGCGACCAAAACTAAATGGCCCTCTCATTCACTGCCACTTCCTCGGCCCCTGCTCCGCCCCGCCCCGGCCCGCGCCCTTGCACTCCTCACTGCATTTTGGGCCCTTTTTGCATTGTCGCTGCGGCTGCTGGCCGCATTCTTCAGTCCCCGCTGTTGTTGTTGCGGTTGCAGTTGTTGCCTATGCGGCACTATATCATCATTATGCGAAATAATTCCTAAAGTTGTTGCATTGTTGACCATTGTGTGAGAGATCTGGTGTTGTTGGTTCTCAGCCGCGCGCTGAAGGATGCAGCATTGAGGCTTAGGCCCCGGGGCTTTGCATCATTTCAGGCTCTGTTGATTCATGACAGCAGACCCCATGGGTGCCAGGCGATGGCTTTAAGTTCGAAATGTTGGCAACTGGTTCCGCAATTTGTCATATTTAATTGTTAGTTTGTAATGCCTAATTAAGTAATTAAGCTGGAACAAATTAATGAACTCATTTCAAGAGCGAATCAATATCATTAGGGGCTTAGCAGCGGTATTACCTTCAAGTTGTCAAAGAAACTATTAGTTTGCTCTGTACAGTTTCAATAAAGTTTTATTTAATAGGAAATAGAAATATATATCATATGATATTATATATACAGGGTTGCCCATATTTTTTTTAAAAATCAAAGAAAAAATAAAAATATGGCGGTTGGCAATCTTAATCATTTAATTTGTTCCAAGTAGATTTGTTTACATCATATAATATACATTATACAATATACATTATATAATATACATTATAGTATTTATACCATTTACCCATTGAAAATGGGTAAAAAATGGTATATTAACTTTGTGCAAATGTATGTAACAGGCAGAAGGAGGCGTGGCAGACCATACAAAGTATATATATTCTTGATCAGCATCAATAGCCGAGTCGATTTGGTCATGTCCGTCTGTCTGTCCGTCTGTCCGTCTGTCCGTCTGTCCGTCTGTCCGTCTGTCCGTCTGTATGAACACACAGATCTCAGCTATTAAAAGAGCTAGAGGCACCAGACTTGGTGGGAGTGTGCGTGTATTCAATACACACAAGAAGTTTATTTCAAACTTGATGTGCCACGCCCACCGCCTCCGCAAATCGATAAATGCGTATTTCGATTTTTTCTAAATAATTCAATAACGAAAAGAGATAAACGCACCAAATTTGGTAGGAGAGTGTCTTGCAACATTATGCAGAAGTTGGATTTTAGAATTTTGGATGCCACGCCCACCGCCTCTAAAAAACACATTTTTATAGTTTAAAAGAAAACTAGAAAAGCTAGAAGCGCCAAATTTGAAAGTAAGGTGCCTGGTAACATTACGAAGAATGTTTGATTTTCAACTTTTGGATGCCACGCCCACCGCCCCCAAACTATTGAATTTTAAGAAAAGTAGGGAAATAACAAAACATTTTTTTTAACACTCTTGTAGCTTACCATAGTACAGATCTACCCTATAAATTTCAATCCGATCGGACAATAAACAAAGAAGTTATAGGAGTTTGAATCTCCCATATAAAGTTGTGGGCGCTTAGAATTCCAACTAGAATGTTGAACTGACGCAGCAGAAGGCCGGCATCAATAAAAGTCTCATTTGCCGATCGCTCCGCGTAACTGTGTGTGGTCTAGATGGTTGCATGCAAGATTCTGGTGCGTGTGGTCGCGGGTTCGAATCCAGCAACGGGCAATTTTTTTTTTTTTTTTTGCCGATCGCACTGCGTAACTGTGTATGGTCTTGATGGTTGGCTCGCAAGTTTCTGATGCGTGAGGTCGCGGGTTCGAATCCTGCGCTGGGCAATTTTTTTTTTTTTTTAATAATTTTGCGCTATATGAAAAATATATTATGCAAAAAAAATAAAAAAAACCAAAAACTTTTTCTAAGCAATACAAAAAAAAGAAGACTGCGTTTGGATTCGAACCGGGAACATTTAGTTAAAGAGCTGACAACTCTCACAACAAACCACTGAAGCACATGGTCTGTTCCTAGGCGCGAGAAGTTTTGCATACAGCAGCAGAGACGGAGCAGAGGCTCGGCGTCAATGCTTGTGCCGACTGCGCACGCACAATCGGCGTGCAGTCGGCATGTGCCATTAGCGTCAATGCATGTGTATTTAATTTCGGAAATATGCGATGCGTTGTTATTAATTCGAATAAAAGTAATTAATATTAAGAATTATTTTTAGCAGCCAAAGGTAAATTATAACTTACTGTCGAGTGCACTCGACTGTAGCTTTCTTCAATTTTTATTTTTTAATAACAAAGAAGTTATAGGAGTTCGAATTCCCCATACAAAGTTATGGGCGCTAGCGATTCCTAATCAAAACGTTAAATCGACGCAGTAGAGGGCCCGCGTCAATAAAAGCCTAATTTGCCGATCGCATGGCGTAAACTTGTGTGGTCTAGTGGTTAGAGGTCCGATTCGTAAGTTACAAAGTTCGTGAGAGTTCTTGTGTTCGAATCTGGCGCGGGGCGATTTTTTTTTCTTAATGTAAATTGCTTTTTTTTATATTTTTTTTTATATATTTTTATACCATTTATTTTATTTTGTATTATTTCTTCGAATAGGGTAAATGGTATCTTACAGTCGCGCGCGCTCGACTGTAGCTTTCCTTACTTGTTTTTATTTTCTTATTAGAAACATTCAGATTTATTATTAGATTTATTAAGCTTTTTATAACTGTAATCTACTCTTTTTTTAGTTTTCAATTTAAATGTTTTATTTTTTTTTATAATAAGCCCACATATTATTTTTTTCATTATTCATTACGGTGGTATTATCTCTAAGCTGTTAAGTCCAAAGTTGCAATTAACTCTCACATCTCGCATATCTTTAGTTTAAGTAACTTTCTGTAACTTAATATCAATAGGAAATTCGCAGAACTTGACTTAAAACATTATTTTTTTGTTTTTCAAAATTTCAATTATGATAAGTTCCCCCCTTCACATATGAACTTTTTCCGTTTTAGCCAACTTCTTGCATAACTTTCATGCACAACTTTATTTTCCCCAGACACATTTTGTGGCATAATTCCTTAAGTTTGCTGTCGCTGGCATCAAACTCTCACCACATTGTTGCATTTCCCTAGCTCTGGTCCTTTGTTTAGATGTCATAACAATGGCGTAGGCCTAGACCATGCCTTCTTGCCCCTTAGCTGTCTGCGAGCTTCATTCATGTTGCAAGTTTCTTGGCTTTCTTGGCATTTTCCTTGAGTCTGAAGTCTTAACCCCCGACATGCTCATTATGTAAATGCTACGGCGCCCACTCTACTCCCCAGATACCAACCAGCCCAACGCCCCCCGCTCCCTGCACTACTCCACGCTGTTTTGCGTACTCTCGGACTATTATTATCTAGAGTCGGCATATAACTTTGTTGTTGTTGTTGCTGTTGTTGTTGTCGCTTGTTTGTTTGCACGATTTAATGCTTCATTTGCCTGAGCTTCAAGAGAGCGAGAGCGCAATAGAAGTAGAGAGTGAGAGGGCAAGAGTTGAAGTGCTGCGGCGCTCAACTGCTTTCAAGTAAGCCCTAACAAGGCACTAGATGAGGTTTGCCAAGAGCCGAGCGGGGCGGAAGGGGAGGGGAAGGGAGCTGAGTCTAGTCTTTACTTTTAACTACTTAATTATCTGTAGAGCTTCACTCGCTTGCCCGAGGGCAGTCTAGGCTTCTGCTTATTAATAAACATGTAAAATGTAATTGTTATTTGGAGCTGCCGTTTTGGGGCGTAGATAATTGCCGTGTGGATTGTGAGCCGAACTGAACTGAACTGAAATCGACCAAAAACCACCGATGAGAGACCCACTGACTACGTAATCTCATCGCGGAGCGTGAGAAAATGCCGCATTACTCTCACTCTCTCTCTCTCTCATGCGATCGTGCTGCTGCTCCTTCGCTTAACTCCTTCAAATGCAACAATTAAAATGCATTTTATGCGCATAAAACATGAAACATGGACATGGAATCCATCCATGCGACCGCCCAGTTACTGTTCCCCCCTTTCCCCATCCCAGTCTCTCTCTCTCTCTTTCTCGCTCTCTCGATCCTTGCATGTTTCGGAGGTGTTAAGGCACAGACCAAATTGGTATGCTGGTAAACGAAACCAACACAGCAACAATAACAACAACAACAAAAACAGCTAAGAAGAGCGAGTAGTAAAGGCAGAAGCGAGAGCGAGATAGAAAGGTGAGGGGCAGGGATGTACGAGCTGCCCAAATCGGCAAAACGCCGGCATCTCGCTGCAGTCCTTATATGAAAGTCACTGCAAATACGCTGCTCGGTTCGGTATGAAGAAGGAATGCGCCAGCTTTGGCAACAGCTACGGCTACACTGAGAGAAATTAATATGTAGTATTAAAGGAATACTATTAAAGTTCAATATACTTGATGCTTTATAAGTAAATAAAGTTTTATTAGACTTTAGTCTAATTTGCACAAAGTTTTAATGAGCATAAGGCTGCTTTTTTTAGTATACCAGTACTAAGAGAAATAAGATCTGACTCTTTAGCATCAGTAGAAGTTTTATGGGAAATAAAACCTATTTTAATTAAATTAAGTGCAAATAATATAATGAATAAATTCAAATAAATGAAATAACTTATAGCACAACTAGAGTACTGAACTAAATATAATATTAGTTATCAATGAAATTATTATGGGAATTTAGATTCGTGATCAGTATAAATGAGTCAACCAAAAGCATAATTCTAAAAGTAAAAGATAAATTAAAATAAAATAAATGACACAACTTAAAGCAATTTTCTTTAAGAGTACTAGTACTAAACTAAATATTTATAAGCAATAAAATTATTACAAGCATTTAAATTCAATAAAATAACTCAAATAATTCCTAAAAAATAAACATATTAAAATAAAATAAATGACATAACTTAAAGCACTTTTCTTTAAAAGTACTAGTACGAAATTAAATATTTATAATCAGTCAAAGTTCTATCAATATTTAGGTTCAGTTGCATAAATTCTGTTTTAACTTAAGGCACTTTTCTCGCTGTGTAATACTGGCTGCAGCTCCAACATTTAGTTGCAGCTCTAGAAAAAGAACTTGTTTAAGGAGCTGCTCTTGCTGCTTCTGCTGACGCTACAGAAATTTTTACATTTCATGCAACGATCAGGCGGACAAACGGACAGACACTCGGACAGTGAGACGGAGAGACAGCGAGCCAGCAAGACGGTGAGACCACACAGGCAACTCTCGGCTTGGACATTTGGACATTGGACAATGGGCAACTCCTGTGTGTGTGTGTGTATGTGTGTATCTTTGGGTAGCTCTCTCACTCGCTCTCTTGAAAGTGGCCACGTTTGACCTTTTTGTTGATGCGCTGCTCTCACACTGGGAATCACTGGACGGACGCACCGAGACCCTTGAAAAATATGCCGACCGTGTAGGTTCTTTATGATCCCGTCTGCTGCTTCTGTCTCTGTCTCAGACTCGATTTCAGAGCCAGGCGCAGTGCCAGTCTCAGGCTCAGGTTCGGTCTCAGTCTGTCTGCCTTGACGTGATCCGTTTGGGCTGTTGGTAACTATTTTCGGGCCTCAACACTTGTGCTCTGGGTTCGCTCGGGCAATTAAGTCGTTGCTCTCCCTGTCTCTCTCTCTATCTTCCTATCTCTCTCTGGTCGTTTTCTCATGGCGTCTACTCAGCATGATTCATTCTTAGAACTTTGAGCTGGCGACGCTGACGAGGCTGCTTTGTTGTCATCTTTTGTTTTGATAGCGCGAGCGGTTTTTTCTCCTCCCTTCGGTTTGGTAGCAAAAAGGTTGTGAAATACTTTGTCCAGCTTCTGCCAGCGTCATCTACTAATTGTCCGATATTGCGAAATATAACAGTTGAGGGTGTGAACCGCGACAAGTTCAGACCAACACAACGCGAATGTTGGGCAATTTATAAAGTCAGATCTGGGATCTGTGATCTGGCAACCTGATCTACATGATTATGCATGATTCATGGCAGCTACTGGCTGGGAGTGTTGCCCGCTGTTTCTTAGAAGTGAGCAGAGCCGTAGATTTCTATCTGAAGGATCGTAAACGATCAGCTTAAAAGGCAAATAGAAGTTATTTATGTTGAGAACCGAGTGAGTTGATGGAAATATCCACGAGGAACTCTTATTTAGTACGCGCAGAACGCGAGCGATCGCAACTTAAACAAACTTAATAAAAATCAACCCGCTGCGTTTCCTTTGTGCATTGAGGATCACTTCGTGAAGATCATATTAAAGGAAAATGCTCTCGAATGTTTACAGCGAAACACTTGGGCAGAGCGCGCACAGAGCTTGTGCATGGACTAAGAACTACTCACTCAATGCTGATGGCACTCCTGACTCGCCATAGACACGCAGCCTCCCGAGGCGTAGCTCTTGAGCGGTCCCACTTGGTCACAGCGCGTTGTGCTTTGGACACAGTCTCTTTCCTTCCAGAGTTTGCCCCCGAGAGCAAACAAATTTGTTGCTCAGCAAATTTCCCAAGATGCCGCTGACCAATCGGCCACTTAAGCGAACCGAACAGGGCGGGGCGGTGCGGCGTGGAGCGAAGATGAGTCCAAGGGTGTCGGAGGGGCATGGAGCGCGAGCTCAGCGCGAGCTCTGTCTTTTCTGCCTGTAGTTATTTTGCTGGGGCCGTGAGCATGACGAATGCTAAATTGCTGCAGCAGACTGTGGCAGCGACGGAGCGGACTGAGGCTGAAGTAGAAGTCAGCCGGAGTGCAGCAACGCCCCGAGGAACATTGAAACGACCTCGCGTTGATTTAATTAGGTCACATGAAAGATTTGTTAATTTACGCCACCTACTTTGATGGCGCGTTTGTTGATAAGCTCGGCCTACGCCAAAGAATGTTGCGACCGAGCCAAAGTTCCTCTTCAAGAGGGTGGAGAGGAGGGAGGAAGCGTGTAATTAATGTACAGCATACATAACTCTGATACGTGCGTCTCGAAAAGCTCATTACGGGCCTCGCGCGAACCTCTCTTATCCCGACTTGCCCATCAAAGGTCGCTTGACACACTCAAGTGGAAAGGGGAATGGGCATCGGGTAAAGGTTATGGGAAACAGAGACTCTTCTTCTACTCCGTACGCTGTTTGCCTTGAGCCTAAGCCTCTCTTTGGTTCTTCGTTAAATGCAATTGCCTCTGTGTGCTCCGGTTTCAATTTTCTACAGTTTGTTAAGGGACCCTAAGCCTCGACGGAGGCATCATGCAAATCTCGGCGATTAACCTTGGCCATTTGTTTTGGCCTAATCTGGCAAATAATGGTTTTCAATTAGTTTGCCACGGTCCAGTTTCTGTTCCAGTTTCAGTTTTCCTTCTTCCTCTTGCTTTGTTAGTGTTGAAATTAGCTGAAGTGGAAAAGCCGCCGGACAATGTGTAACTTGAGTAGGGAAAAAAGGAAAACTGCTTGGGATAATAATAGAAAGTTGAAGCTGGGATTGGAATTACTATATCCGATATATTTTAAGTACTTTTCAATGATTTTGGAATTTGAAAAGCAATTAAAAATTCTATTTCTAATTTCACGATTTTCTAATATTTTCCAAAATTGGAAATCAATTAAAAATCATCTAGTTCGGATTTCCCAAAATTTAATGGCACTTGTTTCAGACCTCACACTAGAGAAAAGTCGTAAAGCCACACCCAGAAATTGACAAAGAAACTATAGATCGATAGCTATATAAATGGAAATAAATTGGCAGGCCATTGAATGGATCCACGCACACTCTGCTAGTGCCATAAAACCACTTTGATTGTGTTAAAAAAATCAAACTAGCCACAGGCCATTAAATTTAGTGACAATTTCGTTAATGATCGTCGCTGCGCTCAGCTGCGAGTTCAACCTTTTTGGCAGCACATTAAATTCACATAAAATATGGAAACATGAAAATTAATTTTTATAAAATATTATACAATGGGGCAAACCGTTGTTGTTGTTGCTGTTGTTGGGAACTGAAATTGAAAAGATGAGCCCACACAGACACGGGGGAGCAGACAAAGGCAAGTCTAGCAGGGATACAACAAAAAAAACGGCAGAAACACAAGTGCCAAAGCGTCGGCTGCTCGTAAATTTGTGGGTTTTATGGGCCAGGCTACCGGAAAAAGCCATGAGCCAAGAGCCAAGAGCCAAGTGCCAAGACCCCAAGATTCCGAGACCCTAAGACTGCCCTAGACATGAGAAACTTGAGACCGACAGACCCGACGCTGACGCCCAATGACCGAAAGAGCTCGAAATGTCGCAAGCCGACGAACACAAAACCCAAACGATGATGTGCGGATAATAATAAAATGAAAACTAATTTTGACAAGCGGCTGGCAAGGTAAATTTCAAATAAAAATCCAAAGAAACAACAAACGGGGCGATTGAAGCCCAAATCAAATGCGTAGAAGTCAAGAGCGATAAATTTAACAGACAACAACCCACACGATGCAGGCGCTTAGGCCGTAACCAGATGATGTGAATATCTATGAGATGTAGCGAGGGGTGGGGGTCGGGATGGGGAAGTGTATGCGAATGTGGATCCGTACGTTGATGTGGATGTGTCGTCGTCTCTGTCGTCGTTGTCGGTAGCTCAAACGATGCCACAACAAGTTTTTATTTTTTTTTTCTTTTTTTTTTTGGACCTGCTGCCCACGCAGCCCAAAACACGAAATAGCCGAGAGGAAGTGAGAGGGAAGATCGCTTTTTTAGCTTTTTATGGCGGCGTCAGGGAAGCGCCAATCATAATCAAGCCATAAATTTAAGTCTTATAAGCATCAGATGACTTTAAAGGCTTCCTGACAAAAGCGCGTGGCAGCGTTATGAGCTCATAGATTAACTAGTCCTTAGTTTAATGAGAGTGGAGATAGCGAAGGGAATACTATAGGAAGGAATGAATATAGCTGCTTAGGATCTGCTAAGAAAGTGCTCCTAGGGTTTTATATACACAGGTTTATTATTAATTAGCTTTTATTGTATATGTTTATTTTAATTTTTTTGGACTTTCAGTATTAAATAATTGTAGTTTTTTGATATTGTAAAGTTATAGACTGCTATATATAATTTTCTGAATTTATTTAAATAAACATTTAATATTCTAGAGCTTTAGTACTACATTATTATAATATTCAGTTATTTTTTTACCTAATAATTCAATACCAAGACATATAAATATTAAATTATTATTTAGTACTTTTATATTTATTGGGCTTGGTATTAGGTATTTAATTATTAGAATAGGTCTATTATTATATTAATTTATTATTTATTTACTTTAATATTTGCTTGTCTTGGCATTTGGTATTTAATTCTTAGACTATCGTATCATAGTATTTTATTTTTAAGTAATGCAGCATTTTATAACTTGAGGCTTAACCCTTTTGAATTCCTCTCTCCAAGGAATTTGCCAAAAATGCAAAGTCTCTGCCAAAAAAAAGAAGACTCCACTCAGATGCCATTTAACTGTCTGCCGTCCATCCGCCGTCCCTTCACCCCTCCCGCGACATACGTTTTAATAAACTTTCAATTGAGTCTGTGCCAAATCCAATAAGCAATCGCACACACATAAACAACCATTGGGACGACAAAGAGCCAGACGCTGGCAAATAAAGACATTTCCGGCATATTTGTGTGCCTGCCTTTCCCCCCTCCCCCCCTTGATTCCCCTCTCACGGACAGGCTACTCTGCTCGTACCAGCTATGGCTGGAAAATTAGCCAGACAAACAGCGAGAGTTGCTGACAAATGGTTTACAATTACAATGCAGAGAAGGAAATCGGGGAAAATGGGAAATTGTCCTTGTGCAGAGCCGCAAATACAACGTAATGCGAGCCTGAAAACTGAATGTAATGATAGTTTCTCTTGCGCTCTATCGGCTTATGCCGTATCAGTTGTCTATCGCCTGCGTAATCCCTTGGAATGTGTGTGGCTGTGTGTGTGTGTGTAACTGTAGCTGAGGCTATATCTGCTGCTCTATCAGTATCTGTAAATGTATCTGTATCTCATGGATACTTGGCATTTTTATCAGCTGTTTGTATTTGTTTTGTCTTTGCACTTGCAACATTTGCCGAGTTCATTGAAATCGAATGAAAAGGAAGAACCCGGAGAAATCTCTTTCACCCCGACACGCTTTGTACTTTTGCCGACTGTTTGCCCGTGTGCTGCCTGTCTGTGCCTGTCTGTGCTTGTCCATATCCTGTCTCGTTCCGTACCTGTTTCACAGTCGAGTGGTCTCAGCTCTCGCTGCACGCTGTTAGCTGCTCACTGCTCACTGCTCACTGCTCACTGCTCGGGCTGCTCGAGTCTCCTCGCCTCGCCTTGCGCCGCGTTGCATGCTTTATGGCCGAGTATACATATCTTTTGTCGGCATCAACGTACTAACTCATTTCATTCATGGCCGTAAATTGTGCAAGGATGCGTTGAGTCTTGAGTTTTAGCTTGCGTCGTCGTCGCAAATTCTATGCAAGCGGCTTTAAGAGCCTTTAGACGAAATGGCAGAAACTATTTCATCACAAAGTTGTCTTTAAGCTGCACGCTGAGTAGCAGTAGCACTATATCATATCCAATGTATATATATATATATATATATATATATACTCAAGCTCACGATCGTTCGATCTGTCGTCTGATCGTTCGATCGCGCACTTGAGGCCTGATGAAGCTCACCCAAGTGGAATCGCATCGGGGCGACGGCGAATTTATGTGTTTCATTAAAACCGTTATGAGGCGCGTGTTTCGTAGCCATTAAGCCGCCAAGAGAGCAGAGCGAGCGTGCAGCGTGTGGAAGGAGGCATCCATTACAATGCCCAAAATTTAATAATGAGCATCGTTCGCCTGGCGATCGCAGTGCAGTCGCATGTTCCAGATTTCAGGCCAAGCATTCGGCGCTTTTTTCTCCACTCCACTCTGCACTCTTTTCAGCTCGGCTCGGCTCTGCTCTTCTCTGCTTATTTCGTTTTATGTCGAAAGGCGTCTTGGACAATGCTAAATGCTGGCGATTTGTGCTCCACTTTTCTGCCAGAAAATTGCCAGAGATTTGTGAGATTTTTTTTTGCGCTGCGCCACAGAAATCAGAGAGTGGAATGTTGTGCAGAGAAGAAGCAGAGCAAGGTTAATGTTATGAAATGCCTTATATATAATATAATGATTGATGTATTATATAGGGTGATAAGCTTGTAAGTTGTTTACGTTGTTATAGTGCTATAATAAGTTTAATATAAATTTAAATATTTTTTTATATTAATGATTATTTATACTATAGATTTTCTGCAGTTTTCCTATAGCATATATATTTTCTCACGTGCAGTGTTAAGCCCCATTGCTACCCAGCTTAAGCCTAAATAAACTTCAAATAACATTGCCGGGTTCAGCCTGAACCTCGACTTCAACGTAATTCACAGACACAAACCGAAGAGTCGGAACACTTTGCTCTTGGTTTGTGGTAAGGAAATGTAAATTCCAAGTGTGTGCAACGTGTGTGTGTGTTAGTGTGTGTCAGTGTGTGTGCGTGCGTCTACAACACCTTTTACCAAGAAACAACAACAATTACAGCAGTCATCACCTTTGGTGGTTTCAGTTCTTGTCGGCGCCTTGTGAACCTGCAACGGCAAAAGGTCTACAAACTACCTAAGCAGCCCAAAACTGCAACGCAGAGAAGCAAGCGAGAGAGAGAGAGAGACAAAGACAGAGTGAGGGAGAGACATCGAAGCCGTTGTTTATTATCTTATGGCTTGGAAGTTATAAAACAAAGCGTCAATTGACTGCCAGGCAGGCTCTGTGCCCTGATGCAATCATCTCGCTAAAGTACGACTCTCAGTCTGTCGCTCTGTCTGTCTGTCTGTCTGTCTGTCTGTCTGTCTGCCTGTCGAGCTCGAGCTGTGAAAAGCCGCTTTGCTCCTCGGCAAGGGAAGGGGAGGAGCTGCAGCAGCAGCAACAGCAGCAGCAGCTCGCTAATAGAGGAAGTTCGGAAAGGTTGCAGCGAGTTGTACAAATGAAATTTGTGGGCTCCACGTGAGTTAAATATGAGATAAGCCACGCAAAGGAATTCAGCAAAAGCGATAACAATAAAAACCAGTCATAACTCACACGAAAAAAAAAAAAAAAAACTAAAAAAAAGACACGAAATAGATTATCGCCGATCTCAACACACACACACACACACGTAATAGAAAGTAAGCTGGAGAAAGAGAGTGCAATCGGCAATCACTTATAAGAACTAGTTCTAGGCAAAGCACCCAACTTATGTGTTATAAACCCCCCCCCCCCCCCAAGATATAACCTCAATTTAAAACAATTTTCTCTCTGTTCTCTCTTTGCAGGTAAGTCCAAGCTGCCAAATGTGCTCGTAAGTTCTACCATTTCCTGTACCCTTTCCCATCAGCAAATCAAATAAATATTTTGGCCTGCGGTTGGGCTGCCAGAAGAACGTAGAAAATAAAAAAAAAAAGAGAGAAAAGGCTCGGCGTCTGCGAAATTAATAATAATCAAACCAAATTACACAATGACACGCACTTGAAGTCGTCTCCGCTCGTCGTCAGCGTCTTCTCGGTCTTGTCTCGTGCTCGACTATCAATTAGGCACATCTTTCAATCAAACTACAAAAAAAAAAAAAAAAAAAAAAAAATCGAAAAAATACTCTAAAGATTTGTGTGCCTCTCACAAAGAATTAGCGCTAATAATTAGAGGCGAGTGGAGTGGAGTGGAGTGGAGTCTTCACAAGATAAATATCTACAATTATAATTATTATCATCGTCCGCCAACGCTTCATCATACTTGTGGAGTGGCAACGCTTGTGGCATTGTTTTGTGTCCTCCTGTCAAGTGCATAATAATCATAATTTATATTTCTATATACCCTGTACGATTTCGGACAGGTGTGCGCCGTCTTCGGCACTTCTTCTTCTTCTTACTTACTACTTTGTTGCGCCCCATAAAACTTGGTAAACTCTCGCAGTGTTTTATGCTACTCCCCTCTCTCTCGCTCTCTCTGAAATTTATGTTAATCTGTGGCTTGTTGCATGTCATGCCACAAATGTCGCTTAATTATGAGGATCGAGCAGCTTGTGCTGTCCCTCGGCTTCGTCTCGTGGGGTACTAATCATAATCAGTTTTGAGTTCTCGTTTTTTTTCCTCTCCTCTCTCTGTAGTATTATTTATAGCACTCGCTTGATAGTTTCTTTTGTGGGCTCCGCTTTTTCGCGTGGCATGTGGAAAATGTTAATTAAATTGTAATTTATGTGACTGCAGATAAGTTTGTAGAGTGAATGAGTCGGGGTTGATTTGGGTCTGCAGATCGAGAGCTTGAGGCTACCCTTGAGCTTAGGGGAAAAGCTGTCAGTCAGTTCTAATTAGGCTAGCACTCGAAATCTATGCTACGATATATCTGAAACAAGCTACAAACAAAGAAAGTACGCTCTAGCTCGACTATTCCCATTGACAGTCTGAATCAGTTTTCTATAATTTAAACCATGATATATCAGTAGTATAAACATAGATTAGGAATAGGAAGTACTGCTACTGATTCAATAAAGGCGATAAGATTGCATGCTCATTCACTGGAGCTTAGGTCATTGTCTCCTCGTAGTGTCTGTATTATAGATAACCCGATAAGTTGTTAACTTGTTGATAACATAACAAGTTGGCATGTCTAGCGCCCCTCAGGCAGCTCTCGGGACCCTTGTGCAAAATTTTATCGGTTTATCGCATCTTTGCGCTGCTTCCCAACGAATTCTTTGGCTAAACGCGAGCAACATTCCTTTCCCACGTACCAAATACTATATATAGAGTATGTAGAGTAGTATGGCATATATGTCGAGTAGTGTTTCGCCTGGCAGCCAGGCAATTATGTTGCTAATTTGTCATTTTTGGCCCTGAAGCGTGTCGCCTTCGACTTGGACTTTCGATTCATTAACAAATTATGCAATAAATGCAATCAAACAGCAGCAGCAGGAGCAGCAGCCCGAACTCGAGCTCGAGCTAACGATGTGCCAATAAAACTCGTTCCCCCAGTCCAAAACTCATTCCATTTTAATTCCAAGGCAATCCTTATTGCTTGGTAAGAAGGGGGGGGGGGGGCGACCCTCTCCCAGCTGCCACTCGCACTTAATTAAGAACTTCATTTAGCACCTTTGACTTGATCGCACAAGCCGGTTTTTCGGCTGCCTGCCAGCCAGTCAGCCAGCCAGCCTTCTGCCTCGGCTACTCTGGAATTTTATCGCGCTTTGCATATCGAGAGAGTCGACTCGCTGCCTCGCTGCCTCGCTGCCTCCCTGCCCCTCGCGCTTCCTCCCACAATGCCGGCTTCTCGCTTCGCTCCTCTGAATCAATATTTTGCTTTCTCACGCTATTCCCGAGTAGAAGCTCTGGAATGCAGAGCGCGCACAGTTGGCAACAATTTCGCCTGATTGCACCGGCTTTTGGTCTAAAAGGCAGCGGCAGCAGCGGCAGCAGCGGCAGCATCATCCAGAGTTCTGCTGCAGTCGTCGTCCCAGCTCCCAGTTGCAGTCCCCTTTGGCAGTCGCGCAGTTCGGGCTAAATGGTATCACATGTCGACAATGGAGTTGTCGTCGTCGTCGTCGTCGTCGTCGTCGGCGAGTCGAGTGCATTTGCATGCCCTTCTTGCTGGGCTGAGTACATGCAGTACTCGGAATACCCTGTTAAATGAATTTCGAATGTGAACTTGGGTAAGAACTGATATATCTATAAATGAGACTTGAAAATAGTTCTAATAGAGCTTTAATACACTACTATATCGTTGTGGGGTACATAAGTTATTAAGAGTACTCTGAAAAAATAATGTATGTGAACTTGAGCACATTCCATAGCTGTCAAAGTGTTGTGGACTATTTCATTTATAGAGAACTTATGATTTATGGTAGATAATAAATCTTTTAGAGTCTTAGAATTAGTAAAATATCCGAAAACATTAATATTTAGTGTGAATTCAAGCACTTTTCATGGTAATAACTTAAATAAAGTTAAAATTTCATTGCAATCAACGTAAATAAAGGTAAAATAAATAAAGAATTTATTAAAATGTATACAATATTTTTTGAATGAGAACTCAAAGACAGTTTATAGCAATCCCTATAAATTATAAAGGAAGGAACATGCAAGATTCTTATATACTGAAAAATCTGTTTTATATATAAAGTTTTTTATAATTAAAACCAATAAAAGCAAGTATAAATCTCAGATTTCTATTAGTCTGGTATTTAGGTGAAATTAGGGGAGCTATAAATTATTAATTATATTAATTAATTATTATTGGCCATATTTTAAATATGACCATTACTATTTAATGTGAATCAGCCCATATATTTGTCATATTCTTATTACTCTGCGCAGGGTATCCAAGCTTCGCTGTTGTCCAGTGCAACATTCCATTGCTTAGCTTCCTTTCAAGCAGCTGCCTGCATTTGATGATAAATAGGCGCAAAGGTAAAAAGCCAAAACGTGAATGCGAATTTCGTATGGCTGGAGCAGGCTTTGCCCATGTCTGCACAGAACTCTCAATGCTCGCTGACAGCGAGGGGGAGGAGGCAGCTGTTGGGGTTGCTGTTTAGGCAGGTGAGCCAGTGGCAGCGGCAGCAACAGCAGCAGCAGCAGCAGCGGAACTTGCGCTGCTTTCAAGTGCAACGCCAAGGAGGCAGCGGCGCATTCAAGTGCCTCCTCGCGGCGACTTTGCAACGGGTTTCGCCTGCGTTTCGCCTCTTCTACTTGTGCTTGTTCTTGTTTTATGCGCTGGCATGTTTGTTTGTCAACCTACACCAACACCAACAGCAGCAGCAGCAGCAGTGGCAGCAGCAGCAGCGGCAGCAGCAACAGCAGCGCCGACAGCAGCTGTTGCCGGCAAACATACGCAGCAGGCGGGGAAAGGTAGCGAGGAGTGGGCAGGCAGCAGAAGCTTGCGAGGCGCAGGCGCTGGAGCACATGGCAATATTTCATTACCCACGACTTGCGCGATTCCGACGCTGACACTGCGACTGCGACAGCCACTCGAACTCGAACTTGCAACGTGGCAAGGAGGTGAGCTGCGCTTTGGGTTTGGGTTTCCTTCTCGCTCTCTCTCTCTCTCTCTCTGTCAGTGCTGCATGCCATTGCTGGCAGCAGCTCCTTCACGACAGTCGCCTTATCTACCTTTGGCCATAAAGATAGAAAGGCTTGCCCCGCTGCCTGCCCACCTGCCCACCGGCCTCTGCCTGTGTGTAGGACAACACTGATAGCAGCTGCAGCAGCAGGTTACACAGCTTGTAAATATATACCCACAAGATCTATCGCTCACTCTGCGCGATAACTGCGCTCGCCGTGTGTCATTGATCCTATAAGTGCTTACAAAACTGCCCGAGCGAACTCATGATCTGGCTTAAGTCTGTCTATTCAATTTGTTATGCGTATTGGTAGCACAACTTGTGCATAGTAAAGACTTGCTGCAGCTTGTAATCTTCATTTCAGGCGATTTTTATGACAGCTTAGGGTTTTTTATTGTTATTGTATGGCACGGCTTTACTTGATAATGTTTCAATTAACTGTGATTTCAATTTAGTTAGGGTTTTAGAGTTCTTAATAAATTCATAAAATAAAATTCATGATAATAAATAATAATAAAAAAATAATAATAATAATAATAATAATAATAATAATAATAATAATAATAATAATAATAATAATAATAATAATAATAATAATAAATAATAATAAGTAATAAGTAATAATAATAAATAATAATAATAAATTCTTTTATAAATTCATAGCATTAATTTTCTAAATTATTTTATTGTATTGATAAATGATAGACTTAGAGATAGACTTAGAAGTTAAAGCTTCTCTTCAAACATTTATATATATTTTTTAAATTTTAGCAATGTTTTTAGTAAATTATTTAAGACTTATTTTAATTATCACAGGATGTAATTATTAAAAACGTCTAGGAAAAATCTTCCCTACGAAATATCTCAACAGATCTTTCCTATACTTGTATCTCTACCTTTTTGCCGTTCCTTGACTCAACCATAAAGCGCATTCACACTTCGACTATACTGGGAGTTCTCTCACCTGCAATATCTGCCGCTGTCTATCTATGAGCATGAATATGTTGTGGCCAACGCCGCGGCAGGTGGTCATGCTGCAGTTGGTCCCCGTTGCCTACAGCCCCTCTGGGCTTCTCTGGGCTCTTCATAGCTGTTGCCACTCGCGAATAATTTCCATACCATTCGCGGCGACAATAAAAACGAGAAACATGCCAAGTTTTTTTTTATTACTTTTATTTCTTTCTCGTTTTTTTTTTTTTTGTTGCTGCCTTACGCGCGCATCTGCAAATTAAAAACGCATTTTATTTTATACTAGACAGCGGCAACGGCGGAGCCTTTGGCTTTGACAATGGCACCACACACTGCGCAGCAGCGTGGCAGGTTGGCAGGGGCGGGAGTGTTGCGAGAGTTGGGAGTTTGCAACATGCGCGTATGCAGCGAACATATGTTTCCATGTTGCCATGTTTCGCATTCTTTCGCAGTTGTTGTTGTTGCCTTTTTACCTATGCGTAATTATTGTGAAATTTGTTACAAACTTTTCTTGTCGTCTGCGCCGTACGTGTGTGTAGCTACACTTTAGACTTAATTGTTAGCTGTAGGACACACACAACAGCAGCAGCAGCAGCAGCAACAACAGCAACAACAGCAACAACAACCACAACACGCACTCGACACAAGAACAACAGCAACAACAACAACAACAAGAGGGGAGCCCTGTTGAAATCAAAGCTTTGATGCCGACACACCAAGAGACGACAACGATGCTGCTGCTGCTGCTGCTGATGATGATGATGATTATGAGCAGATGATGATGATGATGATGATGCTGGTAATGACGATGACAGGTAGCCGAGTGTTTAATTTATGTCTTTTTAAGCACTTGCCTCGCCCGGCATAGACAAAGCGACGAGCGAGCCCCAAGAATTTGTATGGACAAGTGCTCCAGCTCTGCGCCATACAGAAGTTATCGGCTAAAACGCACCTTAACTGCGTTAGATACTTTCGTATCTTTGCATCTTTTTGCTGGGGCTGCAGGCGCCTATCTCAAGTGTTTTCAATTGCCTGCTGAAACTAACTGAACTGAAGGTGGTGCCTATCGACGGCACACGATCTTTAACCCAAATCACAAGCTATTGAGGGAGAACTTGGCAACCTGGCTCGATTGATTTATGTGTACAGCTAATTGAGGGATTCGGGGGGATATTCCATGGTAATCCCCCCGCCAGCACGCACTTATTGTGCCACTTTCACTTGCTAGTGATCGATTTGTACAAACAAAGGTACAACGTCACAAGTAGCGCAGAGATAACATGCCTATAAATAAATAATATATATAATTGATTAAATTCCGGGCATGCTCGTAATTCACTGGAACTTCACGTTACAAGTCTGTTCTCCATTCAAAACGCATGTTTGTCCGTCTGTCCGTCTGTCCGTCCGTCCGGACCGCACACACAGATTAGATTACTGCAAATTGACACATTTTCTGTTGTCTTTTTCAGTTGGTCGCAGTCGCACTGTCAATCAGTCCGGAGGAGTATTGTCGCAATGGGCGCAGCTCTTGACTCGATTCGTTGCGCTGCACGATTCGATGTAGTTCACAAATTTCCCGATTCCCACTCCACACACACACACACACACACACACACACACACACACACACACACACACACACACACACACACACGCTTCACATCTTTGTTCGCCGCTCTCAATACTCTCATTATGCGTTACGCATTATCCTTTTAGGCCATTGTTATGGGCTTAGCAACGCCCCTTCCTGGTAACCCGAATACCTTTTTACTTTTCTGTTACAGATTTAGAGCTCTCCGATTAGCACTCACTCGCAGTCGCACACCTTTTGGGCAGCTGGCCGTGTGCCACCTTCCCACCATTTCAGCTTTTCATCAGCATATCGCATGATTAGGCCTAATAATAATCTGAGCCGAGCATTGAGTGTGCGCCTGTTAATGGTGCAGGATTTGGAAGGCGGCAACGGAAACGCTACGCATATTGCGGCATTAGTGTTGAAAAACGGCAGAGGCAGGGCGATATGATAGGCATTTGATTAATGTGTGTTAGATTGGACAGGATAGCATAATGGCCGCAGGAAATGCTCGATGCGAAAAGGCTTTTAAGCGTAACTCCAATGCGTTTTTATTATGTAAATGGGTTATATAGAGATTGCGATAGGGAGAAGCATTGTATTAAGTTGACATATACGATTAATCGTGCTCAAACTCCTAGTAGACTCTGCAAATAATATGTATATGTAGCTAGATGTATATAAAAAAAATAGCAAATATCAATTAATTTTTCAAAAATTAGTGAATAATATAAAAATAATATAATATAATATAAACGCAATTAAGAAAATATTAATGGGCTACAGAGATTGAAATAGGAAAAATCCTAGCAGCTTCTTCAAATACAATAATATATGTGTATCTAGATGAAAAAAATTAAAAGCAATAAGGAATATCAGTAGATTCATAAAAAACATAGGTGAATGATATTATCGCACTTAAGAGAATGTAAATGGGTTATAGAGATGGAGATAGGAAAAAGCACAGTAGGTCATTAAAATAATATATGTCTGATGGTTAGATGTATAAAATGTGAGGCCTTAACAAATATCAGTTCATTTATCAAAAATAGCTGAATGATATAATCGCACTTAAGAGGCCCTAATGAACACTAAAAACAAAAATTCGCAAAGCGCGAACAAATTCTATCAGTAACAATTATAAACAAACTGTGAAGATCGCGCGTCGCTGAAGCGCAAGTACTCAACAGTCTATATATATATATATATATTATGTAAATATATATATGCATATATCCTATGCTTGGTTTGATTACACAACATATATAGAACACAAATGTGAGAATCATTTCCAAGTGCTGATCGCTAAAATTGGCTAAGATCACTAAAGTGCGATGACAGGCGATCGCTAAACCCCGATGAAGGTCGCTTTTATACGTGGCTTTCGTATAGAATTTCGTACTACTTGTGTGTGGTGCGAAACGATTGTTAAAATAGTTTATTCTTGCTTTCAGTATTTACATGTTATATTTCAGAGTGTTTTATATAACTATAACATTAGCTTGCGAATCTCTTGACTCATTTCCCGGAATATTTGTGGTTTCACAGCTGGAACCAAACGAGGGAAATATATATTTATTTCCTTGTGGGCCGAAGTATTTGTCGGTCTGCTGAAATATCGATACATATCGGCATATATATTTAAGGTCTGCTAATGAATTAATTACTTGTCTATAAGCCATAAATAAGCTACGCACAACACTTTGTAGTTGTATTCGTTTTCGTATTCTTTTACGTATTTGCATTTGTATTTGTAGTTCTGCTGTCTGAGTCAGTTCGGCGTAAAAAATATGTTTACATTTCGCTGCAGCCCCATCTTCCACACAAACAGAGGGCAGAGACAGATACAACAACAGCTACGACGAGTTTTATTTGATTTTATAATTGTCGACAAAAGTTATTTCTACAATAAGTGTTAATGGTTTTAATCGGATCCTAAAGATCTCGGAGTGGGGGCGGGTCGGGATCGCGAGCGGGACTGGGACCGGGACCGGGGCTATGTTCTGTTAATAACACACAAATTTGCCAAGTCATATCCTAAAGCATCATTGGCTGTTATTAGTGCGGCGGCGGTGATCTTATCAGCGAACCTGGCCCCGAGTCAGGTCTGGCAAGGGGTCTGAGATGTTGCGCACGCTGAGCCGGTTGGCCTGCTCTTTGTCGATGGTGTCTACAACTTAATCTTTGGCCTCCCTCTCTTGCTCTCTCTCTTTTTGTCTCTCTCTCTCTCTCCGTCGCTCTCTGTGGGAGCTGGTTGTGTGAATTCCACTCTGAATAGTCCATTGATTGTGCTACAAAATAGTTGTCTATCATCCAATCACGTCCGGTATTTGTTTCCAGTTTGCCTCAATCTTTCATCTGCCATCGCAGTGCGTTCCATTGTTGTCGCTGCTAACCTGCAAATTAGACTCGTTTTTAATGGCTTTTCAATTGAGGCATAAACTTGTTTGTTTATTGCCTGCGTTCCGTCTGCAGCCTCTCGATTTCTGTTTTCGGAACTCATTTCTGGTGACATTTTTATCGTGAGAGAGTTGAAATATGGTATGGATGGTATATGGACTTGAGATTGAGCCGTCGATCAGCGCGATGAGCTTGCAAAATGGTGTTGAGGTGAGAAACGTGGGAGAGTCGTCGAGAGTTGTGGGGTTGAAAAGGTCTTCAATCAAAATCAATATAGTTAGAAAACGATCAGAGTTCTTTAAAAGTTCAGAGCGAAGATCTTAAAATTCAGATCGAAGTTGTTTGCAATTATAATTTTTAATTTAACAAGCGTTATATAATATGAATCTCTAATCAAATTGAAGTGCAGATCATTTCAAGATCAGATTGACGATCTTTGAAACCAAAACTCAAACAAAAGTATAATAAATTCTTCAACATGCCAGAAGAGATCAATAATTATTCAAATCTCTCAATAGTACAATAATTATTATATTTTTATTATATTACTATAAAAAGATCATTAATTAATAGATCTTAGAGCTGAAGATCGAAGCTCTGTGAAATCAAAACTCTGGCAAAAACTTGGCAAATTCTTGAACTTACCAGAGCGCTTCCCAGAAGAGGCGAAGGCATCTGCAGGTCTTAACACATCTCTCGCATATTTGTGCCTATTAAACAGTGCACGGCAGGCTTAATAAACTAACACCCTGGCAATCCTGTGGCAACGCCTAGTACCAGGCCTAATTAGCCTGCCAGCACGTACAGCAATCCAAACAGAAAACACGTCAATGGACGACTAGACGACTGGACGAATGGCAATGGCAATGGCGATGTTGGATCTGCACCGATCTGCGATCTATTGCCCCCACATGCATGTCCAGCAACGCCCAGATGCAGTCATAATTGCCCGCAGATTGAAGACGACGAGGCGAGCGCGGACTATGGTCTGGTCTGTGGCTATTTTATAATACCAACACGTTCAAACGTCAATTAAATAAATACAAGATACCAAAGCGTTGTAAACGCCCCGAAAGCCAGCCAAGATCGCGTCGCCTGGCAACAGAGAGAGAGAGAGGCAGAGGCGCGTCAGTCTGGGCAGACACCCAAGCAAAAGATTCATTCAGGCTGAACGATTCATAAATTCACGTTGCACGCTGCAGGTTAGCAGCAGAGGAATGCGCCGCCGTTGCGGGCTCCGTCTATATGTATGTACGATCTGTGTCTGTGTCTGTGCGCTCCATGCTGGCAATGCTATTTTTGGTCTAGAACAAGTCTGGGACGCCTCTGTAGCCCCCGCGTTTTTGCAAATATTTTAATGGCAGCTTCCTGTGGTCAAGCACTCCAAACAAATGAGGTTCAGTCTCGCTCTCGCTCCGGCTCTCTCGCTCGCTTCCTCCTTGCTGATCTCTTCAAGCTCTTAACTGAAGATCGTTCTTGGACTGAATATGCCGTTAATTGGTTGAGTGCGCGTAGAGCTCGAGGATGTCATCTCTAGAATCAGAAAATTAATCAAAGTGCTCGACAGAGAAAATCATACAGAGTGAAGTGATCAATCCGGGAGAGTTCTTCTCGCTTCTTCTTTGCGTATTTATTTGCGCACTCAATTAGCAGAAGGGGGAAGGTGTTGTAAGGGGAAGCGCAGTTCGAAGTCTTTGTTCTGCTGCTGGTGCTGCTTTTGCCTGTTTCTGTTTATTTGGTTACAGAGAGCAGGCAGAGGGGATCCAAGAGCTGGAATGAGTGGGCCGTCTGTTTTGGCTCTGCGAGATTTGCGCCTGCTCTAAAATGATAAATTAATGCTGCCCCGCCCCCGTTTCGTACGCCCACTTTTAACCTAATGTCCGGAACGCGTTCATTGATTTTGATTTCCATCGATTTTCTACGTTTCATCTGAGAATTGCTGCCCATTAATTGTTTATGCGCGGCCTAATGAATCTTTAATAACTTGTCCCCCCTCTTCTGATCTCCCTCCTCACTCTGATTTGTTTGCATGCAAATTAATTTGACACAAATTTGTTGGTTAAAGCCGAGCAAATTGGAATATGATGAGTTTGAACTCGCAGGGGTTAAAGTTGCGGAAATCGAAAATGTAGATGAAAGATGATAAATGTGGAAGATATACAGATACCACATTTGACTTTAAATATATATATTTTATGTATTCGATTGCCTCCCTAAATATAACGCTCGCTCACATCTGTTACGCCTTCGAGGCCTCCTCCTCCGCCTTCGATTTCTGTCCATACGTTTTTCTAGGAAACTCAATTTTGGCCGGAGTGAAATCTCTTTATTCGCCACTCGCTGTTGCGATTTTGCACGCTTCAATTGAATTGAATTGCCTCTGATTGATATCGACAACACGATGCAGCTGGCCCCGACTCTGACTCTGACTCCCAACTCCCTCTTCGCTGCTGCCAGCTCTGCGTCTCCCTCTGCCGATTACCGAGTGCGATAGCTGTTAATTAAAGCGAGTGCAATTTGCGCCTAAACACAGGCAATTTCATAATAATGCGCTACGAGAGAGAAGTCTTCGGCCTCCCCTCGCAGCTAAACAAGCTAACAATTTATCAGCAATAAATTTGCGTGTGCTGCACACAGAGGCGGAGGCAAGAGTGGGCAGCAGGGGCGGCAGGGATGGAGAGCGGCAGCCGGCACTGCTTTGTGCATGTTACGCACAAAACGAACGAGGAGGACAACAAAGAATGGGCCTGTGAAGTGGCAAGTGGCATGTGGCATGTGGCATGTGGCATGTGGAAAGTGGCAAGTGGCAAGTGGGCAGAGCAAACAAAGCAGCTAAATTGCAATTGGATCTATGCATCTAGAGCCTATATAGACTGCTGCAGGCAGACGACTTGACTTGAGCTCTCCACTCGGTGAATTGCGAACTGCATTTTAATTTAAATAAATAACTTGGACACATGCCCATTGGACTGTGGGACGCAGACATAGTGGGGAGGGGAGAGGAGCGCTATGAAGAGGCGTCTCTCGAAACAATTGTTAAAGCATTTCTCTTCATTTGCGCGTTGTCAGCAAGTGGAGGCAGTGCAACAAGCGAATTCAACGAGAAGTTATGACTAAAAAGATGCAATTTTAAATTTACATTTATCATGGAGTATAAAGAGAGCTATTTAAACGAGACTCTTAATTATTATATTGCAGTGCTTTATTTAAATTTAATTGATTTAAATTTCCTATACAGTTTTATAGTTCAGCTACCAAAAAATTTTCATTAAATTTTTTGAGCAGACGTCAAAAGAGTTTAATGAGTTTATAGAAAAAAATTTAAAATAATTAATTTTGTAGAGTGTCTAACTATTTACACAAGTATAGTTTTTTATTAAGAATTTATTTATTTCTATGATATATAATTTAATTAAAGTTTCCCTACCGCGCTTTATAGGGATTTTTTCGAGCAGCTCAAAGTTGTTTGCCCTCTTGGGGGTCGATTCGGCATTTAATATATATATTTAATTTTACAGAGTCTTCATTTATATATACTAGTATAGTTTTGTTTACTTGGAATTTACTTATTTACATTTAATTAAATTAAAGTTTCCCTACGGCTTTGTGGGGGTTTTTTTTTAGTCGCTCTCAGCTATTTGCCCTCTTGGGGGTCGCTGCGGCATTGCAATAAAGCCATTCGAGGGTATCCAACTACACTGGGAGAGTGTTTAGTTTATTAATATTTCACTAGGAAACTCACACGGTGCGTTGATAATTAATTAAATCAATAATCGATCGTAGCCGTAAGGTACAATAGAGCAGCAGGCGTAGAGGAGAAGCAGTGAGGGCAGAGACACATCACAATGTTCCTCAAATCCATGTGGACATAATCAAGCGAAAATTCCAACAAAATTAACACACGCTGAGAAACAGGTAGAGCAGACGTATAAGTCTCTTGCAGAGCGGGAAGGGAGAGTGTATGAAGTAGAGAGGGACAGAGAGAGAGAGAGAGAGGGAGAGAGCTGACAAATTAGGCAACGCCTGGGCAGGTAGGACAGCATTTTGGTTAGTGGACGCTGTCGTTAATGTTGCGTGCGACATAATCCTGTTAGAGACGCGTGAATGAGAAAAGGGCAAAGAAGAAAAAGAGGGGAAACAGAGAGAGAGAGAGAGAGTGAAGAGAGAGCTCGAAAAGGGGTTCAATGCGTCGTATACGCAATCTTTTGCATGTGACAACATAATTTGTGGGATTGGCCGATGATTATTAATCATATTTTGTTGCTGTTGCCCTCACCATTTACCATACTTTCAGCTGTTGTTCTGCTTGTCCGACCATTTGCTGGTCAGCATATTTAATGAGGTTTATTTAGGCAAATTAACAGCAAACAGAGGCGATGGCGACGCCGACTGAATTCTTCGGGCTGTGCGTCTCCTAATGGCTTTTATTTGACATTTTATGGCCATTGAATGGCATATTAAGCATTGGAATTGGAATTGAAATTTGTGTTCCCCCTCCCTCACTCCCCTGTACCTTCCTCTATCAAGCCAAAAGTCAGCACATAATTTCTAGACTATTGCAACAGCTTCTCTGAATTGGAGACGCTTGGATCAAGACGCCCACGCCACATAAAAATGATTATATAGTATCATGTATCATGTTCGCGCCGATTATAAATTACATATACATATACATATAATGACAAGTGCAGTAAACTAAATAAATTGTTGTCGAGTTAATAGCGCAATTTCTTCTGGCATTTAACAAGTGGGCGTCGGGCGCTGAGCATCTTAAACGATTTATGGGACAGAGAGAGATCGCTCCAGGGCTAAGGTGAAAAGCGATGCGAGACGTTCCACTGCAGACATGGCATGGAGAGAGGGGAACGCTGTCAGCTGCATTAATCTATTGTGGTTTATGGCCTTCGCTTGTGGAGACACACAGATGATCCCCAATTGGGGTTGCATGAGTCATTAGCTGGGGCGAAATGCCAGCGCATATTTCAAATCCGCAGCTGTTGAGCAGACTCAAAGAAGAAGTTGGATTTATGTAGCGTTTTTTTCTCTGCAGCTTCTTTTTCAATTTTTTTAATTTTTCTTAAACGATTTTTTCGTTTTGTCTCGTTCATAGAGTCATTAGAGCATTGTGAAGGCGCGTAACAAGCCGACAGAAAGTCAGTGAAGCGTTGCCTCCTCGTATAAAGCTTTATGGGTTGCAAAAGATACAATATCTTTTCATATAATGTCAATTGCAGCTGTGCAGGCGGCATGGGCTGGGTTGGGGTTGGGGTTGGGGTAAACCGCAAGCAGACGTTGCCTTTGTTTGGCCACATTATTTAAACCTTTTTTCCCTGTTGTTTTGTTGTAGTTGTTGTTGCAGCCATATTGATTGCAATTTTTCGCCATTTACTTGTCGTTTGGCTTCGATTTTTCACATTTCTCGTTGTCTCTGTTGTCGTTGTCGTTGTTGTTGTTGTTGCTTTTACAGACGATTAATTTCAGCGGCTGTGGGAAGCATCGCCGCATCCCCATATCATTCCCATGCCATGCTCAGGCTCCGACTCCGACTACGACTCGTAGATTTCTGAAATTAATTCATTTTGAGAGGAAAACGCAAACAATTTTTCTTTGCTGATGAGTTTTCTGCCTGTTTTCCCATTCATATTTTGCGCAAAATTTTGTTTTGCGGTTCAGTGCCGGCAATTTTGGTAGCACAACAGCATCCCGTAGAGTCCCGGGTCCATGGCAAATTGAGGAAATCTCTGCTTTTATGGCTTTTGCGGTCACCAAAGGGTTTTTGCGGCTGAGCTGGGTGAGAGCTGAGCTAAGGCTCACTTACACACACACACACACACACACACACATAGCCAGTGAAGCCTGAGGCCAGGTTTAAATGGCCTAAATGCTTTTTATGGCCCAGGCGCATTTTTCAATTGTCGTCGTCGTCGTCGTCAACTTAATTGGGCCACAAAATTAAATAAAAAATGCTGCTCGTGTTGCATGCTGACTGACCAAAGAGAGTTGACAGCCAACACGTTGTCTATCTCTTTCTCTCTTGCTGCCTCTCTGACTCACTCATTTTGCACAAAAAAATAAGCAAGTAAAGAAAGCTAGAGTGGAACGTACTCGACATTTAGATACCATTCACTCAGCTTACTCTTTACAGACTACAGACTGCTAATAGCTAATATTATTATAAGCTCCGAGTAGCTACAAAACTATGCTTAAATTTCTAGTTCAGATTTGAAAAAATTTATTTTGACAGGCGATGATCATGGGATTTCAAGTTTTAAAAAAAGCCTAAGCTGCATAAAATATATAGCAATATTCATATCAAATTTGGTGTCGCTAGCGCTTACCATAGCTGAGATCTGTTTATTTAAAGACAAACGGACAAGTCCATGATCAGGAAAATATACTATACTTTGCATGCCATGCCTTATTCACGAAGCACAAAGCTAATATACAATTTTTAGCCAATTTCAATGGATGAATGGTATAAAAAGAGGTGCAAAAAAGCAAGTCCATAACACGGGAACGTGCTTCGAATAACTCTCGACTCTCAACTCTCTGCGCGAGCTGCCGCTGTAAATCTCTGTCGCGCGTTTTATCTCGCGTCCAAAATCGAATTTAAATCCGAAACGCGCGAACACAGACACAACTTGTTTCGATGGCTTTCGATCTGTGGCTAAGCGGCGCTTTTGATTGCCCACCTCTTTGGCTCCTGCTGCTCCCCTCTCCCCCTCTCTGTCTCTCTGTCTGCCTGTCTGTACTCCCTGTCTTTCATTTTGATTTGTTTGATGGCGTGAACATTCTGCTGGTCTACAATTTTTATGAGCTGCAAAAATGCTCATTGAATTTTTGAATTGGACTTTATGTGGCAGCATAATAATGTTAATCGAATTATTTTAGATATTTTTGTTGATTTTGATTGGAATAAATTGACAAAATTAATTAAATTAAATATAACTTTAACTCAATATAATGATTGAATATTGAATACTCTTGCACTCAAGTTATTTTTTTTAGATGTTAAACAGTTCTTTACAGAATATTTAACAATTTTATTCTACAATATTTCAATTAATTTTAATACTTAAATTGAATTTATAATGTTGATCCTGTTTAATAACAATATTATAACTACTGAATTTATAATAAATGAAGCAATAATTTATTTTTAATATATATATAAAATAAATTTAAATTTATTACATTCATTTTTCAATTAATTCTTCTTATATTTCTGTATATTAAATTGAAAGCAATAATAATACTTTCAATAATAATTGAAACATAATTAAATAATTAATTCGATGTCCGAGCTACCTTTCCCCAGCACATACCATACAAGCCACCTAATTAGTTACGACTTGTGACCCCATTGTGTAGCCTGATTTAATGATTCGACAACTGCTCCAATTACCAAAATGAAAGCAGCAGCAACAACAATAACGGGCGATTCTGGCCCCGACATTGAGACTTACATTGCGCATACGACGCGTTGGCCAATTGTTTTTGTTTTTTTTTTTTTTTGTGTGCCCGGTGTAAACAAAACAAAGTCGCGAATGTAAACAGCAAACAGGTTAACCAAACTGGCGATTGGACACGTTCTGTGTGTGACTGCTACCAACTCCCACCCCACCCTCTCCTCCACCACTCGCCCGGCCATCGTCAACTCGCACACATCCGCAAAATGCCATTAATCAAATTTTATTGTTTAATTAATTTCGCTTGAATGAATGCCGAGCGCGTAGCTGCAGATGAAGCGGGGCAAGCCGGCAAAACAAACAAATGGCCAGAAATAGCTTGGCATTAGGTTCGATACGAATCAAAGGAATCGAGCCGTCGCCGTCGCCGTCAGTTCTTTGCTTGACAATTATTATCGGCATTATTCGGATTATTTATGTGCGATTTATTCATCATTTGAGTTTCGGGGTTAAGTTTGTGATTTGTCATGGTCGGCGAATTGCGCCAGATGTGTGTGTGTATATGGCATTCAAATTAACTGACAATCTAGCCATAATATTTGCACAATGCTAAAGAAACTTAACTGCATTCATTTGTTGGTTTTCTCGGGGAGCTTAGCGAAGTCTCAATAGCATTTAATAATCAATTAAAGAGGCTAGAGCATAAATTTAAAATTTTAATAATATTAATGCTTTTCTTCGAAATCAACTCGAACAATTTTTAATAATCTGTTCGATTCGCTGCTCCGATAAATGCGCATTGATATGCATATGTTGTTGATGGGGGCTTCGTTATATAGACAGCAGATGTTTCTGACAGTTTTGGGAACTGTGTCTGTGGCTGCGCTATGCCTACCCACATGTCGACTTACCTCATCAATTGGAACTGCCAAAGGGGCGTAGGGAACGGGGGAGGCCAACAAACACAGCGACAAGAATCTCAGCTGCAGTTTCCCAGCGGCTAATTACGCCTCATAAATATAGTAACAGCAACAGCAACAGCCACAGCAACTATAAGAAAAGCACGACAGCACGTGTTATACGTAGACCCGTAGGCTTCCCCTGCTGTGCTATTTTCGTGAGATCCCGTCGCATTTGCTCCTCATATGACGACGTCCCGCCGTGGCCTGATGAATTTTCGCACATTTGCGCATTGAGATTGTCACTCAGGGAATTGACGGTGAAGAAAATGCGCTGATTGCCAGACTGGCAAGGTGAGACTGAGACAAAGAGAGCGAGAGCGAGAGAGGCGTGTCAAACCACAGACAGCTTGGCAACTGCAGCGGCAACAACAATTACAGAAACAGAAATGAAACAACGCCAAAGTTGGCAACACTCTCTGTCACTTCATCATGCAAAAAGCCTCGACCCCGAAACCAAAACCAGGAAGGAGTCAACATTGCTGCTCTGCACTCTGCACTCTGCTCTCTGCCCTTCCCCCTCCCCCTACCAACTCGGTACTGTGTTTACATGAAACGTGTTGGCAGCATAAACATTTGTTTCTCTTCTCTGGGCCCCGCCCCGCCGCCCGCGCTCTTTGCAGTCGAGTAATTTTAATTACGCCTAAAAGAGCCGCCAGTACGTGTAGAAAGCAAAGCAGAAAAAAAGTAAATACAGCCAGAAAAGTACCCAAACCAATCTGCGACTCCTGCAGCAACTTCAGGCCCCAGACGCCTCCCTCTGCATTTGGCATTTATGCAACGACCTGGCACGACACGTAATTACACACAGCGCGGGCGGAGAGAGAAGAGTAGAGTAGAGAGTACAGTAGAGAGGAGAGAAGAGGGTGTAGTAGAGGTCTGTCCAGAAGGTGGAGCATGCTAAATGTTGCATGCACCCGTTGCACATTAACAGCGAACGCCTTCGCTCAGCTCAGTTTGTTCAGCTGCCGCTGCTGCTGCTGCTCGTTCTCGCTCTCGCCCTGGGAATGCATATCGAAATGGCGAATTCTCCAGAGATTCAGAACAGTATGCAGTATTGCCATATTACCTGGGGCCTGAGCTGCAGTTCCATGTCATGAATGCTAGCACAAATAATTGTCTCGGATTTAGTTCAATGTTTGTTCAGCTGCGGCGAAATCATTGCAGAAATCTTGTATTATTCTTGCATTGTAATTATGCTGGCATTTACTTAAACCGTTATGATTCAGCTGAAACATGCAACAAGAAAAACCATGCCGTTTCTGGCATTTTCAAACGGTGCAAATAGCTAGTAATTTATGGCGTCAGTCAATGATACTTATTAGATCCGCGATAAATTTCAGCCACTTAATGATAATGATGAATCAAAATATTTGGAAATATCTCGAGTGCATATTATTGAGATATTTAGAAATATCTTGAAATACCATTTATGACTTATGTCTAAAATAAAAAAAATATTTTTTCTTTACATTCTTATGTTTTTGAAAAATAAAATAAAATGTCGAAGACTTCAAAGAAATTAATAATAAAAATATATTTAAATTATAATAAAAAATAATAATAAATAAATAATTATACATATAATATAAAATATTTTAATATAATAAATACAAAATAAAATATAGTATATATTCTATAAGCTCTAACTGAAAAATCATATTCGACTTACTTTTCACATTTAAAAAAATAAAAAATAAAATTGAAAATACATCCCTGTAATATCTAATAAATAATAAATAATTAATAATAATAAAAAAATAATTGAAATATATATATATAATATATAAATAAAATATAAATATATTAATTGACAATTCATATTACTTTGTAGTAAAGGATACGAACTGTTAACTATAATTAAAAAAAAAATCTAAAAACAAAAGAAAATACATCCCTGTAATATCTATATGCTAGCGGCTTCAACTGCAAAATCATATGCATATTGCTTGGCAGTAAAAGAGCCAGAGAATCTGTCGAAATATATTTATAGATTGCATTTACAGGAACGTTTTGTCTAAGACCTCAGCCCCTGCCCCCAGCCGACTCGTTTGTTTGCTTTTTGCGCGTGTTTCCTGTGTTATTTTGAGTATCAATTAGTTACAATATAAGCCGAATATACTGGGAGTACTGGGAGTATTGTGCAAGCTTTCCGCCCAGTCAGGCGGGAGGTCCAGGGCAGTAAAATTAATTAAGTGCGATTACAATGGGGCGAGAAGAAGCAGAAGAAGCTGTAGAGATTGAGTAAAGTCTCTCGCTTTTGGTTGCAACCTGCCGGCGGGTGGTGGCAATTGAGTTATGTGGGGAAATACGTATCCACATGCAGTCCCAAATCAATGTAAATACTGTAGTGCCATAGATGAACTTATAATTCAGTTTAGCTTAGATCCTAGGGGGGATGATTGTGTAAGTAGATGTATAGTATGTATTTTGTACTATGTATTAGCTGACCCCATTTTCAAGCCAATTTTCACGTTCTAACTGCAGCTGTTGCCACACATTAAAAATTTCAATTTTCTGATTTAGCGTACGAAATTAAAAGCACTTTTTTTCCAAGAGGGCCGCCGGGCTTAATGTGCGAACCCAAAAATCTCAAACCGCCCGCTGGCTGGTAGAACACACACACACACACGCACACACACAGCGAACTATTAACAGGCCCAGTTCCCAGTTCGGGTGGTGGCTTGGGACTGGACCGTTGAGCTCGTTTTGCTGTGCGCCTAATTAAAACTCATTACCATAAGCATAAAGTTGAGCAAGAAGCAAACTTTTCAGGCAACTCAAAATAAAAAGCTGCAAAACGCCGAGCGGAAATTGCCGGGAAGAGAGAAGAGGGTGAGGGGTCTATAGACAAGGCTCATCTGTTGCTACAGGCTTTTAGTGAGGGTTTGTCTTAGGCCGACCTAATGCAATTTCCTTGCCAGACGGTATAACGGCTGACAGGATGAGCAGATAGAAGGATGAAGCATGAAGAGGAAGCAGAGGCGTGCGGCACTGTCTGCAACTAACCCCAACCCGCGACGTCGGCCAGTGCTTGCAACCCCCAATGGAAAGTGAAAGCGCAAAGTTTGCTTCGTGCGTGCAACGACCCCTTTCTGACTCTGACTCGCATTCTCTCTTATGCTCTTGCTCTGTCTCTCTCTCTCTCTGTCTGGCTTTGCCGGCGTCTGGCTATTTCCATTTCCCTTTTGCATCGAGCACGTGTGCAACAGTTGCGGCCTGCTGCCTGCTGCTCGCTGCTGAGCGCCTGTTCAGGCTGCCGCCTCGCATTTTTGTGCCAAGCCAAAAAGGACGAAGCGATGAGTGAGATTTTTGCCACACACACTCTCTCTCTCTCTCTCTCTCTCTTTCTATCTCTCACTCGCACTGGCTGGCTCGCTCGGCATTGTAGTGGCCATTGAAACTCAACTCAAAAGTAAAGTTTGCATGGGCGTAGGGAGTGGGGGCGGCAGTGTGGCTTCGGTTGGGTTGGCTTGGGTTGGGTTTTTTGGCAGCAGCAGAGTGGGAGAAAAGGCAGCTTTTCGCTTTTAGTTTTAGTCTCTGCTTTTGTCTCGCTGCAGGCTCGATGTTGTTGTAGTTGTGTTGTTGTTGTTGTTGTTTGTTTTGGCTTTTCACTCGCAAACTGTTTCAAAATTCAGTGCGGCTTGCGCTTTTATCTCCGAGTGAGAGCGAGAACGTGTGCGGGTAAATTGAAGAGGCTGCTGAATGGGTAAACTTTTCATATGAATGGAAATGGAGCGAGAATTTTGCACAAGTGGAATTTGCATGGCAGCAGAATATCTAAAGCAGTTTTAATTAGTTACAACTAAAATAGACAGTAGTAGTAGATTGACAAATGATAAACAATAATTTAAATTTAAAAAATAATTTTAATTTTAATTAAAAAAAATTTTAATTCAAGCTTTGAATAACTAGAACTATTTTCTATGATAATATATGTTTCAACCATAATTTAATAGCTTAACTGAATACTATTATAGTATACTTTAATACTTTAATAGCAAAATAACTATGCTATTCCACTGTATACACCTTGCTCTTTTTTTTGCTGTCCTACCAACGGATCAGACTTTTGTGGGTTGTGCGGCATTACGGTGTCAAGCGCTGTTTTGAGTGTTGGCCAAGGGCTGCTTCAGATTTTCGAGGGCTTCGCTGCTTTTAATATCGTTCAGCTATTGAAAGAGGGTGAAAATGGTATATTAAGTTTTTGCAAATGAAAAAGGTCGAAATATGAGTGATTGACAAAGTTTATATAATCTTCTTTAGCAGCAAAAATCCTAGTCTATTCAGCCATATTCCACATAACTTAAAACTACTGAAAAATATGCTGTAAATTAAATTAAAACTAGGTGTAGAAATATTAAAAATTTTAATTGTTTATTTTTAAAGTTTCTTTAACTTTTCACTGAAAAATTTTAATTAATAAATAAAAATTGATAAATTAAGCAATTGTTAAAACTAACAATTATAATAAATTTGTACCGCTTAAAGTGAATGAATGGTATTCAACAGTCGCATACAAAAATCAATCAAATCAAGACCTGAAATTAACATTAACATTTGTGGCGTTGAAAGTGGGTGAATGGTATTAAGCAGTCGGTTGCACTCTCCTCTAGTCTTCTTAACTTGAAATTTTTTATGGTTAATGCTCGTCGGGCAGCTTAGGCCTTGGGCTTGCTCTTAGCAAGAGTGCGGCAAGCGCAGACACCTGCTAGACGTGCTGACCGCCCATCAAAAGACTTGCCCACGCGGGGGCTGTTATCTCTTTGGCGAAGCGTTGCTAAACTTTCGCACCCTTTTAAGAGTGTTCGAACCAGCGGGTGCAGGGGGGGGGGGGGTGTATTGAGTGGAAAGGGTGCCGGGCGCCGGGCTCCGGGTGCCGTGTCGTCTGCTGCCTTTAGGGGTAGTTAGTTGCCGTACAGGGGGTCGCTGTCTATGGTCGCCGCAGGAGTCGTTTGTTGATCGTTACAGTAAATCATTTGAAATGAATTTCGCTCGAGCGACTATACAACACGCACCCTCCCGCCCGGGTGCAAACTGGGTAAATAGCGTGCACCACGTGCTCGGGGTGGGTGGCTTGGGTGGTGCTAGAGAAATTGCTTTGCCATGAAGTTTTCTATTAGACAACAGGGTGCTTTTTGCGTAGAGTCAGCTAAAAAACCAAACACACAAAAAAAAAAAAACGAACCGTAGAAACACTGCCATATCGGGTAAGTTGAGGTCATTTATTATGTTCATGACACCTTCCTAACAGGGGGAGCAGTACTATCAACCAACAGACTCCTGCCCTTCCCATATTTATTGTCTGTGTGTGTGTGTGTGTGTGTGTGTGTGTGTGTGGAAATTATGCAGCAATTCATAAAATCGCACAGACTTTAATGCCCTAATGTTGTTTTAACATAGATTTAGGCACGGTTTATCGATTCTACCACTAATGGATTCCCTAGTTACAGTTGTGCTACACAACATGGTGCTGGCATTCCGGACCATTTAGTTTTATCAAGTCTTAAGCACTTCATCAACTCGATTTCAATTAACTTGAACTAGTCTCGGTCGCATTAGCCATGCCAGTCACAGCGAACGAGGCAATTACTGTTAACCAGAGTTGCCACAATTGCTGCTGAAGTTGCCGCTTTCTGGTAACGAGGCAATTTAGATAGGCGCGCAAAAGGCTTGTGCTGCTGCCTCTGCTGCTGCTGCCACACTTAATTCATATCTTGTGCAACATAACAATTAGTACAGACCATAAAACAAACGACTCCAGCCGAAAATGAAAACGGAAC
This sequence comes from Zaprionus bogoriensis, assembly GCA_035046045.1. Taxonomy (NCBI): domain Eukaryota; kingdom Metazoa; phylum Arthropoda; class Insecta; order Diptera; family Drosophilidae; genus Zaprionus; species Zaprionus bogoriensis. The sequence continues at coordinate 1,956,677 of JAWNOI010000014.1, forward strand.
ATCATCATCATCATCATCATCGTGCAACGCAGTGGAGCTTTGTTTACAGCAATGTGCACTAAAGTAGCTAAATTTATATTAGAAATAAACAAAATACAAACTCGCACACAGGCAGGCGTCTATGCACTCGGCATGATGCATTTAACGGGCTCGCGCAAATTTATGTACCCGGGCAAGTCAAGTGCACAGCTACAGATACACATGCAGTTACAGATACAAATACAGATACAGCTACATATGCAGAGGAAGTCGTAGCTACGTGTACAGATATGTAGTGAGCTGTAGATATGAAGTCAAAGTCGTATATCCCAGAGAGAAAATTTAAGAAAATTCAACTTCAATTGTTTACGACTTTGTAGAGAGTTTTGTTGATTTATTACCAATTTCGTAACAATTTGAAGAAGGTATAGACATTTTTAGATATTTTTATATAACGCTAAGAAATTATTTAATTTCTTTGAGAATTTTTAAAACTATTTCCATAATTTATATAGTTTATTAATTTAAAAATTCAGTTTAATTAATAAATATTTATAGGCAATTGTTTTGACTTTAAGGAGAGTTTTGAAAGCTTATTACCAATTTTTTTAACATTTGTAGAGAGTCTATTTTTTGACAAATTTTTTTTTTAAGATTTTTAAAAACAATTCTATATTATTAATTCTTTACTTTAAACAACACCTTTGCTGACTTCAGCTGCATTAGATTTTAAAAATTCAACTGTTATTAATATAATATTTTTATGAAAATATCTCTCATTTACCTAATGCCTAGTAAAAATCTTCAATTCGTCACTCCGTTCAACCCATTAGAGTATTACAAATTCGAATCTGGCGATCAGTGTCTCCGCACCCATTGTTTGCTTTCAATTAGTGTTCAACTTTTCGATTGTGTGCAGTATGCCGTATGCAGTATGCCGTATGCAGCGCTCGTCTGGCCATTCATGAGAATTGTCTAAATAAACAAAAACTTCAGCCATAAAACAGCCAGAAGAAATGCCGGAGCCAGTGCGGCGGGGTAAGAGGAAAGCGGGACGAGGCCAGTTTTGGGGCCGTGATTATATCGTTGCATGGAACTAATGCATATTTTTTCTCGCTCTTTAAATAGTTTTCCCTTCGACAACAGCAACAACAACAACAACTACCTGAGCTCTGATCGCCTATAAAATGTAAACGTGTTAAATGTTTGCGTAAATATGCCCGGAAAACCTTTGAGAATATCGCCTGTCGTCGCTTGAGAGTGACTGCCACGCCCGTATTTGTGGGCTCTCGGGTTACGGTTATGCGTTATGGCGGTAGCAAACGCTTCGTTTGTTTTCTTGTGAAAAAATCCAGAGGAAAAAGAGCATAATGCCGGTGCCGCTGTCGGAGAAGGGGACGTGGACGGGGGCGCTATGCAGTTAGCTGGTTTTGCTGGCCAGACTTTGGTTTCGGGTTTTCGGTTGCCATGTCAAGTGGCAAGTGGCAAGCGGCAAGTGGCAGTAGCCAGCAGCGGGCAGTTGCAAGTTCCAGTTCTTTGAATAATCAACGACTGCACAACAAGTACACGCATATTTGTTGTGCCAGCAAACAAATGAAACGCATTCGCTGCTTCTGACTCCACTGCTCCTCCCTCCTCTCCCTTAACCTCTAACAGTCCAAACAAACAGTACACTGCAATTCACCGGTTCGGCATCTGCGTTGATATGCGGGCTCTAATCAACTGCAACAACAGCGACAGCGTGAAGGTCCCCCATGCAGGTCCTAAAATCGCTCAACTAGCACGTTGTTAATCTGTTAAGGTCAACAAGCTTTCCTCTTGAATAGCTTGGCATTGATTACAGACAGCTGAGGAAACTATGCAGAGAAGTAGTCAGAGAATGCATAGGGATTTACTTGATTTAACTACTGAGTTCTTGCTGCAGCCTATGCTAATTGGTTGAGCTGCGGGCCATCTTGTAATGCATCTAGACCTATAGATTACTAGGAATTTTCTTTAGAATTTTTACACATCAATCAAAAGGATTGTAGACAATTTATTGATGATTAGTGGTAGTTAATAGTTATAAATATTCAAAAAAAAAATTTAGAGACAGACGGAAACAATTTAAAATTGTGGGCAATATAATGACTATATATAGTATAGTATATATGATTTATATAGAGAGTAACGCTAAGAATTTTAAGGAATTTCTTGAGTTTATTTAACTACTTAAAGCTTCTTCTTCTTGACTTTATTTGGCTACTAAGATCTTTTCGAAACTTTGCATATTGCTTTATCTTCAGCCTTCCTTCTGTGATCAATTCATATCAACATTAAATTCTACATATTTTTAAATCTTTTTAAATTTTTGTAAAATTCTGACAGTTTTGTCATGCATTTTGCAGATAATATTATATATATATTATATTATATGTTGATCAGCCAAATTATATATTAAAAATTAGTAAACAGTTCAAATTATATTCTTCACAAATCTCTTATTTTATTTATACTTACGAGTTGTTCTATAGTTCTATAAAAATCATATTTATAAAATTACGAGTTATCATATACTTCTATTTAATTAAATAAATAATTTAATAGAAATATAGAATAATAAAATATATCATATTTATATACTATATTATTTTTTCTATATTTCTATTTAACTAAATAAGTTAATTACATAAATAATTTAATAGAAATATAGAATAACTTTTTAAACCATAAATACGATATTATAATACTATTATTTATTTCTATATTTGTATTGATATTAATTCCACTAATTTCCCCTCTCTCTCTCTCTCTCTCTCTTGCTCTCTCATTACAGAACGCGTGCTGCGCTACTGTGAATCACCCTCGGTGGGCACCTGCTGCACCTACAACATGGAGACGCGCATGGCGGGGCAATCCCGACAGCAGCTCGAATGGCACACCAAGGAGCAGATCACGAAGATGTCCGGCCTGCTGGGCGGCAAGGCAACCAAATTCAATGGTAAGCAACGATCAACCAGAAATATCTCTCAACAGGCACTTGAGCGGCGGCTAGAAAACCCCCAAGGGAAATTGGAGAAGCAGCAGCAGTCAGCAGTCGGCAGTATATATCGAAATAGAAATCCAAATCCAATTCTAATTACATGTAGACAGCTCGCAGTTCACAGATTTGTAGCGATTTGCGGGCGTCAAGTGGTTTCTGCCTCAAGCGGCATCATGCGGGCTTCGTATTACAGAGCAAGACTGAGAGATAGACGGACTGAGAGACGGACGAACTGAGCGATAGACAGACAGGCTGAGGTTCTGAGAGACACATAGACAACATATAAGACTGAGAGACGGACAGACAAACATACACAGGGACAGACAGACAGACAGACAACACAGCAACAGCAGCAGGAGGTGGGAAGTTAGGAAGCAGGGGGGAGAGGGGTAGGGGCGCCGGCGAAACATTGTCAAGTGGCAGGCGACAATGCGGATGTTGAGATTCATTTGGTGTGCGTGTGCAGCGGATGCTGCTGCCGCCGCCGCCAGTTGCCACAAATATTTCACGAGTATCTCTAAACATTCAACTCGACGGCGGATGTGCGCCATTGCAATAAAAATTGTCGAGCATAATTTCCTTAAAATTGTTGTGCTTTTCTCTCGTTCTCTTGCAGAAATTTTCCGCAAATTGCTGCTGGAATCGAAGGGACAATTCCACACGATGTTCATGCGCACATATGGCGTTATCTATCAGCAGCATTCGTATGTCTTTTCGGATCTGTTCAACGAACTGGAGAACTACTATGTTCGGGGACGTGTCGATCTGCTCGAGGTTATGGACAAGTTCTTCAGCACGCTCTATCAGAAGATGTTCACCGTGCTGAATGCGCAGTATGCCTTTGACGAAAAGTGAGTACGGTACTCCCTTACCCCTCATCTCCCTGGGGCTGGTAATCGAAACCCTTTACTCTACTCTCTCTCTCCTGCCCCCTCGCTCCGTTTCTGCTCGCGCAGATTTGGAGCTACAGACGTGTGAAACCGCAAAGAGTCAAGCGTCAACGCTTGACTGATTGACTGACTGAATGACTGACTTGCTGACTGACTGAAAGGGCAAAGCTTGCTGTAAGCTTTCGAGCTAACTTTGACGCACTGACTCGAGATATCTCGCTCTCTCGCTCTCGACTTGGTGTGCAATTTCAGTACTATTGTTTTTGTTGTTTGACTGCGGTTGAAACGCTTAACTGGCAGCTGGCAAAATTAGCCAAGCAGCTGAACGAATGCTAAATACCCTAAGAAAGAAATCTTAATGTTAATCTTAACACATTTGAATTTATTGTATAACTTCAATGGCAAATAGAGCAGTAGTAATTTAAGTGGGATTAAAATTTATTTATTTAAATGTAATTATTTAAATTTATTTACCTACATTTATCTATTTAAAATTTTGCATTTATTTAAAATTAATGCTTGCTTTACATGAGAACTAGTGAATCTTCTTTCTTTAACCCCTACACCCAGCACAAAAAATAAGAATGTAAATTTATATTATAATTATAAAGGATATGAGCTAAGACTCGATTGTCGCCTTTGTCACTATTTCTTTCAGCAAAACTACAATATAAGCATTGTTGATATATGATATATTAAATTTAATATAACTAATACAAAACCTTTTACCTAAAGTTATGCTTAGTCTGCACTGTGTTCTATCAGGAAAGATCGTTTCTCCTAGTACAACTTATAGAAAAAACAGTTAAAGGTTTATAAAAATTAAAAATTGGAAATTAGATAAAATAAATTTTGCATCTACTAAAGTTCTCATAAATCTCTACTGCAATTTAATATACATTCCTAAATTTTTATTCTCAGTACTAATTATATAAAAAAACGTATATAGTGCTATATAACAACTCAAATGAAAATTAGATGATCCTAAAGCTCGCCTTAGATCTAATAGAACTCAGCCTTCAACAACAACTTCCAAAAAGAAAATTCTGAATGAAGTTTATACTTACATTAAGTATAACTTAGATTATTTTAATCAGGATTGTTATATATATAACTCCTTTATGTAATAATAATATATAACTCCTGCCTGGACGCCTACTGTCAGTCAAACCTGCGTTATCAACTCAATCGCCTAAGCAAACAAATATTCCCTCACGCTCTCCTGTATTACCTACGCACTGTGTCAGTGCATATACCCTTTGCCTCCACACATCGCATGGCGATACCCACTTTGCAGCAGTTCCTGTTGGCAGCTGCTCACATTTCCTGCACACCAAATTGCGCCCACTTGGCTCATTGCCCTGGACCCAGGCACCCCCTCATCCCGTATCCCCGTATTCAGCTTGCCCGCCTGTCGAGCCAAATGGCTTCGGGTTCGAGTTCGAGTTCGGATTCAGCTCTTGCTTTGGCGGCACAGGCAGTGTCCCATTGCCATTGGCAGTCCCACTCTCGGTGCCAGTCGCAGCTCCATGCCCATCCTCGACGCGGCTCGTGTTACCCACGCGCTTTCCAATTGCTGCCGCCGTCTCCAGCTCCATTTGGCGTCGCCTGCAATTCGCTTTTATTGTCATCGTTTTAGTTTTGTCGTACGTGCTTTGGCACGTTGTCCGTTTATTGCCACAGCGTCGACTGCGACGACGACGACGACGACGGCGACGGCGTAATTGCTGCCACTTGCTGCTTGTTATTTGTTGTTTGCCGTATGCGGTTGGTCGACGGGTCGAGGGGTCGAGGGACAGCAGTCGCCAGTTGTGAGTTGCCAGAAACTCAGTGTGTGCTGCATTTAATGAAGGGGTTGCTTCAGTAGTTCATAACCGTGCGAGGGGGTACATAGGCGTAACTACTATTGCCCTGGGAAACAGGCAAGTGTTTGTCCTGACAAGACTGCACTTAAGAGCCAAATAATAGGCCAAAGTTTATACTGAAAAAAGTTAGAAATTCAGAAAAATGCCTGAGTTTGAACTTAGACAAAGCTCAAGCTCGAAAAAGATACTGTGTTTGTTAGCAGGAAGAAAACTTCCCGCAACGTTTCTGAGCTAAACTTAAGTCAAGCTTAGCTTAACTGCTCAAACTACCCACGCATAGATAATAATTATACCAGGCCAAAATCTGTTTAAATATTTCAAGCTATAATAAATTGAACTCAGTCCAATTTAAATAAAACTCAAACTGATCAAACCGCCCTCGCGTGCATATTAATACTAAGCATAGGCCGAACTCTGGCCAAGAGCACAATAAAAGCTAGGCTCAACCAATCAAACTACCCTCGCGCGGTCCATAAATGTCGCTCTTGGAGTTAGCCAAGTTATTATCTAATCAATCCATGCCACAACTCTCAAGAAGTCTCCCCTCGGAGCTCGGAGCAGCTGCCTTTGGCTGCCCGCGAGTAATTTCTAAATAGCTTAGCCCTCGCATCTGACCAACTGGTTGAGTGGGAATAGGAAGTAGGAGAGAGAGAGAGGGTGAGAGTATGGCAGCCTTACAAGTGCAACAGCAGCAGCTGCCATGCAGCGTGTAGGTGCAACATGCGTTACTGCTCTGCATGGAGCAGGCGGAGCAGTCTGTCATCCATCGTCAGAAGGCCAACTATTTTTATGAGTTTTCTGCGAAAGAGCAGAGCAGCTGAAGGCATCGCTGAGGCGTGCAGCCTTCTTCCGCCCAAGTTTTCCACTTGCAGATTCACATTTTCACATTATTTCCAACTCTCCTCGTTCGTTCTCCTCCCTCACAGATACATGCAGTGCGTTAGCCAACACATGAAGGAACTGAAGCCATTCGGCGATGTGCCCGACAAGCTCTCCGTGCAGATCAAGCGCTCCTTTGTGGCCACACGCACCTATGGCCATGCACTCACCACCGCGGCGGAGGTCTCCAAGCGCATACTGAACGTAAGTGCAGACAAGTTCTCTGATTTATCTAGTACTTATCAATGGGTCTCTTTGCTTAGATTCGTCTCAACTCGGACTGCACTGGGGCATTGACCAAGATGCAGCACTGCGGCGCCTGCAAGGGTTACACGGAGAAGCCATGCACCAACTACTGTGTGAATGTCATCAAGGGCTGCCTGCACTACCTGCACGAGTTCGACACGGAGTGGGAGAACTTTGCCCTGGCCATGGACAAGGTGGCGGAGCGCATGCTCGGCTCCTTCAACATTGTGATGGTTGTCGAGCCGATCAACATCAAAATCTCCGAGGCCATCATGAACTTCCAGGTGAGTAGATCGAATGAGATAGAGTGTAGTGGGCGAAGCTACAGTTGATGTCGGGTATCTGCTAGTGTAGCATACGGGAATTTTGTAAGCGCTCTTTCTAGTTTCCTGGACATGTGTCTATAGAAGTTAGAACTGGAACTGATGGGTAAAAGATTGACGACATTAATATATTTGCCGGGTATTTTATAGTGTAGCATACCCGGAGCGAGTAAATGCTTCTGTTGTTTTGACGAGTATGCCTTTATTTGCATATATGTATCTGATTTAGAACTAATGAGCGAAAATAGAAGCACATTTTAGACTGCCGGGTGTTTTTTAGCACAGCAAATCCCTTATTAGATAATCAAGTATTTTCATGTGTGTCTGTAGTATTTAAAGCTGCTGCTGATGAGTAAAGATTAAAGCACATTTCAGACTGCCGGGTATTTTCTAGTGTTGCAATCCCAGATTGAGTAAATACTCCTGATATTTTACCGACTATATTTTAGACTGCCGGGTATTTTCTAGTGTTGCAATCCCAGAATGAGTAAATGCTCCTGATATTTTACCGACTATATATAAATTTGATTGATGAAAGGCAGAGACAAAACTAATGAGCGAAGATTGAAGAATACTTCCAGCTGCCGGGTATTTTGTAGCACAGCACTTGCCTTCTAATTTTCCCAAGTATTTTTATTTATGCCTGTAGTAGTCGGAGCTATAAATAATGAGCACATTTTAAAACATACAACAGCTTGCCGGGTATTTTCACGTGCAGCACACCCGACGGGTGTAAACGCTCTTCCCGGTTGAGTTTATGCTCTACGCGACTTATAAATTATCTCATAAAGCTGTCAGCGGGGTTTATTTCGCTCACGCTCATTTGAATAGCTGACCAACCCGATTGCAAAAACCGAAGCGAAGCAACAGCGACTGAGACGCAGAAGAAGCACTGGGAAAACCGTTTAACAAGTTTCGCGCTGAAGTTGTGCCTAATGTTGTAGAATATAATTTAGGCAGCAGCAGCTGCTTCTGCAGATCGGGCGACTATAGCATAAGTCTGATTAATCATATTCGGCTTTCAGTTCTGTAGCTCCGCTTCGAATGCTACAATTTACACGCATATTATGCGTAATCCCTAGCAAAATGCCCATAACTTATTGAATTTCGATTACAGCCATAATTCAAAAGGGCCCTGGCGAGCTACTCCCTCTCTCTCCTCTTCCAGACTAGTAGAGTATCTTGCGTCTCTGTCGGCCTGTGCTGATTTCTGATTGTTTACCTTTTCGGCCGTTTCGTAGTTTCTTTCGTTTTATTATTTGTATTCTCGTGTTTTGTTTGCCATTTTAAACGATTTATTTGCACAACATTTGGTTCCCATATGAATTTAATTTATATTTCCATTTCAAATTTATACATTTCTACATTGTTGTTGCTGCTGCTGCGGCATTGTGCTTTTAATGTGTTTATTTGCGCGTTTGCCTTGTGTGTCGGCCCCATGAAAGGCAACAAGCAAAATGGCAAAGAGCGCGAAATAGTTTTCAATTTAATTCCTATTAGTTTCTCGACAACTGAGAGATGGCCAAAACAGAGCTCACATAACTCTGGGCCAATTACAGTTAGCTTTAGTTGTGCCCGGTCTGTCTGTCTGTCTGCCTCTCGGTTGGGATAGGCCCGGCATAAGCGTGTGTCTAGCGGTCGCTTTGAACCGCACCCAAACACGACCCTTGCGCGACCCTCAACTCGAACTGTGAATGGTAGTCGCAGTGGCAGCCGCAGTCAGAACTGCGTTGGTAGTCGTCATCGTGTCAACAGCTCCTCAGGCTATAGATAAAGAGTCGCTGATAAGACCTGATTCAGGCAGACGATGGGGAGACCAAACAAACGGGTGCAAATGCTTTGCCAGTTCGTCTGGCCAGGGGGCAACTCAAGTGCTTGGGTTTATCTCATTACAATTGTGTACATAACTTACTACATATTGGCAGTGTCTGGGTGTAGCTGCTGTAGAATATTGTAGTCGTATGCAACGATTGCTTATAAATTCATGATTGCTTCAATGGAAGTCGTTTGAAATTTATGGGGTGCAGGGATACAGCAGTATGTGAGGGTCTACAAAAATTATATTTCGGCGGTGCGGGGTATACAATAGTCAATGAAAAAAAAAAAAAATAGATAGACGAATGCGTCTACAACGCACGTTTCTATAAATTACATAAATATAAACATAAACCTGATCAGCTTAAGACTTGAGAATTGGACAGTTTATCAACAAAAATTGCAGGATATTAAATAGTCGAGTGCATGCTTGAAGTCTGTCTGAGATACTCTCTCTAATTCTTCATGATTAGCTTGATCTTATTAAATAAATTGCTATCAAACTTGACAATTTTTCAACCTGAAGTGCAGGGTATAAAATAGTCGAGTGTGTGCTTGCAGTATGTCTGAAAAACTATCTCTAATTCTTCATGATTAGCTTAATCTTCTGTAATGAATTGCTATTAAATTTGACAGTTTTTCAACATAAAGTGCAGGGTATAAGATAGTCGAGAGCAAGCTTGCAGTATTTCTAAGAAACTATTTCTAATTCTTCATGATTAGCTTGATCTTCTGAAATGAATTGCTGTTAAATTTGACAATTAGTCAACAAAAGGTGCCGGGTATAAAATAGTCGAGTGCGTGTTTAAAGTATGTCTGAAAAACGTTCTTTAATTCTTAATGATTAGCTTGATATTCTGAAATGAATTGCTATTAAATTTGACAATTTTTCAAGTTAAAGTGCCGGGTATACGATAGTCGAAGTATTTGCGAAAAACTCTCTCTAACTCTGCAATGCTTTTCGCTTTCAGGACTCTGGCCAGGACATCACCAGTCGCGTGTTCCAGGGCTGTGGCAGACCCACGCTGCGACGTGCCAAGCGCTCCATCAATCCCAAGCTACTGCTGGCGCCATCTGCCGCCGCGGTGCAGGAACTGAACGCTGCAAGTGCTGCGGAGGCGGACACACTCGACATTGATGCCACGTTGGATGAGGCAATTGTGCTGCGCGAACGACGTGCCGCTGATCCGGGCTCACAGGAGGGCTCAGCGTCGCCACAGTCCCAGGAGCAGGGCAACGGCAATGGAGGAGGTGGTGGTGGTGCTGGTGTTGGTGGTGGTGGCGGCGGCAACAACAGACGCCAGCAGCAGCGGCGTAAGCAGCAGCAGCAGCGACGCAAACAGCAGCAGCAAAATAATCGCAACGAAAACGAAGACGACGATGGCGACAATGGCAATGGCAATGGCGGCGGCGGTGGTGGTGGCGGCGGCGGTGGTGGTGGCGGTGGCAACCGTGAGCCCATACTCGACAAGATTGTGCGTGATATACGACAACGCGTGAAGGACTACAAGAAGTTCTGGTCGAACTTGCCGCACTCGATATGCAGCAACGAGGACATCGCAGCGTCCTCCGATGTGGACGGCATGTGCTGGAATGGACACACCATCGACAGGTGAGATGAGTTGAAATCGTTGGGAAAACGAAGCAATACTAAAGCCATTTTTATACTTCTGCCCCATTCAGATACATGCACTCCGTGACCACGGAGCACGGCTCGAATCCGGAGTTCAGCGGGAATCCGGCGAGCACACGCCAAACGGCGCAGATGTCCACGCAGCTCTTCCACCTCAAGAATGCCATCAATCATCTGCGCAACGCGTACAATGGCCAGGACGTGGACTGGAGTGAGCAGGGTAAGTGCAGGTGCACCACTTCGATGCTTTGAATGCTCTACTAATGTGCCACCATTTGCGCCTTGCAGAAGAGCCTTACATGGGCAGCGGTGCTGGCTCCGGTTCCGGCTCCGAGGACGATGAGGACGACGACGAGGGCTCCGGCCTGGGTCCGTTCGAGCCGAGCCACAAGCCGGACTTGGAGCATCCGTCGGTGCGCGTGGATGCCGAGAACGACGATGACGAGGACACACATCCGGCTGTGAGCACACACACGACGCGGCCCAATGTGGACGACAAGAATCCGCAGGTGCACACCACGCACTTTACACTCGATCACAACGATCTGGACGAGCCACGCCGCGAGGACGACGATGTTGTCGACGAGGACGCGGAGGCGGACGACGACGACAATGGCGCGTCGACGCAAGGCGGCGGCACCACCCAAACGTCCAGTGCACCCGAGAAGATGACGCTGCGTCGCGCTCTGGTCGTCTACTTGCTGCCACTGTATATGGCGTGGTTCGGTGGCGTCTGCGCCGATTTGCTGTGATTACCAATTGTGAAACGCTCTCCACAAGTGCGAACAAGTGCAGCCAGACGAGAATGGGAGCGACGAGAGATAGACAGAGCGAGCGAGAGTGAGAGTGAGAGTGAGAGCAAGAGAGACACTGCAAGGTGGAACATATCACACGACCGCCCTCCGTCCGCTGCACGATCCCCCCTCCCCCCCTACACCTCTCAGTCATTCGTAAATGAAACAAAAAAATTATTAGCAACTTCAACGAGTTCAAAATTTTGGATAAACTTTTGTCGAAGCAATGGAAAAGCAATCGGATATACATAGATCAGATAATCAGATGATGGCAAGGTCAATGCTCTCAGATCGAGCTATGACTATGGACTCCATCCGAGAGTGTTGGATGAACTGTGGACGCAATCCCCAGCTTCCTGCTCCCTGCTGCCCTTCCCCACGTAGTCGTAGTTAAGCAGTCGAGCATCCTAGGTTTAAGTGCGAAATTTCTAGATCTAAGCGAATGAATGTGCGTGTGAGTGTTGCCAGTGCTAGAGCGAGTGCGAGTGAGCCATGTGAGTGCCTGTGTGAGTGCCTGTCCAATGTGATCGTTTAGCAAAAATTAACTATAAACATTTAGCCCGTATACTAAGCACACCTGTATGTGGATCGATATACATATACATATACATATACATATATATATATAACATATATGGGGGTGTCTATATCCCGTCTATATATATACATAGAGTATACGTTCGCATAAGTGAAAGTTGCCAGCATATTTAAAGAAGTAACGAATAGTAGCGCGTAGCAGGAGAATCAGGAGCAGCAATAACTAATTTCTAACTGTACTGAACTGTAAGCTGTAATTTAGTAACTTAGTTCGCATATACGTACCACTATACCACACTATACCACTTCGATTGAGATAGTCCCCAGCGTCGAACAAGCAAATATGTATAGATGATTTACACACATACACACACCTACACACCCTTCGGGGCACACCATTCTACTGTACGTACGGATAGAGCGTAAATATTATATATGTATATTTATTTTTGATTTTTATAATTTTTGATTATGATTAATGATTGTATTATGGTTATGTGTACGTATTCAAAGCAAATACAACAAGTAACAATGAAAAACTGCGTGTTTCAATCGTAATACTGGGAATGGCAATATAGCTTTATCGAGTTGCAGAATTTAAAGATCGAAGCAGAGTGGCAGCTTGGATCATTTGTAATATAGCCTAAGAACTTGAGGTTCAAAATGAAATATGCATTATTATGGCTAGTATTAATTTAATACTAGTAGCGCTTTGCAATATTCAAATGCGGGAATTTATTGCATTGAATATAATTGATTTTTTGAAATTTTTTTTATATTTTAATTTTAATATATTTTATTTCATACAAAAAAATTAAACGTTTACAGCTGTGATTTTAAAAAACGATTTTGGAAAGCTTTAAAAAACGTACTGCACTGCTTGCCTGCACTACTAAAACGCTGCACTGCTTGCTCAACATAAACTAAAGCTTTCAATACTACGAGGGTCGTTCAATAAGTCCTTAGAAAATCCGAGTGAAGAAATCCGAAATCCTATTTTTTGGACGGGATAAAAATGTTGGAAAAACGATTGGCTTGTTGAAAAATAAAAAAAAAATTCTGTTTTTATATTTATTATTATTATTTATATTTTCTAAAGACATATTGAACGACCCACGTATATATATATTTTTAATTTGATCAATCATCGCGTGCTGAGTCAATTAACAGGAACACAAAGGGCACTAAACTATATAAGCATAGGCAGATTTGCGAGCAAAGGCATTTAGCATTTCCTTTTCAAGATGAATTCAATATTTTTGTTTTTGGCTTTGATTTCGATTTATGTTAAGCTCAGTTCGGCGCAATACTTTTACTCCCCGGCCTATGGTAAGCAAAAATTTATTGTTGTGAATATTTGAACCTTATATACATATATAATTAATTTCCATGCAGCTGAAATTCCCCACTTGCAGATGGAGCAGAGCCACAAGGTTTCCAGCGATTTCCATGCCGAACTTGATCAGTTCAGCAGGGTTTTGAATCTCACGAAATATTACTATATCCAACGGGACGAGAAGCTCAACTGGTTCGAAGCGCTGCACAGATGCCGTCAAAACGGCAGCGATTTGCTGCACTTCAGCAACGAGGACGAATTCAAGGGGCTGGCGAAGGAGTTGAGGAACTACGGCCGGGATCGCTATTGGATGGGTATGTCGGATCTCAGTGGGAACGGCACCTTCACGTCGATAACGACGGGACGTTTGCCCGACTTTAAGCGCTGGCACAAGATTGAACCGAACAATAAGGGAAATGACGAGCACTGCGTCGAGCTGGTAATGCACCGTAGAGGCTGGAGACTCGTGGCCGGCATGAATGACAATCAGTGCCTCAACAGTAATTACTTCATTTGCGAAACAAAGATTCCGAGCCAAACAAACATTGTGGTCTGGTGAACGTTACTCATTGCCGTAATCTCTTGTTTTATTTGCGAATTACTAATGTTGTTTTTGGTATTTCAATACAGTAAACCTGAAGTATTTTTACATACATTTTGCGTGCTTAATTCTGGTATTTTATAAAAATATTTCGAATATTATTTTTATTTACTCAAATGTGTATTTTATTAAATAAATATATATAAATGATAAATAAATATAAATAAATAAGTAAATATTCTATCATGAGCAAATGAATATAAATAATATATAAATATAAATAAATAAATATTCTACCATAAGCTAATGAATAAATATAAATAATATATAAATATAAATAAATAAATATATAAATAAATATTCTATCATAAGCTAATAAATAAATAACTATATATTAGTATTTTTTTTATATATTCTCCAATCTGTTGCTTCTTAGAAAATGCAGCTCCGAGGCCTGCTGCTGACACATGAACTGCTTGCAGTACAACAGGGTCAAGTAGTAAAAACGTTCAGGGGTTCTTCAATGTCAAGCAGTTGCACTAATATAAGCAGAAATATAAGCTACAGCAAAATAGGGGCATGTTGTGAGGAAATAGGGGCATGCTCTCATAAACTGATTGCAGTGTCAAGCAGTGATAGCGTTCATATTTCATGCATCGGCAAGCAGTTGCTGGCTACGTACAGTAGGGGCAATGTAACAGTAGGGGCCAAAGCTAAATATAAAATTAACTGCTTGCAGCACAACAGCAGTACCAAGCAGCGTTCATATTTCAAGCCTCGCCAAGCAGTTGCTGTCTGCGTACAGTACATAGGGGAAATAGTGGTAGGCATTGCAGCAAATAAACTGCTTGCAGTGAAAATCATCATATTCCATGCCTCGCCAAGCAGTTCCTGCAGTGCGTAAGCTGTGCTCGTCGCCAAGCAGTTTCTGCCTGAGTACATGGGTAGGTACCCATAGGTGGCGCTTTGCATTGCCGTTAACCGAATTTCGAAAAAAAAATAAAAAAAAAATCGTTTTAAAATACCAAACAATTTCCCGATTGCATCGCTACTACTTCTATCCGTATATTAGTATATCGTGTTTTCGCTCGTCTTGGCTGTGTGTAATTTAAATTTCAGGGCAATTTGGCATGGCTGGCAATCAACATAGTTGTGCTGCGACCGGCTTCCTATGCTCTCTCTAATCATCTTGAATGTCCAACTTTATTTCGTCGAGGCTTTCGATCAGCCCGTCCTCGACATTCTCGATGGGGTCCCCTGGAAAGTACTGTGTCTCCTCCAAGTAATATTCGAATGTCTCATCGTCGTCCTCAGCGTCCACGGCAACGTCGTCGATGTCAACGTCAACGTCGTCGTCGTCGTCATCGTCGTCGTCGTCGACGTCGACATCATCGTCGTCATCCACGTCCAGGCCTCCGATCTCCAGCTCCAGCTGATTCTGCTCCTTTTTCAGCTCGTTGATGGCAGTCTTGAGCTTGTTGGTGCGCGCCAGCAGCAGGTACAGGCGTCTGTCGATGTGCATAAAGTGTTCCGCATCTGCATGCGAGCTTGCCGCACGTTCCGGCTCTGGTTCCGGCTCTAGTTGCTGCTCTGTTTGCTGCTCTGGTTCCTGTTGCTGCTGCTGCTGCTGCTGCTGCTGCTGCAGTGCCGCCAGTGCGCTGACGTGTTCGACTCGGGCTGGATTTGTGGGCGTAGACATGGCTAATAATACTTGCAATAATATTTCTATTTTTTGATAATATTTTTGGATTATCGTCGAAGCAAATGTAGGTATATTATTAGATCCCTGGCAAATGCGGCACACTGTCACAGCTCTAGCCTAGGCCTACTCCAGCCTAGGCTGCCAGAGAGCAGCAGTTTCGGCTCATTCGCCGAGATCGCAGCGAGCAGCACCCGAGACTGCGACGACGACGACGACGCCGGCGCTTTTTTTTTTTTGTCAATCTCTGGGAGCGAGCGACGACGCATGGCGGCGTTTTCAGTGAGCGCGCGAGCGGCAAACGGTAAACAACAGCGGCAGCTGCCAGCAAAAGGCGCAGAGACAGCAGCAAGAGTAACAACAAGAGAACAACAACAACAACAGCAACAGCAACAGCAAACGAACTAAAAGAAAATAATTACGAAACGTTGCCAAAGAGCTGGAGCAGAGCGCGCCGCGCGAGTATCTGCATCTATAGCTGCTGTATCTGACGGATGCGCGCGAATCTGCAGCGTGCGATCAACGGAATATAATTACGCAAGTGAGTGGAGTGTGTGCTGCCATTAACATCATCTCGCTGGCTAATTAGTGAAAGCAGTAGCCGATAATGCTTATCAATCCTCGAGCAGTGAGCGTGATTCACTGCCATTTACGATCGAAATATCTAAAGCAAACATTGCGAACTCCGAGGCACTGAGCATGCGTCTGTCTAGCTGTATCTTTCGCTGTGTGCGGCCCACCTTTGTGTGTCTTTGCCTGCCCTCGCCCCTGCGGCCAGCCTGTGACTGGGCCAAGTTAGCGCAGCGTTTGCTTTTCCTCGTCATCTTCATTAAGTTTAGTTCAGTTCTCTTCGCGTCTCCCTCTGTGTGTGTGTGTGTGTGTGTGTGTGCCTACAGCTGTTTGCGGGAAACCAGTTTGCGGCCACAGCTTGTTTAGCTGTATTTCTAGCTAACGCTTGTTTGTTTTTCGGCTCAGCCAAAAAGTCAGATGTGAAAATATGCATACTAGTATAGTGGGTATAACTCCGTATCCAACTCCAACTGCATGTGTGTTGTCGCCTGCTTGCAACACACGCTGCAGCGAAAACGAAAGCTTGCTGAATGAAGTTGCAACCGATTGAAACTGAAGTTGCCACAAACGTGCTTGCAACATGCCTGCAAAGCGACTGCGAGTCTAATGCTTGCAATGTCAAGCAGTACATGCAAGCAGTACGCAAGCAGCATGAGCAGTGCATTGCTTACAAAGCAGTACACTGCTTTGTTGTGGTACTTAAATACAGGTTTTTTAGACCAACTTGCTGCAAAATAATGTTTTTAACGCCGAGAGGCTTGTCTGCTTTCAAGCTAAAAAAATTATGCAGTTAAGATTATTTAAGACTAGGTAAGATAATTTTAAATAAGTTTAGATTGCTTTAGACACTTGTTATATATTATAATAGTTAAATATATTATTATATATATTAATTTATACTATATAATTTATAGATAAAGCAATGCCCAAAGGCTAGCAGGCGAGCCCAATAGGGCACATGGTTACGATACAAAGGTCATAAAGGGGTGGCTAGGTAACCCCGTTTTCCTCAATAAAGTACAATAATAATTTATAATTTATACTGCAAAATACTGGTTTTAACGCCAAGATGCTTGTCTTCTTTCAAGCTAGAAAAAATGCATAGTTATGCAGTTGAGATAAATCAACTTGGAATTTTTAAGATTAGATAAGATAATTTTAGATAAGTTTAGATTGCTCATTTGTAGGCTGATAGCAGTGCTTTAGTCACTTGTAATATATAATATGTATTAATATATAATATATATTAATTTATAATATAAAATATTTATAATATATTAATTTATAAAATATAATAATTTAATATCCAAATAAATTCCGTTTATGTCTAGTATCGCTTAGTTTTAGATAAGTTTATTTTAGTCACCAATAATACATAATATATATTTTTATTTATAATATAATATGATATAATAATTTAATATCCAACTAAATACCCTTTATGCCTAGCATTGCTTAGTCATTTATAATAATTTAATAATAATACTCAGCTATCTGCTTACTGCCACTAGCATGTCGCCATAAATATGTTTCTAAATCAGAGCAATTAACGCCGCCTGGCGATATACATATATAACTCGCAGATTTCCCCCTCCCATCAACCCAATGGAAAGCAGCTCGATTTAGCCTACATCAGTGTTAACTTTATTCAGTTGTTTTGTGCTTTGTTTTCTTTGCTGGATCGTTTATAAAAGTACAAAATATATATATACGTGTGTGTGTGTGTGAGTGTGTGTGTATAGTAATAAGACTACAGACTACAGTCTAGAGGCTACAAGCTAAGCCGCTGCCGTCTCATCAGCCTAATAATCCTCGTCGCAGAAGCAGCCGTCGCGCGAGTTCTCCACAATCCAGTCGAGATATTTGGTCACCCTGGTGTAGACACCGGGATAGTTGGGTCGCGCACACCCATTGCCCCAGGAGACGATGCCGATCTGCTCGAAGCGCTTGTCGTCGGGCCGCAGGCGTACGAGCGGACCACCCGAGTCGCCCTGACAGCTGTCACGCCCACCGACGCCCGGATAGCCGGAGCACATCATGTTCTTGGTGATCATCTTCTGCGTGTAGTTGGTCTGCGCGACGCACTCGTCGTTGTCCAGCACCGGCACCTCCACCTCCTGCAGCAGGCACGACGGCTTGCCGTCCTCCTTCAGAGTGCCCCAGCCGGTGGCAATGGCGCGTGTGCCCACAAACAGATCGTTGCGCTGCTCCACGCGGGGCAGACAGATCGGCCGGATGAAGCTGGTGATCGGCACGCGATCATTGAGTCGCAGCAGCGCAATGTCATTGTCAAAGTTGGAGAAGCTGAACTTCTGGCTGAAGGCGCGCAGCACGAAGCGCGTCTCCGGCCGCTCCTTGTCGTTGCAGCGATCGTGCTCGCCGAAGGTCACCTTGATCATGAACCACATGAAGCCCTTGACGCAGTGCGCCGCCGTCAGCACGTAGCGATCGTTGATCAGTGTGCCGCCGCAGTAGAACCTATTGAAGTAGCTCAGGCGGGCCATCCACGGATACTCGCTGACGCCGGCCGTAGTACCGCCGACAATGCGCGACTCATCGTTGCGCTCACCGCATCTGCAAGAGGGAGAAAGAGACAGATAGATAAAGAGAGAGAGAGAGAGAGAGAGAGATCAGTAGAGAGTGGGTGGCTTGATTGAGTTTTCCAGCAAAATTCACTTGGGCATTAATCTTTATACTCTATACTCTGCTTACTATTATAACAACTAGCTAGGAACATACAGATAAATATCGTCTAGGGAAATCGAGATATTAAAAGTATCTGAAAGTCATTTAGCAAGCCATTTCTACGAGGTCTGTCCGAAAAGTATCCGACCTGATTTTAAATCTTGGTATACCGAAATCTATAGTTTGGGGAATTTTAATACTAACGCTGGCGCCGAGAAATAATTGCAGGATACATTTCGGACAGTAGAATACTCTTCATTCTCCTTATAATCCAGCGAAAACATTTTGCAAAATATTATCTAGGGAATAAAAGCCTTCAGCAAGGCATTCCTATCACCAGAAAACTCTTCATTCTGTTGGTAATCCAAAGAAGGTATATGGGAAAATATAATCTAGAAAAATTTGGAAAATATTATCCGCTGTTTAATAAACTTCAAAAAGCCTTTGTCTAAAGTTTTTATATATTCATTTATATTCATGATTCGTATTATATGGAAAACAAATTTAAATACTACAGTAAACTACTGAATCCATTAAATCAACTGATTCTAAAGGTCTTTGCTTTTCCATATTTATATACAAAGGATTTTTCAAGATTAATAGAATAGATCAAGAGATCAAGAAAATTCTTATTATATGATATAAGAAATTGAGCTAAATCAAATGAGCTCCAATAGACCCGCCGTTTTCAGCTGAAGCTTAAGTTGTATTTAATTCTGTATTTGGGCTTAACATAAAATTTATTTTTCGACAGTAATTATTTTTATATTTTAATTTTAATTTAATTAATTTTATTAATTAAATAGGTAAATAGTTAAATAGTTTTTATTACACTATATTCTATTGATAATCAAAGAAAACTTTCAAACAAATGTGTTAGCTGTTGAAAAATTATGAAGAACCAAAAATATTTAAGAGCATTTTACATTCTATTTACTACATTTAATTTTTTAGAAGTTATGTAAAATATTAAAAGACGCACTACACCAAATATACCACAGGCAAATCATGATCTTTTAAGCTACCTTCAGCTTTTATTTAAATTTATAGGCAACTTAAAGACTGCACTAACACTTGTTACTATGGTTTCCCTAACGAATTTCAATACTCTACGTCTTTCGACTTAAAGCTCAATTGACTGCCATCAATTTATCACTTTGTTCTAAGTCGACTGACGCGCAGCATTGATTAGTGCAGGGTTCAATAACCCCAGAGATTCACAGCCCTCATAAATATGGTAACATATTTTGCCATCGTGCGAAGAAAGTGTCAAAGTGTTTTATGAGCGCGGCGAGCGTTTTGCAGATTTGCCCATCAACTTTATGGAGACATTGTTATACTAAACGGGTTTTTGATTGCCAAAAAGCTAAAGGGAACTGCATTCAAAACTCTGTCGGCAATGCGTGGGAGGGCGCAGGGCGTGAGCGTGTGAGGGGAGTGGCGAGGAGGCCAGGGAAGAGCCGGTTTGCCCCAAGGAAGCAGCGCAAGTTCGCTTCGCTCGCGCATAAAGTCTTATATTATATTATATTATATTTTTGGCCAATATCAGTCGGCGTTCTGTTTGCTTTCGTTGTTGTCTCGTTGCTGTTCAATCAAGTCATTGCCCCAAAAATGGTGGTGGCCAAGGCAAGTCCCCAGCGCGAAGACAAAGGCATGCAAAGAAATGTGCGACCCAAATCGACGAAATGCGACGCGGCGTTCCCCTCTGCCAGATATGACGCATAGGTCGAGAGAAAGAGAGAGAGAGGGGCAGAGACCCCTTATAGCTGGTACGAACCATCAAAGTATACGAACTCAGAATTCAGATACAGACAGCCAAAGAATTGGTTGCCTTTAACGACGCGTTTGTTATCAAATCGTATGCAAATCAGTTTCATTTCGTTTGAAACGGCCAAAAAAAAAGTAAAACTATATATAAAATAAATACAGGAAAGTCAAGAGATCGAACGGGTTTTGGGCATTCAAAATGAAGCCTAAGAATCGCTACAAGTTGCTTTCAAGCGCGATAAGCATCAAAACTTAAAACGGGGAAATTTTTCTCCGCTAATTAAATTGCCTTTAAAATCTGAAATGAAATTGGATTTTAATAGTTACATATGCTAAGAGAAAGATTTTCAACGGGCAGTTAGAAAATCTGAGAAATTCCATTGTATGCGCTGTGGGAAAATCTCAGCTTGGCACTGACCTCGCCTAATTTGAGACATACAATTCCCCGAGCTGCCCATCAAAATTGCCCTTGTGCCGACAAAGCATTCTTCTGAGGTCCCCCAAGAGACCTATGCAAAGCCAACTGTGGCTTCTGCTGCTGCTGCTGGGGACTTCATCAATGCCCACGGGTACTTGACAATGCCCACGGCCCGGGCAATTGGCCGTGCGGTCGGGCCAAGCCAATGGCCCAATGGCCAATGCAATTTGTAGAGGCAGGCATCTCGAGAATTCCTTTCAAATGCGCAGCCCAAGTACGCGCTGCGAACTGCCAACTGCGAGCTGCAAGCTGCGAGCTGCGAAGTCTCCGAAGGCTGTGAAGTAGTTACAGTGTGTCCAATGCCCTAACCAAGTGTGGAAATGACAAATGTGCAGTGACTGCAGACGAAAACTTAAGTATGATGCGTGAAATCGATAGGCAATTCCCCAGGAAAGTCATAAAATGGGAATAAATCTGTTGTGAAAGCCTTGCAGCTCTACGAGTTGGTAATGCTGTGCAAAAGGTACTAAAATAAAGAAGCTAAAATAGTACATAGTCGATAATTCGATAGGCAAGCTTTTTCCTCAGTACATATATCTATACCGGCAATCATCGATAAGTCGATAGATAGTCAACCTGGCAAGATGGTTAAAGCTTTCATGGGAAAATAAACATGAGGCTGAGTGGGACGTGTTTAAAAAAAATATATATATTTGTATATATAATTGCATATATTATTATTATATATATATATTATATTATTATATTATATTATATTATATATTATTATTATTATTATTATTATTATTTATATATATAGCTCACGAATTCCAACAACAGTCGCTTAACACGATAGGTGATTCCCCCAGAAAGCCTTAATAGAAAATAAACTTTTTTTTAATATTTTAAGCCATCTTGCTAAATGAAGAAGACATCGGTAAAGCTGTTTAGCATTTTTATATATATTGTATATTCAAACTTATTAATTTATTCCTTCTGGCATTTATCATTAAGCCGATATAATCCCTATCAAAAATGAACTCTAGCTTCAACGAGTAATAAAAACTGGGCAATTTATTAGAACAAATAATAAAATACGAATTCCAAGAATTATTGTTAAATCGGTATTATTATAGTTAGTAGTTGAAATGATATAATATGAATTGCAACAATTTTCGATATATAAATAATATTAAATTGCCTTGTTATAAAATACAAAATGCCGGCAATAATTTTTAATATTCTCCATCGAAAGATGAACTCTAGCTTCAATAAGTAATGACAAATGGGCAAATTATTAGTACAAATAATATGAATTCTAAGAATTATCAATAAATCTATATTATTATTATGTGTAAATTAGGGGAAAAAATGATATAATATGACTTCCAACAATTATCTATAAAATATAAATATTATTATTTTGTTATGTCATAATATACAAAATGCCGGCAATAATCGCTAAGCCGGTATAATATTCCCCATCGAAAGATGAACTCTAGCTTCAATAAGTACTGGCAAATGTGCGAACTATTAGTACAGAAAATTTAATTCGAATTCCAACAATTATCGATACGTCGATATTATTATGATACAATACGAATTCCAACAATTATCGATAGCTTGATATTATTATATTGTCAAACAATATGCTTGAGAATAAAATCCAAAAGCTAGACTTAAGACCGGACTATCTGGGTGTAGTCTATATAGAATGTACCCTTGGCATTTATGTTACCTATGCAAAGGGAATATATGATATGTATATTAATTTTCGCCATTGTAACTATAGGTCTATAGTTGCATTGCAGACTCTGCATTTATTTCTGACGGATGGCGTAGGACACACGCACTCCGGCCATAATGGGCTAAATTTATGCCAAATAACTGCATAAATCTTCTGCGGGATTTCTCGGGAAGGCAAGCAGCACAGTGCAGCGAGTTGCTGGGAGTGGCACATCGAACTCGCGTGCAAGCGCCAAAAGTATCTGTATCTTTAACTGTAAGTGCGATTTGTGTGCCGTGACAATGACACCAAGTGAATTGCTTGCGTGTTGTTGTTGCTGTTGCAGTTGGATAACTTGGCTAACTGGAAGTCGCCTGTCATGGCCATGACAGTCTTGCTATAGCAGCAGTAGAGGGAGTCGGGGCAGTGGATGAGAAGGAGGGGGGCTGGCACTCACCTGCATGAACATGTCGCTGTTTGGTCTTGAGCCGGCGGCGAATTATTACGATTAAAGACGCCAAACCAATTCTTGATCGGATTTTGCCGGAATACTGGTTTGCTGCCAGCAGCGGCATCCAGCGCACTCGCATTGCCAGCAACTCCAGCTGCACCGGCTCCAGCTGCAGCTCCGGCTCCGAAGCCAATGCGCAGCTTCTTCGGCTGGTGCAGGTTGCCATATGCCTGGTATTTGCCCGGTATGGAGGATGTTGTTGTCGTTGGAGTTGCTGCTGCGGTTGAGGCGGCGACAAGCCAGGAAACGACAGCCAGAGCTAATGGCCAATGATGCAAGTGGAGCAGCAGCAGCATCTTCTACAGGTTTTCTCTCACTGCCCCGCACTCTCGCACACGCTCTGCACTCTTGTGATGCAATCGGATGAGTTAATGAGTCAAACAACTGAAGCGTCGCTCGCACCGTTAGAATCTTTTGCCCCCGCTCTCTCTCTCTTTCTCTCTCTCGATTTTCGATCTTGTCAGAGTTCTTCTGCTGCGTGCTCAGGCATTAATTATGTTAATCACATGCATCGATTTCGAGTATTGTGCGATTCCCCCTTAGTATTTCTCACTCGTTTGGCACATAATTCAAACTGTCAACAAGTCGCGCCCCGACAAAAGATCGCGTCGTTTCGTTACGTTTCTTTCTTTTACTCTGCTGATGTTTTTGTGCTTTTCTCTTGACTTTTCTCCACTGCGTCTCTCTCTCTCACTCTCTCTGTGTGTCACTCACTCGCTTGGTCTCTTTTTTTTTCGACCGCACACGCGAAAGTCTGCAAACCGACTGATACCAACAGCCGGGCCGACGATCTTCTGGCCAAGACAAAGTTGCGCATGCGCCGCGACGCCGCCGTCAGCGTCGACGCAGACGTACGCGCCAACGCCAGCGTCAACGTCAACGGCAGCGGCAGCGGCAGCGGCATGACGCTTGACTGGCAAACAACAGAGCTCGCAGCTCCCAGCTCGCAGCTCGCAGCTCCAAGCTCCCAGCTCCGAGTCGCATTTTTGTTGGCCCGTTGCGTTCTCAATATGCTAATGTGACAGTTTGCCATGGTGTATCAATGCGGTGGGTTCCTCCGGGTGAGAGTCCCCCTCCTGACGGCCCTACCCCCGCTCTCCCTGTCTCTCTCTCTCTCTGTGTGTCTTTGCTGTTGAGTTGGACAGCACTGGAACTGGCACTGGCTGAAGTTCTGACTCTGGTTCTGGCCCTGGGCCTGGGTCTGGGGCCCTGACGGCGTCTGCTTAGCGTTTGTTTATTGTGCTTGAAACGTCAATACACCGTGAGAATTTAAATGATGGTCGAAACGCAACTAAAGATTTCGTTGATAACCTGTTTAATGGGCATTTCCTGCGGGCATTATTTTAGTAGCCGATTGGAAATCATTTTGGCTCGCTGTCGTCCGTTATGCTTCGCAGACAAAGCAGCGAGAACTTCGATTGGATCTATCTATTAATCTATGGGTCTATTCAAAGTGATTTGCAAGTTTCGATGCGGCGTTTAATGACAGCTGAAATGGGTAAAAGAGATGGAAATATATTTTTATAGAAAAAGTAATTGTTTTATTATATACACATATTAAAAATATTATTGGCAATAATTAAATGGAGAATGTTAGCATTAAAAAAAATAGAAAATCAAACAAATATGATTATTAGAATAATATTAATAATAATAATATAAATAAAAATAGCAAAAATGATGGTAGTAATAATAATAATAATAATAGTAATAGTATTAATAATAATAATAATAGTAATAATAATAATAATGGTAATAATAATAATAATAGTAATAATAATAATAATAGTAATTGTTATAATAATTTGTATAATAGTAATACTAATAATAATAACTGTATTAATAAAATTATAATAATAATTATAATATTAATACTAATAACAATAACTGTATTAATAAAATTATAATAATAATTATAATATTAATACTAATACTAATAACAATAACTGTATTAATAAAATTATAATAATAATTATAATATTAATACTAATAACAATAACTGTATTAATAAAATTATATTAATAATTATAATAAATAAATAAAAATTATTATAAAATATTACTCATAATAATACAAATACAATGAAACGGGAAAAAACTATAATATTTAAAGAAAAAATAACGATTTAAAAATAGAGAAATAATTTTCGCATTAATACCATATAATTAATTGGTTCTGCCAGTGTAGCATAGTCAGTAAAACCCATATCGTATTATGTCTTCTTGAGATTAATTTTTTTCTTTTGCGTTAAGACTCGTGAAAAAATCGAAGGAGCAGCAAAATAAAACCAAAAGCATTCTCAAAGTTGCAAAACCTGTCGCGATTCATTTACGAAAACCACAAATTACTCAACCAAATTGAAAACTGCTATAGAAAGTATTACGGGCATTTTATAGCATATATGAGAATACAAGTTGCCATAGCGAAAAGCGCCAGAGCCATAGCCATAGCCATAGCCGTCACCATAACAATGATATTCCCTTTTGAACTCGTTAACCTTTGTCACCGTGCGGGGCACACACTCGCATTTTGCTCCTCATTTGCAGCTTTTATGTTTTCCGACACTTTTCACTTGCACGGCGCAGTCGGCCAGCTGCCCCGCCGGGCAAAAAGAGACAGTAAACAGCAGCAGCAGCAGCAGCAGCAGCAATAACAACAGCGAAAGAAAGACAGCGAACAGAAAAACAACAGAGTGAAAAATTCGCATTTTCATGTTCATTTGCCGCTGCAGTTGTTTTCCCCCCTTTCTCCCACTCTCCCCTACCCCCTCTCACTCTTTTTGTTAATATGAATTAACAAAAATTTGAACGGAATAATTTCGACCTGCAGAGGAAATGACAACGCACGGCCAGAGGGGCGGGGGCAGGGGAGGCGAGCTGAAAACTACTTAAATAAATTAATCTGCCGTCGATGCAGTCGAGTCCGATTCCGATCTGTCACAGTCAACGGCAATTACGGCACGCAGTCCGCTGCGGATTTAATGGAAAATAATTCGAGTTGCGATTGAGATTGCAGCGCAATCGGAGCGAGCTGAAAGCTCTGCAAGTTCTGAAAGGTCTCTTGTGATTCCGCAAGGCAATTACACATCGAATTATGTAATTTCCCAGCGAAATGGAGCAAACACTGCACATGCGACTGGGAGAGGGAAACGGGCGTGAAAGTCGCTCTAGGCACATTGACATAGACTGCTTATTAAATGCGGTTTCAATAGAAACCTACATAACAATTAACTCTTAGAACTTTCCAAGATAATTATAAATATATATTTGTATATAATACTATATTTATTCGACCGCAAATTCCATGTTTGAGTTATTAAATGAATATTTTTTATATTCCCATGGCCTACCAAAGATCTGAAAAAAATTAATTGGTTTTCTCATGCATAATTGTTAAAAATATGTCTTCTAGATCTCAGAAAAACTCATGATAGTAATTATCCATACAAGCTCCCTAGAAGTGACTTAAATATGCCAAATAAATTTTTCTGAATAAAAAATACATTTATTTACTGACGCATAATTGTTAAAAATATGCATAGTACATCTCAGAAAAAACTCCAGCTTTTAATAACTATCAATACTAGCTAGAAATTACTAAAATATTTGAAAAAAATATTTATGAAAAAAAATAATACGCTTTTCTCCTGCATAGTTGTTAAAAATTGTTTTATTACTTTTCAGAAAAAATTATAAGCGTATTTTTACTATCGACACAAGCTTAATTCTAATATTTCCGAAAAAATTAATTTGTTTTATCATGCAGACTTCTTAAAAAAAATTTAGAACGTCTCAGAAAAAGCAGAAGCATATTTTTATAATCCATACTAGTTCTCTAGAATAAATTATTTAGAATAAATATTTCAGATCTAAAAAAGATTAATCCTAGTTATGGGAAAACATACATAATTGTTACAAATAGTTTTACTAATTACATCTGAAAAAAACAGGAAAAAACTATAGCTTTAGTATGGTTTAAATATAGTTACCTTCCCTTGCAAGATTCTTAGTTTGCTCTCTGTTGGCCCTACCTAGAAATCTTTACCAGAACTTTCCGATGCAACCACGGCTAGTCTGACTGCTGCGGCTCATTTCCCACAACTTTCCATGGCGTGCTGCAGTCCTATAGACTTTCCAGCTGCCACTTAGCGGCAGACCGGCAGAGACAGAGAGACGTCTGATCATAAAGTCAACAGTCCATGCCCGTCCAAGTGGGCAACCTTATGGCACACCCATCGAATTTCCTTATTAATCGAGCACATGCAAATTTTCGCCCACTTCTCCGACAGGTAGACGGACCGGCGGGTAGCTGCCTCTCTCTGGTAATTGCCGACTGTCTCTGGTAACTGTGCCAACTGCAGGCTCAGCTCAGGAGTGCATCAAGCGAATCTCTGCTGCCGGCGGCGTCATGCCAGCAGCAGCAACAATAAAAACAACAACAAGCAGAACAAGAAGCAGGGCAAGCATTGCATAACTGCGAGCTGAGCTCGTTTTTATGATCCACTGACATGAGCGGAGCCTTCCTCGATCTGATGGGTGCGCAGCCAACGAGCGTGGCGGCACGACAGCAGCAGCAGCAGCAGCAGCAGGGCAAGCGTCGCAGCTACGGCGGACGCAGTGCAGCTGCGGGCATACACGGCATTGGCAGCGTCAGCGCCGGCATCTATAAATCATTTCGCGAGCGTTTCATGAGCAGCGCTGCCAACGCTGGCAGCGGCAGCGGCAGCGACGGCGCCGGCGACTATCGTGTGCTGCGACAGCGCGACGCCGAGGCGGGCAAACTGAGCGCCAGCGATAGCTCCAGCTCCGACGACGAATTTGAGCGGCAGCAGCAGCAGCAGAGCGGCGGCAGCAGCGACAGCGGCAGCAGCAGCAGCGTCGAGGATCTCTTTGCCGGCGAGGCGGAGCGTCGCAAGTGGCGCCGCAGCACCGTGGGCCCAGAACGCAGGACGACGCGACGACGCAGCAGAAGAAAGGTGAGTGCACGCATCTCCAAATCAAACTCAAACTCAATCTCAAGCCGGCGGCTTTCCATTTCCAATTCGCATGCGGCAGATACTTAGGTATTCCAGGCAGGTCTACGATTGATACCGTGTTACCGTTACGTGCGTGCCGGAACTCCATCGAGTTATTTTTGACGCGAATCTTGCACGAGCTGCGACTTAATTGCGCTCCGCCTACGTTTTACGATTTACTTTCGTTCGTTCAGCTGCGCAGATAATTGCATTAATATTTATCCATTGCTTTTATTGGATAATTTTGTGGACAATTTGTGACAATGCTGGCACAGTTTTTAAAACGTGTTTCACGCTCTGTTTCAAGCGCCGAAACATTTCACTTTCGGCGCGAAAAGCGAGCAGTATAATTGATATAATTATTTTTTGCTTAGCTTACGCTTAATAGAGTTCTAAATAATAAGTATAATAATTCATTATCTCTAATTTATTATTTGCTAGTATTAAAGTTTATTAAGCGCCTTTGTTATAAATTTATTACATTCTTAATTTACATTCAGTTTTCAATTGCATTGAGCCCACTGTGCCGTCAGCTGTTGTTGAGCTTTTAGGCTTGTTTACAAACAAACGCTGAGCAAACAAAAAGCTTCGACACGTGCAGCGTGCGAACAGCTGGAGTCGCTTGCACACACACACACACACACTGTTACTCAGCTCCCACTCAGCTCTCACTCTCTCTCTCTCTCTCTCTCTCTCTGCTCTCTTGAGCGCTTTTTGGGGCCATGCTGCTGGCTCTCTGTTTACCACTGCTTTGGCAATGGCCATGGGCAGCGCTGCCTGCTGTGACTGCTTTGCCGCTGCTGCTGCTGGCTTTGCTTGCCGTTTTGTGGTCGACAAACGCTTGGGCTCGTTTTGGGCTTCCACTCAAATCTCGGCCAAGTCCTTTTGGCCGAAAAGCATGCAGTCGATTTCGTGCTCCAATGGACTTTAAACTCTGCCCGGCACGCCTTAAAGCCGACTGCTACGTTTTCGAATATTTGTTTTTGTTTTGTGCTCCATTTTGGAGCTCGTTTTGGATATGCCTCTGATAACTTTGCACTGCTTAGTTTCATTTTTGTGCCGCTTCCACGTTGCTGCTGCTATTGTTGTTGTTGTTATTTCTTTCGCTGCGCTTCGCTTGACTGCACACGCTCAACGGCACATTTATCCTGTATTTCTGATTTTTCGTTTTTATACCATTTAAACATAGAGCATTTTTTAAAAATGGTATATTGGCTTTGTGCAACTATATATATCGGGCAAAAAAAGTACAAATAGTATATGTTCTTGATCAGTTTTAAAATGCGAAGCGATTGGGCTGTGTTCGCCTGTTTGGCTGTCCGTCTGTCCGTTTGCCAGTATAAACTCACAGAACTCAGCCAATATAAAAGCTAGAGACACCAAATTTGGCATGAATATCCCTGCATAGTATACGTACATCTAGCTTAAGCCAAACATTGAGTGCCATGTCCACCATCTCTGAAAAGCGAAGTGTATATGTTCTTGATCAGTCTTAAAATGCGAAGCGATTGGGCTGTATTCGCCTGTTTGGCTGTCCGTCTGTCCGTTTGCCAGAATAAACTCGCAGAACTCAGCTATTATAGCCGCTAGAGACACCAAATTGGGCATGAATATCCCTGCATAGTATACGTACCTCTAACTTAACCCAAATTTGGCACTCAAAATGTCAAAATTTCAACCGTCTCTGAAAAGTAAGTTTTTCAATATTTATATATTATATTAATATATATAATTATATATATATTAATACTTAATTAGAATAAATTTGTACTGCTTAAAGTAGGTGCATGGTATCTAACAGCCGAATGTGCTCGACTTTCTTTACTTGCCTCGCTTATTCCCCTGTATTATGCTATCCGCTGCTGCGGTTGTTGTGGGAATTATTTAACTAGGCGCATTTATTTCACACACCGAAAGAGAGAGAGAGAGAGAGAAAGAGATAGAGCGAGTGGAGGAGCACTGGGAGCATTCTTTGTTGTCGGAAGCAGTTCTCGTAGTGCTCCTTTTGTCGCTGTGCATGCGAGAAAAAAGATGCTCAAATGGAAATGGCCAAAATTGTGCGCCAGTTTGTCGCCGAAAATGCAATCAACAGACCCAAATCTGCGACGGGAACTTGGCTGCGACTCGGGAATAGACACACACACACACACTCACACATGCACGCGTGTATTTAATGTGTGTACTCGCGTAACTGCCTACAAGAACAGCGAATTACCCCGTAATGGGCGCCACTGCCACCTGCCTTTGCCCCATGGCAGCTGTAGCCTTTAGCCGCCCACATGTGCCAGCAGCTTCCTCCCAGGCAGCGTAATGTGCAAGTTTTCAATGATTTATGCATGATACTTAATGCCTTCTTAATTACGTTTTATGTCTGCCACGCCCTCTCCGCTCAGCGCCAAGTCGGGAGAAAAAACCGACACACAAATCATATTCAAAAGGAGCAGCAAACAGCCAAAAAAAAGCAAAGAAAAATCAGAATGTTGCAAATACGCACAAATTTGTAGCAGCTGCGTAGCAGCGGCAGGAAGTAGATAGAGCAGGGTGCAGGGCAGTTCTGACCAGGTTCAGGGGGTCACTTTCACTTGTACTTTCGCTGCATGCCAGCAGCAGCAGCAGCAGCATGTGGTGCTACGTGCCGGGTATAACAAGAGACCGAGCGGCTGGCAGGGAGAGCAATCCCAATCGTTGTGGTACTAGCAATAGCCCGAGGCGCAGGGGCAGAGGCTGGGATCTGTCAACAGAACTTTCCCATCGTGCTTTTGGTTTTTTTATTTATTTTTTCATCCCATTGCAGTTCATTGAAATGTGCGAGCAAAACACAATTACACATGTATTCATGCATTTGGCCATTGTCTCGTGTGCGTTTCGGCGTCAGCTGGGACTGCAGGCGGAAGCCCCCGGGAAAGCTAGAGACAAAGTAGGAGTGCGAGTTGGAGCAAGAGCGGGAGAGAGAGAGGAAGACGCGCCAGAAGGCTAGAGCTCAGTTACGTGATGTTCTGATGTGCTGCCAGAGCTACACTCTCAGAGCTACACTCTCTGTCTCCCTCTCTGTCTCCCTCTCTGCCTCACTCTCTGTCTTCCTCTCCATCTCTCTTTCTCTCTGTGTACATCCCGTGACATTGAAATTACGTGTAGCTTGTCGAGGATATTTGCTGCGGGCGCTGATAGCACAGGGATTTGGGCAGGTGACCAGAGGACTTCCTGTAATTAGTTGTAAGCTATATAGTCGAGTATTACTGCAATAGTGTTAGTAGTCTGTGCAGTACACTGTGGAAAATGAATGAAGAGTAATGAGAAGAAAGAAAACTGTTAAACTCTATTTAAATTTTAATTTCGTTGACATTTATTTTGCGAGTTAGCAGTAAGAAAATAAGCTGTTTAAGAATACTTAATTTGTAATTAAGTTGACATTTATTAAATATATGTACTACTCAATATTATAAATATAAAGCTAAAAAAAACTAGTAAAAGGCAAATGGTAGTAGATTTTTGAGAACGAATTTCAAAATTTAATTTCTTTCTAGTTTCTTATTTAATTTTCTTCATGTTAGATAAACATAGAATAATTAAAATTAATTTTTTCCATATGCGAAGAGTTAGAATAAAAAAAACTGAAACATTCTTCGAGTTTTAATTGTTTAGAGATTTATTAAACTTAAGCTGCCTTATATTACTTAATTAATAATCGCGTTGACATTTAATAAATATTTTATATGTACTACTCTATACAATAAGAAATATAAAGCTAGAAAAAAGCTAGTAAAGCGCGAATAGTAGAAGCTTTTTTTGTACGCTAAGAAAAAAATTGGAGGGTTCAAAAATTTAAGTTCTCTTCGGTTTAATTTTCTGAATTTCAGATAAACATAGAATATTTTCGCAGTAGCACTTTACGAGTTTCTGCATGGTTTATTCAAGAACTGCAATAATGAGGCAGTAGAGTTAAAAAAAAAACATAAAATATGTAAAAAATAGTGCTAAACTTTTAAAATTTATGAAACTTTATTTGAAAGCAAGAAAAGTGATGAAAGACATAAATCAATTTATCAGGCTTGTCCATAGCGCTGAAATTTCCAATCTATGTTGCAATATCTCAATGAAAATGCTGTAACTGCGCTTCAACTGCAGGCTTCAAAAATTGAGCAGCTCCAGGCAAAGCTAGCTAAAGCTGCTGTGGGTTACTTTCGAATAGAGTCGACTATGTAACTAGAACTGCGGTCAGTCCAAGCTGTGAGTGACCCACTGACAGCTGTCAAGTGAATCAAAAAGCCTTTTTCTGCTCTCGTTGTATACTGTTGAACAAATTAAAACACGTAGCACAAGGAAAAACAGGCGACTGCAGTGAAAATCCGTTCGCCAGTCAAGTGAAAAGCCAGCCCAGAGCCCACACCCAGACTCCCAGAGACCCAAAGACCCAGAGACCCGTAGACCCAGAGATACAAAGCCACACCCCATGTAGCTATTGTATCCGAGCCAGTTGGCAAACAGCTTCGTGTTGTTTACATTTAACACGCGGGCCACGTTTTCATGTTTCTGGCCATTTTCCCCATTCTCCAACGCCTCCCCCCTGCCTCTCTCTCACACTCTCGTTTGCTTCATTTTGGTTTGCCTCGCACAAATTAGCGCCCTTTTGCTGCGAGCGAGGCGTGTGAAAAATGCAAATTCCCATTTCCATTTCTCTGTTGTGCATAATTTTTCGGCCATGGCCACAAAGTGCAGCGAAGGTCGACAATAATTGTACAATTTATAATTTACGAAAAACAATTGCGTCTGACAGATTCTGAAATATAGTCGAGTATTGCACTCTGCTCTCGAGTGGCTTCAGCACAGGGCACAAAAGTTTATACTCAATGACAGCAAGTTTTTAATTGAATTGCCCGTTTTGGCCCCGTTTGTTGCCATGGCATACAAAGAAAGTGCAGGCAATTGAAAATAACTAAACTCAAAAAAATAAACATTTGCAAATTAGAACCTATTTTTTTCATTGTAATCTCAATATTTCGCATATACGGTTCTTTTTCTGACTCTACACTGGAAACTTAATTTTACTTTATTAAAATTACATTTTTCTAGACGACTTTTAAAGTTGTAAAACATTGACAATGGAAACATAATTTTACTTATTAAAATTATATTTTTCCATACGGTTTTTTTAAGTTTCAAAACATAATCAATAGAAATTCTAATTTACTTATTAAAATTATATTTTTCCATATGATTTTTTAAGTTTAAAAACACATATTTAAAATTCAAATATTTTCTGATAAAATTTTCAAATTCGGAAAGCATTTTAT
Source organism: Zaprionus bogoriensis (assembly GCA_035046045.1). Lineage (NCBI taxonomy): Eukaryota > Metazoa > Arthropoda > Insecta > Diptera > Drosophilidae > Zaprionus > Zaprionus bogoriensis. The sequence goes on from JAWNOI010000014.1 coordinate 1,990,218, forward strand.
TCCTTAATTTGCTTCTATGCATATTACTTAAGTTTAATAATAATTAATAAAAGTAATTAATCAGCTTAATTAAAAATAATAATTATTATTACGTCAAGAAAACAGAAATTAAAAATTTAAAAAATGCATAGAATATAGTCCAAAATATGAATGCTATGTAATGCTTCAGATTTTGTTCAAGCATTGATATTAATAACTATTTATATAAATTACTATTGAGTTTCCTGCTCACATCTTGAGCCTTTCTGCAGGGCATTTGGAGTTGTAATCCCTCTAACCTCTTAGCTGGGAAAGTTTTCCGAGCCTAACAACCCTGCCCCCACATAATCCGTTGCCTGGTCAACACAATAAACAAGCTACACAGCTGCTGCCACCGCCTGGTAGCACTAAGTAGGCTCTGAAATCGATTGGAGCACACGTAAAACATTTCGGGGGGGCGAAACATTCATTCTTAACAGAATCGCCAAGCTGTGAATACTGAAAAACCTACTAGAAAGTGCGATAAATAAAAATCAAAAAAACTGTGAATAAACTATAGAGTGAGTGCGAGCGCGAGTAGGAACAGCAGCAGGGGCGCACAGCATGTCGCTCTTCGACAATCCCGACCAGCTGCGACAGCTGCAGGATTTGTTGTACCCCAGTCGAAGTCGGCGCGGCGGCGTCGAGTGCAACGACGGCGACGCTAGCAGCAGCGACGACGAGGGCGAGTCCCTGGTGGTTAGCAAGCCGAGTAAGTAAATGGAATCATTGATAGACTCAACCAAGCAACCTCCTGCTCGACTCGCTTGCCTGTAATCCTGTGCCCTGCTCCCTCACAGCACCTGGTAGCATTGGGCCGCAGGCAGCTGCTGGCGATGGGCGTAAGAAGAAGGTTAACTTGGTGGCAACGCCGCTAAAGGAGGAGGTGAAGCCACAGGCCAATACGCTAGAGGAATGGCAGGAGGCGCAGGAGCGCGAGGATGCGGATATTCTCGACTCGAGAAAGTGCCCCGAATACACAATGACTTATCGCCAGGCCGTCGGCACCGAGGATGTTTTCCTGCAGGTGATTCCCAGCGCTCTTTACCATGTGCATCCCTAATCCGAACCTGTTACCACACACACACCCAGATGGGTCGACGCACTGGCGCATCGGCCAGCTGTGAGGATCTCATACTGGAGATTTCGCTGCCCGACGAGCCCATGGACGCCGATAAGATGAGCCTAACCCTGCACGAGAAGGACATCGACCTGGCCACAACGCTCTACAGGCTCAAGCTGCCGCTGCCCCATGCCGTCGACGTGGATCGCTGCCAGGCCAAATACGACAGCGAGCTCTGCCGGCTGCGGCTGACGCTGAGGCTGCGCCGAGAGTTAGACTTTGTTAACTTTTAATCACAAACCCGTAGTCAGCACAATCTTTTGTAGTAGTTCACAGAAAAAAACATAAATCGCACAAATTCTCAGTATTAGTACAGGCATGTACAAGCGGCCCTAGCGAAGCACCTTATAACATCTAACGCACTGTAAGAATCCCGACACGATTTTCGCTTTGCCAACAGAGAACGACATTAAAATAGGACTATAAAACCCAAGTTGAAGCATTTTTATTTAATTTTTAGCTTGAATAGAATTTTTAAAATATTTTTTGTTTGTCTAAATCCCTCTAAAATATTTTTTCTAAATTAAGAGGCAGCTCTTCGGTTTATTTGCGGCTGAAGGCTGAAAGCTGGCAGTAAACATGTGTAACTCTCAGTTGCCTTGTGAGCTATGTTTCCCATACCCATAGCTAAACATGATCTCTCTGCGCTTCCCCGCAAAATTTGTTGACCTACTTTACTGCGAGAATATCCTCTTCAGCGCTGCTCGCGTCTGTTTTGCTGCCAAATTGCGCATACGCCGCATTGGCCTTCAGGTCAGACACAAATTGGGCTCAAACGAAGCATAAAGTATGCCTTAGAAGAACACACACACACACACACACAGTCGGTACTTTAGTTGCTCCACTGGGACCGCAGGCCGAAGGACTCGCTGTCAAAAATCACTTAAGCTAAATATTTGTCAACTGCAGACGCGCACAAAAGTCAAATACGAAATTCGCCATCATTCAAAATTGAGCGGAAGAGAAAAAAAAGCGAGAAAAATAATCAAAAGCGGTCACTCGTTTTTCTAAGCATAGGATACTTTTTTCTGACAGAACGGAGAGGGCAGCGGGTGTGTGTGTGTGTGTGTGTGTGTGTGTGTGTGTTTGTGTGCTGTGAGGCACTGTGACTTGCCTCATTTAGTTGCCCAACTGACGCGACCGCATTTCAATTTGTGAATGCTGCGCGCTGCGGTCAGCGACAGCACTGCGAGACATGATAAAGTGTCCCAAGCTGCAGTGTCCCACTGTCTGTTTCTCTCTTTTTTGGAAAAAAAAAGAAAGCAAATGCCCACAATTTGACATCGAAATTTTGTCCTTGGGCCAGGAATGATAACGGCCCAAGTTTGCCGCTTCGATTCGCTGTGGTCTGGGCCTGGCGCGTGCCTCGCGTGGCGAGTAGTTTGCGATGGGGTGGGAGGTAGAGGGGCATCTTCTTTTTGGCTTTTAATCATTTGCTCGACGAAAACTTTTACTGCCGTTGATAATAATAAATCATCGGCTGGCGACAAGTTTCCTTGGGACTTGCACAGAACTTTAAATTCAATTTAATAGCCACAAAATGAGCTGGCAGCAGTGTCTCAGCCGTTGGCCACTCGGCCCGAGTCTGTGCTTGTCCTTTTTCCCGCAATTTGCCAAGTGAAACTTAATAAAAGAAATTAAAATTAAAATATTCCGTGCACGTGGCGTTGGAACTATTTGCGCATTATAAATCGCATGCAAATCATTTTGATTAGCAACTTTCTGCAGGCGAACTTTGTTCATTTTCCTACAATTAATTGCTTTTTAGACTTTGGTAGATTTTTGCTCTTCATAGTTATATTTAATTATGACAGCTAATTAATAATAATAATAACAATAATAATAATAATAATAATAATAATAATAATAATAATAATAATAATAATAATAATAATAATAATAATAATAATAATAATAATAATAATAATAATAATAATAATAATAATAATAATAATAATAATAATAATAATAATAATAATAATAATAATAAAAGTAATAATAATAATAAATAAAATTATATATTAAATGCATTAAAATATTGGCAAGTATAAACTTCACTCAGATCTAGCACTCCTGCATGCGCTCTCTGCGGCTTGGGCCTGCTAAGAGCGAAACACGTGCACTGCTTTAACTTAAACTGCTTGGTGCATTGAGCTTAACGTTGTTGTTGTTGAGGTTTGGCGTCTATTTAAAGCTCCACGTGTGAGGGGGAAAGCCACAGACATTTGCTGCGAGAGCTGCACGTGCGAGAGCGAAAGACACAGACATATGCTCCAAGCGCGTTGAGTGCGAGTGCAGTGCAAAGAGTGCAGAGCGCCGAGGTTCATTGTACTCTTATTGGCTGCGATCGTTGCTGCGGGAGAGGCTCTCTTACTCTCACGCGCACGCGAATGCCAGCTAAGACAACAAGAACAAGTAAACATTGAGTCTAACTCAAATGTATTATTAAGCTGGCATGAGGTGCAATGACTCAATTGGCTGAGCATGAGAGCGAACACTGACTCCTACTCAATTTTAAATGAACAAGAGGGAAATATTGAAATTTATTTTTTTCTTCTACATATTTTTATTAAATAACTACATTTCTTAGCAAATATTTCTCTAAAATGTTTTACTAGCGTGGAGTATTAAATTTTCCTTTGAAAAGTTGATTTTGTGCCGAAAAGGCAATTGATTTTCATTTATTTTGAGCATATTTTCTAATTGCCAGAGAAGTTACGTACACAATTTTAATCAATTGGCCAAAATTGCTATCAAATCTAGCAAATCTGCCAGGCTTTAAGCAATCAACACACACACACATCTCAAGGGAAAAGCAGTGGAAGGTATGGCAGCAATCAAAAACAAACTTACTAAATTTCATCTGCATTTAAAAAGGCCCTCAACATGAACATGGCATGCGTGCTCGGACCACTGTCCCTTATCTTTATCTTCTCTCTACTGCACTCGGTCCGCAAACAGGCGTTCAATGACATGCGCCAGAGACGCAAGCCTAACCGAAAACTGCACGAAATTCCAGGAACGAAAACAAAAAACTAGGAAAACAAATCCTTAGCAGAAAGGCTGAAGAACAAACAAACAAACAGAAATAGAGCTGCGTTGACACTCGACTGGGAAAAGCAAACAAAAAGACATGAATGAAAATGCTTGCAAAAACTAAAATAACAACTGAGAGGGCCGCAAAGTAGCGAGATATTGCTTGCGAAATACCCTGTAATAAGTAACAGTAAATTGGGTAATATTTACATGACAACAAAAAGTTATAAAATAATACAATCAGTTCCACCGTATGAAGAGCTTTTAAATTAATTATTTAATATTTCAGACATTATTCTGTCATTTTTTTTTAATGACAGAAAAGTGTTTAGTAAATATAGAACGAATTTTTAAAGTACTTCCAGCTTTAGTTGACAGGGTAAACTAAATTTCTAATTGAGGAAAACCTTTAAAAAAAACACATATATGAAATGTTCATGGCGAATTTTCCAAGTTTTTTCCAACTTCGGGTTACCCTGTCATATTTTCACTCAGATTACGCAACCGAAAAGTTTCTTTAGGTTTTTGTAAAGTAACATAAACTCGGCCTTGGTTTACCCTTCCATTTCCGTTTTCCCAATTGCAGAGCATACAAAAGGCCGGAAAGAATAAATATCGTTTCAGATTTTACTTGCCTATTTGCAACTCATTTTCACAAGCGCAGCTCCCTTCATGCAATCATGCAGATGGCAGATGCCACATGGCAGAGACTAAACTAAACACACACGCGCTGTAAGTGCGAATGGAACTGGCTTATTTGTCGAGGCGCACCCTTTTTATCAACTCTTGGAAAAGTTTCATCAACGCAAATAGAAATTCGCATGCAAATTCGCAGTGTTTCTCCCCCCCCTTCCACGTGCAGTTCCAACTTTTGCGATGCGGTGAAAGGGTATAACAGGGCAGGAGTATGGGGAAAAAAAAGGTGGAAGAAGCAGAACAAAAACTTGCCACAATGAAAAACTTTGGATAATGTGTGAAAATTGTTTGTTGTTGTTCCGTGCCGTGGGATTACTGCAACGTGTGTGCGTATGTATGGGTAAGAGTATCTGTGTGTGTGTGTGTGCAATTCTTTAAATTGCGACATATTTATGACTGATTAAAAGTCGGGCCTGACCGCAGTTACGTTCACGTTAAGCGCAAGTTATTGTTGTTGCTTAACCGCATTTCATAAATAATAACTGAGCCGCACTCCAAAAATGTAATAAGCTGTACAAGTGGACAGGCTGGCGACTGGAGGGAGGGAAGGGGAAGGGGAGCAGTGCTTACCGCGTTCCCAGAGGTCCCTTGACTTTTATTCATTTCATTTCAACAGCCCGAACGAGCAGCGAGTCCACTTCACCTGCGAAATGGCGCACAGCTCGAGGGGACAGGTGCGAAAAGGGAAGCGGGCCGGAGGACGGATTCGAGTGGCAGGAAAATGAAATGTGTTGGAAAATATGCAAGTCAGTTGTGTGAATATTGAAGAGACTCACGCGCTCTGAGCGAGTGCTGAAGTGCTGCAGGAAGTGGCAGCAGCATAGTTAGAAAAAAATAAAGAGAGAGGGATATATGGAGTAGAGGAATATCAAGGTGGGGACTGATATTTAGATAACAATGAGGAGTGAGAAAATTATTGGCAGAAGTCAAACTCACGTAAATACAGAAGAAAACAGGAAGAAATTAATAGAGGGATAAACAGAAAGATACAGAAGAAGAGAGAGCGATGTAGAGAGATCAGTAGAGAAAGATACAATGATAGAGATATGAGAGATAAATACAGAAGAAAGCAGGCAGAAAATTATAGAGGGATAGCCAGAAAAATAAAAAGAGACTAATAGAGAGATATCGGTAGAGAAAATTAATTAAGGAAAATGTAGATATAGCTATTTATGATAAGGGATATATAGGTATAAAGTTAAAAATATTGGCGCTGATAATGGAAATTAAAAAAAAAAAGGGGGATTGAATATAGAGCGCTAGACTAAGAAAAGATGGAAATACGCGGTTGATAAACGTAGAAGAGAGGTAGCAGCAAAGACAGAGAGATAAGTAATATAAAGAACGAAATAGCAGATGAGAGCGAGTCACAGAAAGAAAGTGAGAGAAGAAAGATACAAAAAAATTTAAATAAATTCAATGAAATCCGCTTTAAAGTAAGCGATCGAGTAGAGCCAAAATATTAACGAGATAAAATCTGTTTTCATATAATCAACTGTCCTCAACTCTTTCGAAATATTTCCCCTACAGAGCGCTTTGAAGACAGTAAATTTATCTCTCTCTCTCTCTCTCTCTCTCTCTCTGCTTAACAACTTAAATATTATATGCGACCACTTCATTTAATCTTCTGCATTCCGCTTTGTCAAATCTGCTCTCTTTTCTCTTATCTTCTCTTCTTACTCCCGCCTTACCCTTATCCCCTGCAGCTATCCCGTCCCGGCTGTGTTTAATTTAATCTACCCCGCCGCAGACTCGAGCTAATTGTCACAGTCGGAGGAGGATAAATCCAATTTAAAGCTTCGCTTAAGCTGCCAACAAGTCCGAAATGAAACGAAACGAGACAAAATGAAACCGAAACGAAACCGACTTAAATATTTCATTCGAACGCAACGCAACGGAACGTGACGTTGCACAATGTTTGGTCAGAAAGCTTAACATTTTTTTCAGGTAATTCTTTTTTTTTCGCAAGGGTTTTCCGTTCCACATAAATCTGTGGGCCGTATTTTTTACTTTTTAATTACCAGATGAAAAATACAAGTAAAGAAAACTGCAGTCAAGCGCGCGCGACACTTCAATACCATTCACCCAGTTTGCCAGCTAGAAATATATAGTATATTCTGAAATACTTTTTTTTAACCAATTCACAGCTGGGCGTAGTGAACGCCACACGCATGAACCGTTTTCTTACCTACAGTCTGTTCTTACACATACAGTCAAAATCAAGAACTGACGGAACACTGCACTGCTGCTACTTTTGTATGGGAAACTCATCTGCCTACAAATTTTTTGTTTATAGTTCGATCACTATGAAATTTGCAACGTATATCAATATTATTGTTATCTACATGTGTGCTAAGTTTTAATATTGTATATTACAAACCTTGCTTAGTATTTGAGTTTAAAATTGAAAATAGGCATTTACAGAGGTGATTGATGCTTCACTCAAAGCTTGAAATAAACTAAAGCTGCCTTTGCTATGTAGGAAACTTAATTTCAAATTTGATGTTTCTAGCTCTGGTAAAAGCTGAGTTCCATAAGTGAATTATTTGCTATTGCTGATAGTGAAAATCTAAACTTTCCACGAGCTGTCATAATTTTTACTGCCCATTATAAACACTCGCACAAAGCTGATATACAATTTCTTCCTATTTTCATTGGGTGCATGCTGCAAAAAGTTGAGATTGAAAATGAAAATGTGAATAAATAAATTGCACGAAATGCGACTCGATTCTGCAATGGCAAATGGAGCGAGCTGGAACAGTTCTGAGTACAACTGTTTGCAGTTTGCAGTTTCAATTTAGAAAATTCCGAAACATTTCACACGCACACACACACACACATGTACATATGCACAGTAAGCGCAGCAGAGTCGTCGTCGCTTAAAGGGCAAACGTATTACACATACGCCATGTGGTGCGCAATGTGTTGCGATGCCAGAAAGCTAAAATAATAAAATCATTGTGGAATTTAATTAAGGCCCACGCACAGTGTGTACACACATATATGTGTATGTGTGTGTGTGTGTGAGCCATTGCAAACAAGCCCATTAACACATTTTTCAAGTTTAATTCAACGTAATAACGAATTTGTAAGCTCTGCACTGAAGTGCTTAAGCGGGCGGCCAGGACAAGGCGGTAGGGAGAGAAGAGAAAGATGTAGAAGAGTGAGCAAGTGTGGTAGGGAGTGTGAAAGAGAGAGAGAGAGAGCGACAGAGGCACTGGGAAGCGGCATATAAATTACAGGAAGACATGTACAGCATGCGGCAGCTGTGGCAAGTGGCAAGTGTTGTGTGTGCTGTGCCCCACACGCTTTCTGCCTATGGCTTTTCCTCGACAGCCGCGCGCTCTTCCCTCTGCCCATAATTAAGACAAATGTAAAAACTACTAAAAGACATGCCAAAAGTCACTTTCGCTGCGCAAACAAAAGACGCACACGGCAGCGACGCGCAGCCAGGTGCCACATGCCGCATGCCGCATGCCACTTGCCAGCTGAAAGTTGTCAGCTGCCTTACATAGGCTGCTATCTCGTTCTCTCTCGCTTTCTCTGCGTTTTGTTATGGGGCTACATAATTTCACTTTATGCCCCTGTGTTGACATACGGCATTTTTGTCGCTCCTTGTGTGAGTGTATGTGTTAAGTCTAGGGCAAACACAAAAGAAAAAGCAAAACAAAACTGGAAGCAACACTAGAGCAAAGTGAGGCATGCCTTAGGCAGAAGAAAGAAAAAAGAAAATATGTGATGGAAACATTTTGATAGCAATTAATAAAGTTTTTAAAGTCTTTTAATTTGTTAAGTGTTTATTTAAGTCTAAAATACAAGTCAGTTTTAAATTTAATACATTTCAACTTAAGTCTATCATAGCCCAACGCATGATCACTGCGCAGGGTATGCATGGCTAAGCAAATGTCAATGTCTCGTCCACAACGTGCTTGATGCTGGCATGACCTTTTCGCATTAATCTCGAGTGGATGGCATTATAATGCAGCCATGTGGGCGTGTTATGCTCGTTATAGGCTATGCCACACCATACCATAAGCAGTTATCATGGTTATTTATCGCAAAAGGAAACACACGCAGCTGCTACGTGGCAGGCGAGGCAAATGTCTAGCGATTGGCCGACATTCAATTAGATCATCAATTAACTGGCATACATAATGGAGTTGCGTCTGTAATTGCTCGACTGAGATTGAGTGCGGGCGAAATCACTGCACAACACTTGATTGCACGTTCTGCAACACTGTCGCTCTGTCTCAGAGCAAGACTCTGTGCTCGACAATAATAAATTGTTGCCTACTTATGGGCGCAGCGAGAAGGGAAATCGAATGCGACTGATTGCACAAATCGAATGCGATCTCAATTCCATTTGTTGCTTCCCTCCATCTCTCTCACTCTATCTATCTCTCTCTGTGTCTCTCCGCCTCCAGCTTTTTTCTTTCCTCAGTGGAATGCAATCTTATTTGACTAGACAAAAACTCATTTCAGCTTTTTCTCTGCTGTCTGCACTTGTTTTCGCTTTAAAAGTCGAGGAAACACATCTTGCCTCGATTTATTGCCTTATGATGCTGCAAGGCAGCACACATATATATATATATATATATATATTTGTGTGTGCTTGTGTGTGCGTGTGAGTGACAAATACTCATATTAAGCATATGGCAAACCGACGACGACGGAAAACAGACATCGCAACTGTTTCTCAAAGAGCGCGCGAGTGCGGAAGACAGAGAGAGGGAGAGAGAGAGAGAGAGCCTGCGAGTGAGAGGGCATGCTGCATTTCCTTTTGGCTTTTTGTTTTTAGCCTTGTCTTTGTCTTCGGCTGCTGCGTTGGCGCCGCGGCCCTTCGCCCACTTCCGCTGCCTGCTTTGACTTATAGATTTTCGCTCCCTCTGCTCGATGCCGGAGATTTATTTGCCAGTCTGTCGCACTCGCCTTGGTCGGGGGCAGAATTGTTCTTAATTGATTTGCCATTTGATGTGAATCCGAATCCGAATCGGAATGAGAACTCGATCCCAGCAGGCTCTGAACTGGCGTATGCTCCATAGTGCTTGTCTGGATTGTCTTGCCAGTCTCAGAAACAGATTTTCAGTCTGAACAACAGAAACTTTTAATATTTTAATCATTGTGTATTGTATATTGTTTACTCTCACTGAGAGATGTCCCAAATATCTGAAGTACCCGGCGGTATGCACCTGCAGTCTAAGGCCGCCGACCCGCACGACGACGAGGAGGAGTCCTTCTGGGATGCCTCGGAGAGCGACGAGACAACCAAGACTACAGAGGAGCTGAGCTACGATCTGAGCGCCGAAGGCGACTGCGGGGGAAACCACTCCGGTCGGCCAAAAGCCGATCTCAATGTCATTCAGGGTCGCATCATTCGCATTGTTGGGCGCGTCTCGTACCTCTCGCAGAGCCTCAAGCAGTTGCACCGCGAGCTCAAGGAGCGTCGCGCTCTCTACGAGCAGAGCTCATCGTACAGTCCGAGCTGCGTGAACTCCAGCACTGCCTTCGAGTTCCCCCGGCCAAGGCCGAGCTCAGAGCTCAATCTGCAAGTGGAGCGTATAGGGGATTCTGTTGCCTGCCAGACATTCGATCCGGACGAACAGATGTCGCGATAAGAGGCGTAACCCCATCCGAAAACTGTACACAATTCTTATTTTTCTTTTAACTGCAAATATTTTCGCACAATGAAAATCATTTTTTAAAAATCCCCAATTATATTCAAGTGATGACCCCCTTTAATACGTATGATGTATGTATGATGTGTGATGTAACATGTGTATGATCATGTATTTCTTAATTCATTCGATTAACAATTTGTTTTGTTTTCCAAATTTAACGTGTTTGCAATAAATGTTGGTAAAGAAAAATGATATAACTCTGATATATATTATCTTAATTTAATTCGGTAAAATAAGCAATGAAATCTATAATAATATATAATAAGATAATAGATAATAATAGATAATAGAACATCTGCTTGAAAGTAGATAAGCAGACATATAGACAGACTGGCAGACAAACGATCAGAGGGACAGAAATGCTGACAAACGAACAGGCGGGCAGACAGGCAGACAGATTGACAGACAGGCGAACAGAAGAACAGACATGCAGACAGACAGGCATACAGGCGAACAGACAGACAGACAGACGAACCGACAGATGAACAGACAGACGGACAGACAGACAGGCAGACAGACAGACAGACAGACAGACAGACAGACAGACGGACAGACAGAAAGACAGAAAGACAGACAGACAGACAGACGGGCAGACAGACAGACAGACAGATAGACAGACAGGCAGACAGACAGACGGACAGACAGAAAGACAGAAAGACAGACAGACAGACGGACAGACAGACAGACAGACAGACAGACGGACAGACAGAAAGACAGACAAACAGACAGACGGGCAGACAGACAGACAGACAGACAGACGGACAGACAGACAGATAGATAGATTAGACAGACAAAAAGTCAGTTAGGCAAATTGACAGTCAGAGAGACGAGCACATGGACAGACAGATAGAAAGATATGCAGAATGACAGATGTCTATCGATAGACAAGTAGACAGACAGACAAACGTCCTTAAGTTTTACATAGCTGCAAATCTTGTTCACTCTTTGCCAATTTGAAACGAGATTTCCTTTATGGAGAAAGAGAGCAACTTCGTCGCCCAATCGAATTGCCCTCGGCGTCTGTCAACAGTTGCAGTTTGTCGTGGGCATTTGGTTTTGCAAACTTTTCGCTGCCAGTCGAAGCCACAAATAAGTCAAAATTGATGCAAATTTGCATTTCCCTTTTGCCCTTTGCCCTAATATTGCCCGAGGGCTGAATAAATATGTTGAGGGGAAAGTAGGGCTGCAAGGGCTACATGTTCTGCCTGAGCTCCGTGACAGACGGCAGTAAAACAATTCCGAGCACTTGAAATTATGAAATATGAACTCCGAGTTTACGCAGCAACGTCTTCAGCAATTTGTCAGCTGGAAAATCTCAGCAGCAGCCACTGCAAAATTACGTTTATCACTTGCAGTTATTGTTGTTGTTGTTGGTGTTGTTGTTGTTGTTGGTGTTGCTGTTGCTGTTGTTGCCGCTTCATTGCCGGCAACAGTTGCAGCTGCTGTCTGCTGTCTGAGTTTGTCAAAGCCTGTCAGAGCAAGCAGCTCCAGCTTCAGCTTTACACAAGACTTTTTATGCTACAATGAAAGAAGCGCAAGAAAACTTTGTGTAAATAGCGAAAGAGCAGGAAAGCAAGAGGAGCAAGTTTGTGGCCGGAAGAGCAAGAGCGAGTGGAGTGGGTGAGGCACTGTTAGTGTTATCAGCGGTAATTTAATCACTTAAATTGATTAAGTAAACTGATGAGATTGTTGCAGAAAAACTATAATCGACTTGAAAGTAAGCAGACAGCGTATGCATTACCAGAAATATGATATATACGCTCAGCTTAAATTAAATTGCTAATTTGTAGAAATATTTACAGTTCTTGATTGTACGAGACTTAAGAAGAAACATTTTTGGGAACTATATGAAAATTCTTAGCACATTTTTAAAAATACGTACGGCAATTTAATATGCAATCTACATCCTTTCTCTCACTGTGTTTCCTGTCTTAATGCTGTTAGCCTTCCTATAAAATATCTATGTATTTCTTTCTTCCTAACTCTCATTTTCCCTCGCTCATTCGGCCTTGTTCAGACCAAACGCATCTCACAGATTAGCAAATAGAAGAAAAATCCTGTGTTCTACCTTGAACTGCAAATAATTTTACACTATATAGCCTAAAGCCTTGGCCCGAATTGTAAACAAGCGATACTAATGACCATATAATACCATACTATCCAAATACAAATGGAGCTCAAAAGAGATAATTGAACTATGTAGGTTATTCGAGAGCTGAACCAAATTCAATTAACAATTTGAATGCAATCCCAAAGCCTGCAGTGTGGAAGGGCCTGCAAAACTGCAGCAAATGGAATTCGATTCAATTGGAAACTGTCACACGTTTCAGTTGCGAGAATTTATGGAATACTGTGGCGAGCCTGTACCTCCGCCCCCAATGCTAGGCCTTCGCACTCTTCGTAACAATTTAAAAATATCGACGAGCAGATCAAACACGATGTCGAGGAGTTCAAAGTAAATGTCAGAACCAGCAGGCAAACTAATAGCGCATGGAAATGCACATTCATAGAAAATCAATTGAAAACGAAATGCGAACGAGAACGAGAACGGGAACGGGAACGGGAATGGGAACGAAATCGAAAGCCCAAACGAAATCGAAATCGAAATTGAAACTGAGGCGAACGATGATAAGCGGAAGTCTGCCTGATGAGTTTCCAGCTAGGGGGAAGGGAAAGCACCTTTTGGAAAAGCTGCTCTGTCATTAGACTGCGAATGACTAAGTCGGATAATAGACAGGCACCCCGCCCCCTCTCCCATCCGGTCACGGCCTGCTTATGGTAATCAGCCACAAAAGTTCTTTTGTTGTCCCTTTTCCTGTGCCGTGTCGGGCCTCTCGGACGTTGCCTGCGGAATTAGCATTTCAATCAAATCAATTTTATGTGTCTGACTTGTTTTACGCCTCAACAGCAACACAATCATCCCCAACATTATCTCCATAATCATCGTTATCGTTGTCGTTGTCGTTCCCATTCTCGTTATCGTTATCGCCATCGTCATCATTATGTTTATCGTCAGGCTCGTTGCACAGATGAGAATGTATTCCATTCAGTATATTTACGACTCTGACGAGCCAAAAGAAATTGTCGAAATTGATTGATTAAATATTTATTCATACGGAAGTGCTTAGCGGGTCCCGAGGGTCCCGCACACAGTTATGACTGAATTGTCCGCCTGTCTGCCACACACACTCATACATTCATTCATTCATACATCGTCCACACGCTTCGTCGACCTGATGTGTCATTAATTTGTTCATCGCCCGGAAGTTATTCGCAGCAAAAAAGAGGAACTAATTTTGGAACCAGCTTCAAAAGAGATCTCATTGTTTGACAAGCAGCATGTGAAGAATTAGAGAACTGACCTTCACAACTAGTTCAAAAGTACTAGTTTGATAACTAGTTCAAAAGTACTAGTTTGAGAACTAGTTCAAAAGAATTATTGCAAAAGAAATTCTTTGTGAACTAGTTCCATAGAACTATTTTTATAACTAGGCCAATGAATTAGTTTAAAAGAAATAGCTTGAACTAGTTTAAGAACTAGTTCTTTCGAAAATCTAAGCAAGTGGGGACCAAATCGGAAATTATAGTGCCCTGTCAGCAGCATGCCAAAAGAACTAGTTCAAGACAAAGCAGTTCATTGAATAGTTATTAATTCATTCAGGAAAATGTAAAAACAAATCAATCAAGCACACTCTTGGCGAACTAGTTCCGGTCAGAGCACACTTGACCTTTTTCTTGATTGAATATTTATTTATGCCCTCATATCCTGATGAGTTCTGCATTTAATTTGTATTTATTAAGCTCGTGTGGCATTAATTCGGTTGGCCGCAGCCCGAGGACCGATGACAGAGATCCAGAGAACCAGTTCAGAATTGCACACTTAAAGCGACCGCAACAGAGAGATGGCTAGGCAGAAGAGCGTGCAACCGGGTTGGGGGAAGACCCGCAGGAAATCTTAATTAAACAACTTGCATGGCAAATCCTTTATAAATGGCCGACAAAGGCGCAAGACGGGCCCATTGGCCCGATGGCCCGTTGGCCCGTTGGCCTGCTCTTGCTCCTGCTCCGGCGAGGGCAAACAAAGGCGCTGCTCGATGTTGGTATTGAACAAATGCCAACGCTTTGCTCTACCAGGACTAAGCACAAGCTTACACACACACACACATACACACGCACACACACAAACTTGTACACACACATGCACACAAATAGTGCGAGAGAAAACAATTTGGCGGTTTTTGCACATTTTCGACTTTGATTTCTCGCTCCACGTTCTCCTAACTAACCGAAGTGGTTCGCTGGCAGCTGGAGCCGAGGCTGAGACCGCTCAATGGTCCTCAGCAAATTAGCAGCCACTGCGAGTGCTCTTCAGCTGCAGTCAAGTGTCGACTCGGAGTACTCTGTTTCGGAGCGGAGTTTAAACCGCCTCGGGGGAGACCATTAAAGCGCTAATAAATTCTTATGTGCAGATCAATCGATGCTTGAGAAAGTGCGCTATAAAGCGATTTTAATGGCACACCAAGGAGAGAGTGTGTGTGTGTGTGTGTACGAGTGATGTGTATTGTGTGTATTATAAATAAAAATATTGACAGTGCAGAGTCGGGCAAATGCACTTTGAGACATTTAAGCGGAACTTGCGGGTCAGCACAAATAAAAATCGTTATAAGAATTTGATAACCCACGCGACATTCTCATAATATCGCAACAGTTTTATTTTATAGCGTTTTCAATCACACTCCACAGTATACAATGCACTTATTGGTACTCAAGGCTCTCTATGCGATTCTCAAGCACAGCATTCAAAGGAGTCACCATCAAATCTAAACTGAGACTTTGATTTTTGGTTAACTTTATAATTGAGTCTACAAAATACTTTCGAAGCTCCTAAAACGGTCTAAATTCTCTGGTGGTGTACACTAATAAAAACCCTACCAAATTTCCTGCTTGAAAACACCTTCTGAACGCAGTCGCGTGGTGACCAACCAAATTTGTACTTGCATAACTCATAGCGTGCATGTTATCCCACGGGTTGAAAGTACGTTGAAAATAGACAGAAATTATGTACTTTGTACCGCAGCTTGCATACCCTACTAATCTGTATTATGCTATGATTGAAGTGAAAAACTGAGGGAAGCATAACCGTTTCTCGATCAAGAATTCGTTACAATAATTACTAAAAAAAAAGTAATAAAATATTTTTAAAAATATATTAAAACGGCATAGTTTTACATTCAACTTTGTGAGTATTTTTTTAATATTCTAGCTTTTAAATTAATCCACTTCTAATTGAATGTCTTAAGGCCTCGATCAACAAGTGCAAGCAAGAAAATTCGGTACTATATCAAAGATAGTATAAGTAATTAGTATATAGATACATAGCTACGGTACTAGCATAACCAACTCCACGGCATTTCCGCGCGCTGCAAATATGCAAAACTTCTGTTTTTATGTCCCTGCAGTCAGGTCAGTTGAGGCTGCAGAGCGGCGACTGTACGCACGAGCAGTTCGCCTGAAGCCTGCAAAAACTTCCCTTTTTTATCATTCTTTTCCTGTTGCCTTGGCTAGTAGAAACAAGTAGAGTTAGTTAAAAGTCCAGCGATGTCGACTGTAAAATACCCTTTATCAACTTTTATACTTTTGGCCATAAGCAAAATGAGAATGTTGTAGTTAGCAAACTTATCCTATACTGGAGATTTAAAATGCTGAAACTTTTATTCTTTTTCGGGGTGTGCGGTGTGTTCGTCTCGAGTTTAGTATCGCTAACTATTATAATAGTTTCTGGTGCGTTTATACTGACAGGCAGCACGAAACCGAGTCGCCTGTTATAACGGTCTGCACAAAACGAATATACCAATTTTCAATGGTATGGAAATATTTCAAGTCAACCGGACATAAACACACACAATTTTTTTTAATAGATAGGGAAGGAAGGATGGTTCAAGGGATAGGAGGTAGGGGGTGGGGGGAAGCTTTTTACAAAAGAAAAAAAAAATGCAAAATGAACTAAGTTTGAACTGTTATATACAAAAAGTTACGCCCTGGTCCTTGGCCACTTTTACATTACATTATCTCAACTTTGAGCTGGCAATTTCTCATGCTTTTCTTCATATTTCATATTTCATCTGCTTACTCGACTGGGCTCGACTGGGCTCCACTGTGTTCCTCTCGTCGTAAACATGTAGCGCAGTTGTTACTCTCCTCGAGATTGTAGTTGTTGCTTAGAAAGTTGCGCCTGCATGGAGAACGGGACATGTCGCGGGGCTCGCCTGCTCGTCTGCCCGCCTGCGTCTGCCTCTGTGTCCTGGTCCATGTCGCATCCTTGGGGCAGCGCGTTGTCACTCGAGAGAAAAGTTGCTTGTTCGTTTTCTTGGTGTTGTTGCTGCTGTTGTTGCTGCTGCCTCATTTTCATGTCAAGTCAAATGAGTTTCGGGCAAGTTGGCCAAAGTTGACGCTCACTTAATGGCGACAGTAATTTTTAATAAAAAGCTGAAAAGTGCCAGGATACGTTTCACTACGCTGCGCTGGTCTGGAAACGTTTCGTAACGGCAAGTGCACAAAAATGGTAGGTAGATAAATTAGGGGGGGGGACTGGTTGGTTGGGGGGACGTAACAGTGAGAGGGGAAAAGGGGAATTGGGAAGGGGTATTATTTTTTAGAAAGACTGTAAAACCAGTGAACGCCAATAACACGCAAATGTGATAAGGTTTCCTTGAACTGCTCGAACTGCCTGAGCATCTGTTGGTCCAGCTGCAGCGTCCTTTGCCTTGCTCCTGCATCGAACTTAGTCCTTTATTCGTAGCGTTCGTTTCGAGCTTGTTGTTGCTGATACAGCCGATGTTGTTGTTGTCCTAGTCAGATTGTTGCCCCAATGCTTGCAGATGAGCGTCTTGGAAGTCTGCGCGTCACGCAGCATCCGATGCTGGACGCGCTCCTGCCGCAGGCTGCAATCGGTGACGCGCTGCGTATGCGCCGCCGTCGCCTCCAGTTCGCGTCGCAGCTTGATGCACTTGCTCTTGAGATCGACGAAAATGGCGTTCAGCTCGTGCGAGGTGCGCCCCTTGATCTTGTCGCTGTCACTGGACGCCAGGCTGAGCATCGACATGGACATCTGCGTCGATTCGGCCAGGCAGAGGGTCGCCAGTGTCGGCTGGTGCGGTCGTCGGCCGAGTGTTGTGTCCAAATGGAATAATGGCTGTTTCATCACGTCGACTCTATAGCGATCGGGCCCATTATATTTACGATCCAAACGCTCCACAATGTTCACACAATTGATCAGATCGCTCTGTATCAGCTTACAGAGTTCCAGTGCACGATCTATTTCACGATCTTCCGTTTGGAGCATTATAAGTTTATGTTCTGTGTGTGTGTTCTGTTTTAGCAACTTGTGTCACACGAAAAAATTTCGAATGCCATTTAGTGTGATTTTCAAAGCGAACTACGTGAATTTCAACACAATGAAACACAATTTATATGCCATACACTATACACATACATACATATATATATATATATATATTATATATCTATATATCCAATATATACTAATGTCCACGTACAAACACAACCACAACAGATTTAAAAACGTTGGCAACTGAGTGTTGACAGTTCTAACTGTCAGCCCTCAGTCAAGTCTAAATACAAACGACAACAACAACAACAACAGCAACACAGAGCAACAGTAACAACAACAAGCATACAGTGTTTTATGTCAAAGTTGAAGCCCAGCTAAAAGACTTCAAGTCTGATAGCCCCGAAAGCCCTACAAAAGAATTAAGCTCAATATCACGCTAAAAGGCATAATTATATATTGTCAATATTTTCAGTTGACCTAACACAATTTTCAGTTAGATAAATAATAATTGATTGAATAAGTAAAATTAATTATGACATTAATAATTAATAATAATGAACATATAAATAAATAAATAAATATTTCAATATTTTTAGTTGACCTTACACAATTTTAAATTATATAAATAATAATTAATTGATTGAATACATTTAATTAACAATAATACTAATAATTAATAATAATAAACATATATTATAGGGCTTAATTGAATTTATTTTATAATTAATAATAATAAACATATATTATTGGCCTTAATTGAATTTATTTGTTCATAGATCAAAGCCGATTAATCTATAAAAGAATCTATTCAAATTATGGACTATACGCAGAAGTCGGATATTTTTTATTAAATATATATATATTAATCACTGAGAAACTAAGTTCAAGTGTAACACTTCAGAGGTACATGTATTTATTAATACAATTTAATATATACAGCATTACCGATCGACTTTATTGAATCATTAACAGGCGCAGATCAAGCTATTCTTTAATATATGTTACTACTTTATTTTAAGAGAGTCCTGAATGCTTTGAAATTTCAACTCTTGCTAGTCAGTGCTTTCGGTACTTTCAATCGGCTTAATTCAATCATCAAACTGAGGCCTAGTTTCAGCGAGTTCATGGCTGAATCAACATTCGCTTGACTTTCCGCAGCCCACGCAGCTGCCCTGCATTTGAATATTTTGTCGCCTTTATTGCATTTCCGGGTACAACGAATTGGACTGACAGCTATGACCGTATAATCGATTTGCATGTTGCGGGCGAGGGTCGCCACTGAATTACGTGCACATGTAGGAATATAATCAAGTAGAATTTCGCGCCTTTCGACTGACTTTGGATGGCAACTTTAAGCTGCTCTGACTGTGCTGTGCAGCTGCTCAAGAGTCACTCGAATGTTTCGGCATGACAACCAGCTTTGCTAACTTATGATGCTGCCCCGCCCCGCGCACACATACACACACACACACACACACATACTGCTGGCAGGCAGGAGAAGAAGCGAAAACTGCCAACATGCAATTTTGAAGGCCCAGAGCGGCATTTACTCGTTAGTATCTGCAGGTTGCCGCTGCCCCGAGCCACTTGAAATAGACACCCCTCGACTGGGGACTCACTGGCTGACTGTCTGCCTGCCTGTCTGTCTGTCTGCCTGGCGGCCTGGGCCGCGGGGCGGGCAACCTCAAATAGAAAACAATTTCAGCTACGCAAACAGCGCGACGAAAAGAGAAGCACAAAAATTAAATTGCAGGCGAAAAAGCGAGAAACGCGAACGAGAAACGTGAAAAGCGAAAAGAAAAATGAGAAACTTTGCTTCACGCTGCGTTTGTCAAATCGTAGTTACAATAATGCGCCAAGTGACTTTTCAAGGTGCTGCCAGAGCGCTTACTTTAATTAGGCAACGCTGCGTATGCGTAATATGCAGCGCGTATACGCCGGGCAGAACGTGTTAAGAAAATCAATGTGAGCCTGAGAGAGAGAGAGAGAGTGAGAGGGGGGACATTCCTGCAGCACGTAATGCGGTCGCTGTTGACACCTGTGCGACAGCAGTTGCAGTCGAACTAGTTCCAGCTTGCCCGAGCGAGTCGAAGTTCCCGAGGAGCTGCATAGCTGCGACCAAGACGAGCGTAGCCAGGCAAACTGAGCAGCGCGTAATGAGTAAAGTTTTCCGGGCAGGCAAAGGAAGGACAGCAGCGAGGGAGCGAACAAGCGGAACGGCCAAAAGGAATATTATGAAATACCTCGAAATTATTGAATCTTAACGGCGAATTCCCCCGGCATCGAATCGAATCATGAAAATTAATAAAAACGCTTCAGTCAGCTGAAAAGCAGGAAAATCTCTGCTGTTTTCCTTTTCAAATCGAGCGTGGCGAATGAGAACCTTTTCGTGCCGTTGGATTCATTCTTTTTTTTTTTTTTGGTTTTTGTTGTATTTCGTCTGGTCTGGTGCCCAAACCGTTAGCTATTTGTGCTGTCAATGGCAAAAAGTAACTTTACTTTGCCAACAAACAAAGTTTACAGCGTCGTCAAGGGGGGAGTAGTCGGTCGCCAGGATTGCTAGTAAAAGTTCCTGATTATATAATAACTTGCCTTAATATTTCATTCTCTTCTTATTTCTAGGTAAGCCCCGACGCGCTCTGTTCCCAGTGTATTCAAAGGCACTCGCAGGTAACGCACAACAATTTATAATAAAAACTTTCCCCCTCTGCCATCAAAACTAGCCGAAAGTGACACGCAAACTTTAGATTAATCGTGCGAAGCTTGCAGCAGCTTAAAGCTCTGGCGATTACTGCGAAATGGCATTAAGTATGATGCTTTAGTTTGCGATAGTTTTAAGATTAAAGCAAATACATAAGTATATTTAACCAATACTGCTTAGAGCACAAACCTATGCTTACAGCAGTTTGCATTTTATGTATGTTTATTTTCTATTTATTTAAATAGGCATAAACCTTTTAAGCACAAATTAAAAAATTTTATAAACCCAAAGCTTTTTCTGTGCTCGCTGGCTTTTCCCTTATTTAATTGAGTTTATTGCAAGCAAATATTCCAAATAAATTAAGCTCAGTCGCTGCAGTGCCGAAAAGCTGAAAACTATCGATTTAATGGCCTATCATTGGGCAGCAACTACTTAAGCCGACTATGCGAATCGAAGTCAAGAGGCAGTAAGCCAATTTCAGCTTGAAAGCGCCGCTCAATGGCACAATTGTCAACGCATTATCGGCTTACTATATGCTTGACTGCAGACGCACACACACACATGCGCGAATACAGGGATAGTCTGATATCAAGTGGAGCATTAGCACATTTCTCGCCAATTTCGTTGACTATGTGAAAAATCGAAGGGGAAAATTCTTTTCAAAGGGAATTTTAAACAGAAATAAAGTGGAAATTTAATAGTCGTATAAAACGATAGAAAGTGAGCACTAATATCTAAGGATAAAAGATAGTGTTTAAGCTATTAAAATGTTAAAAAAAAATTAGAAATGCATCTATTTATTATATAATTTTATTTCATTGATTAAGCAGTAACTCATCTATTAATTATATAATTTTATTTAATTAACTAAGCATTAAAGCGGAAAAAATGGCAGCAAGAGTGCGGGACACACTTAAAAGGCTTCAGTATTTAACGTGCTTATTTTCCAGCTTAGCCCATAAAGTTAGTTTCAAAAACTTAAGCAGAAAATCAAATTTTCAAATCCTAATGAAAAATTAAACTTTAATAATTGAAATTTAAAGCCCCCTGGCTACTAGGATCTTCCAACCAAAGCCTGCCAAAATCTCAACACATATTTGCGCTTAATTTTTGAGTGCACAACAAAATATTTTGCAGACATAATTGAAGGCAGTTGATTGATTGGCCCATTTAATCCAGTTAACTGAGATACCCGTCGACGGGTCCGACATGGCCGACGGTTGCGTCTGGCCCCTCGTTGCGTGGGAGTTTGAAATTGATGTGCGGTTGAAATGTGATTTATATATATATATAAATATATATATGTATATATGTAAACAGGTCAGGGGGGCGGGGGTTGGCCAAGGGTTTTCATTATGCGACGAAAATTGTCGAGCTCAGTTCAATCGGCGCACATTGCTCGGGCATAATTGATGATTTTGGGGCCAAGAAAAGGTTGCGGCACGAAACTACGCAAAAAGGTAGTTCCAGGAAAGGGCTCAGTGTACCGTTATTTTGCAGACCCAATGACGGGCGCATTATTAACCGGATTTTTGCATTGCAAATGAACTGGAAGCCAGCGAGTTTTGTTGCTGCACAAGTAATATTTCAATTTAAAAGATGTAACAGAAAATATAATACAATTCCACACGAAACTAAAAAATTTAGCAAAGATCTTCTACATATTGCTCTCCCTCTCACTCTCTCGATATATATATATATATATATAAATATATATATCTCTGCTAACCGTCCTGCTCTCCGTAGCCTTTCAGCTGCCACAGCGTCGTTTGCTCCACATCCGTGGCTTGCTCCCGCTGCTCTTCGACCTCTCGCGGCTCTTCTGTCTCACACTCTCCCAGTGCTGCTGATTCGGGCTCCAACTGCTGCTGCACCCTATCGACGCGAGGCATCAGCGAGTTCTCCACCAGGGCCTTCATCTCGTTCAGCTCGTCGTTGAGCCTGCGAATGTGCAGCAGATTGTGGCGTGCCTGCACAATGGCCGTGGCGATGCGTTCTCGAATCTCCTGATGCTCGATGCGCATGTTGGTCGCATTCTCCCTCAGGCATTCCAGGACGATTAGACGATTCTCGGTATTGCTCAGATCCATAGTCGAGAGCAAGTTAAGCCAATTGAAGTCTCTGTTTTGAATTTGCCTCCCCCCGACTTTGACTTTGATGCGGACGCCTGCTTGCACCCTGCTGCCCTGCCCTGCCTGCCCCCTACTTAGTTGATTGATGGCATTTTTGGCCAATATAATTATTGAAATAAGCCGATTAGCTAGAGGGACGTTCGCAATAATCTCCAAAATTATCATTCTGTTAATTGTCAACATAGAGGATTAAAATTCGGGACAGTCCAAGTAATCAGCGCCAGTTTACGTTCTTCACTCCAGCTCCTACCGCTCACCACGCCCACTGCCGCCTTTGGCGGTGCTCTGTGCATTCATAATTGATTATCTTGTGGCCAGCGCGTGTCCTTGGCTCGCGTCCTTTGGAGCTGGCTCTGCGAGCATTTAAGCTTAATGATGTCAAATGGTTTAATTTTCATTTAAATTGCGATGACGTCCACTAAAAGGTTTCCATTTCGATTTTATCTATTTATCCTTGGCCCGCCTTCCAGCTCTCCCCTCCTGCATACTCTGATCTTTTAAATGTGCAAAAATGTTAATTGCTCGAAGCACTCGATTTTGGTTTTCCAGCTTCATGATACCATTTACCCATTAAAAATTTGGAAAAAAAAATGGTATATTAACTTGGACAGCTATTAAAAGTGCTAGAGACACCAAACTTGGTTGGAGATTTCGTGTATACCATACACATAAGAAGTTTATTTCAAGCCTTTTTTGAAAAAGGTTTTCAAAAATGTATTACAAATAAAGCAATAATAAGAAGACTTAAATGCATAAAATTTGGTAGAAAGGTCCCCTGCAGCATTATACAGAATGCCAATTTTTAAATTTTGGATGCTACGCCAACCGCCCTTATAAAACAAATTTTTTCAATTATAAAAAACCAAAAAAGCTGCAAGCACCAAAGTTGGTAGGAAGGTGCCTGGTTACATTACGCATTATGGAAGTTATGGGCGCTAGAAGCTCCAATACAAAATTATAGGCGCAAGATATTTCCAATACCAACTTGGATCGAAGCAGCAGAGAGCTGAGAGAGAGCTCTTCCGGCTTCAGTCGTGTTCTTCCTCTTTCAATCGCTCATTTCTGAAATTCTGAAATTGTACAAGTGCATTATCGAAGCTGTAAACGAAAATGATTTCAACTTACTGCAAAAAGATCAACAAAAATGAGGAACGCTCAAAATTATTTACAGCAGAGTCCTAAAAACGATCCCACCAGATCTTGAGGTAGAGGAGGATTTATTTGAAACACGTCTGCACTGCACTACACCGCAAAGTCAATTGAAGAAAATGCTTGACCGACGGCTCTATTTAAAGTCTTTCAATCGTGAGCGCATCTGCCGAATTGTGTGAACGCATATTCCGAACAGTTGTATTTCTTCCAAGAGACTCTTTCTCTTTCAGTCGTAAGCACTGCAGCATTAGTAATAGTTTTTATCAATAGTGAGCATAGCACAGCGAGCTGTGCTTCTTTTTTCAATCGCGAGAGCAGCGAAACAGACTTTTTCTTCTTCTTTCAATCATGAGAGCAGTTAAAGGCATTGATCTTCGCCTATTAAATATAAGAGCAAAAACACGTGCTGCTCTTTCGGCTTCAGTTGAGTTCTTCCTCTTTTAATCGTGAGCGCAACTTCCGAAATTGTGAGAGCGCAGTCTCGCAGCTGTTCTTCTTCTTTCAATCGTGAGAACACCATATTTATACTATACGTCGAAAAAATTATTTTAAATTAAGAATTATTTTTTAACAGGCCAAAGGTAAATGGTAACTTACTGTCGAGTGCACTCCACTTGTTTTTTTTTTTTATTTTTTTTTTTTTTGTTCTTCCTTTTTGTCCCCCTAACTTGCTCGTGTTTGCCCTAATTGGATTAATTGGCATGCTGCGGGTTCGGTTTGAGGTCAGGTCAGTGTCAAAGTGATGAGGGCAGGCCACTCGGGATATTCATTAATTCGAAACTCTCCCACTTGGAAACTTTGGCTGAGAGTGGCCAATTTGCAGCACAATTTGATTGGGGTCTCGGCTTAGAGGCAAAACGATTTATGAAAGATTTCCGATGGCCCGAGAAGGTATTAACACGTAAGCTGAGATAATCAATCGAAGTTGCAAAGCTGTAAGTTGGATAATTAACAGGTTTACTTACATTATTATTAATCAAATAATTTTTTGACTGTGTGGCTTAAATAATCAACAGTTAAAAATAAGTTATCTGAATTTTAAAAGGCAGAAATTTTTAATTTTTTACATTACTGCTCGATGAGAAAAATATGGTATCATTCTAGCTGAGCTTTTGAATAATTAAAATTTTAACAATTTTTTTAAAATTCAAAAAGCAAAATAAATTTTGCCGTGCAATTTTAAATCCCTGCTACATGCATAGCCCACTAAATTCGCTTTGAGACTTTCGCAGAACAATAAATAAATCGAGCAGATTTATTAACAATAACTCGACTGCTTCGGCAATTATTGTGCCACAAATCCGAGTTTGGCCCTGCATTAAATATGCATAACAAACTTCGCCCGAAACTGAGCGCTTAAGCTGCCGCTTTGCAGTTTCGCTCAAGTTTCCACTGCATGAGTATTAGGCAGGCGCTCAAACAAGAGAAACTATAGAGCCGCAACTGTAATCCGACTCATGAAACTTGCGACGCGGGCAAAACTCAAATCCGTTTCTAAACAATTTGTCGACAATTTGGCCAAACGCACTCGCACACACACATTTACATACAGACGCACACGCATGCCTGCACACAAGGCGAACAAAGCACAGCGACACCTGTTGACTGCCTCTGGCAACTGGCACTCAATTCAATCGTTACGCTCTTCTCCCGCTCACTCTCACTCTCACTCTCGCTCGCTCTCACACGCACTCCCACTCAGCTTTTGCGTTTGTTGTGCTCTGCTCTTTCGCCGGCAACAATAGCCGAGATTTGGCGCCATCAAGCGCAAGCAGGTTTTTTTCCCACTCATCCGCTTTGTTCTCTGCTTCTCGCTCAATTCACTCCAAACGGCGCTGCCGCTTCCAGCTGTGCCCTGGCTCAGTGCACAGTTCAGTTGCCGCTTGCTTGTCGCCACGTGCGGTTCGGTTTCGGGCATTCGCTGTGGCTCTCGCACTTGCACACGCTTACGTTCGCTCGTGGCGCTCTCTCTCTCTCTCTCTCTCTCGCAGTCTCGCGCTCTCCAACAACACTGTGTCTGTGTGCTCGATTATAACGTGCGTGTGCCATTGTTGTAGATGTGAGTGTGTCATTCGCGTGCTTTAATAAACACACACCCGACTCCATGGGCAAGGCGAGGGCGGGGACGAGGACGGGGGCACAGAGAGGCCGGCAGACAGACGGACAGGCGGACAGACGGATATTCATTTCCATTGCGTTGGCGTTTGCATTCTGATTTTTCATTAGTTTATGCAGCGCGATCTGCGATTATGAATATGAATATATGTATATGCATATGCATTTGTTCCGTCTGTGTGTGTGTGTGTGTGTGTGTGTGTGTGCACATTCCAGCTGCCATGCTACGCGTGTTGGTGTGCGTGCGCCTCTAACTGTAATCAAATTTCACGTCTCGCTTACATCTTGTTACAATATTTGTGTTTGATTTGCGCTCTCCCGCTGCCTGCTTCCGCCCTCGCCGTCGCCGCTTTGTCTAGGAGCAAGAGAAATGTGAAAAAGAAAAAATTATGAGTGAAATCATGCAGAACTCTTGCAACTGTCTACAAAATTGTTGTTAAGGCGTACAGCAGAGTGGGAAATAGTTCTGCTCTCCCGCTATAAAGTAGTTGCCGAATTTGGCTGGAGCATATCTCATTGGCCGCTGGCCGAATTGACTGAATGATGCATTAGGCTAATTGCACATATGCCAGGCAGATATATATATATGTGTGTGTGTGTTTCCCAAGTGCAAGTCGGAAAATAAACTCACACGTGGGACCCTCGTGTCAGCCATATAAATAAACAAAAATAAAGAATATTGAAAAAAAAAATGATTGCTATACTTGGCACATAAATTAAATACAAATAACAAATATAATCGGTATCTAAATTACTTAGACTTACTCTAAAAACAAGTACAAACATTAATTACAAATAAAATATAAATATAATTGGCACCTAAATTACTTAAACTAAAAATTACATATAAAATTCAAATAAAATTGGCAACTAAATTACTTCAAATTAAACTTAAATTAATTACAAATAAAAAACTACTTAAACTTAAAATAAGTATTTAAATTTTATTACAAATAAAAAAATATAAATAGTACCTAAATAACTTAAACTAAAAATTACAAATAAAATACAAATAAATTACTTAAACTTAAACTAAAAATTAATTACAAATAAAAAATTATAAATGGCACTAAAATTACTTAACCCGATGAGGACTGCGCAGTTTTTAGTAGTCAGTTCGATCTAGCGGCTCATAGAAGCAAGCACCCAGAAGAACTATACATTTTCCTCTGCCAATTTTGCGAAAATAGACCACCACTTTGCTTAAAATGTTTTAAAAAAAATTACAAATATTGTAAATTATAATAAAAAATTTGTTTTGATACCAAATAGTTTTATTTCATTTAACAAAAAATAGTTCTGAATCAAAACCAGCACCGGTGGTTAAAACTTAAAATAAGTATTACAAATTTATTAAAAATAAAAAAAATATAATTGACGCCTAAATTACTTAAACTAAAAATTAATACAAAAATACAAATATAATTGGCACTTAAATTACTTAAACTAAATAGAAGTTCTACAAATTAATTACAAATAATGAAAAAAATGAAATATTTAAAATACACAAAAATAAAAATAATATAAAATAATACATATAAAAAGGTAATAATCAGAAATTGAATTGAGTGCAGTACATAGAATAATTAATTAATTAATTAATTAATTAATAAAAGGTAAAAATCAGAAATTAAATAAGCACAATACACAAAATAACTTAAAATAATAAAAATACAAACAGGTAAATGATATAAAAATAAGAAAAGTCTAAGCAAACATATATATGATTATTATATATAATTGTCTGTACACAGTGGCTACAAATTAGTATCGTGCAGAGTAACCGGATAAAGCTCAGATATAATATGATCGCCACGCCATTTGACCTTGTCTGCTGGAACGCAACGAACTCAGCAGACTTAAAAAAAAATTCTTTCAATTCTCTTTCAATTCTGAGTGCAATTGCGCTTCGAGCAGAAATGAACTCAGATCTAATTTCCGCTCCCCTCAATCCCCCTCAATCCTCAACAGAACAAGAGAGAGTGAAGGCAGAGCGAAGAGCGTCATGCTGCTGTGGGAGTCATGTTGGAACTCGAAACCACGCGCTCTACCGGCAACTCGATCGAGTTCGCAACGAACAGTAATAGCTGCAGCTGCTCAATGAGAGCAATGAGAGTGAGTGGAATGCAGGGAGAGGGCGAAAAGTACCTCATGCTGTGCTCGTTCAACACAGAGAAACTGCTATGCCTGCCCCTGCTTTCTTTTAGTGCTTGCAGCTGCAGCAGTTACAGGGTATCAGCAGCTTTCCGCTTTCCGTATCACTTTCGCCCAAAATTAATCATTTAATTACTTTCGAGTGCCTCTCGAAATTTGCATAATGTAAACACACAAATCTGTGCCCATTTGCATTTTCCCGCATATTCACACGTATTTTCCGAGCAGAGCGCAACGAAATTGTCCACCGAGTTGTAATTGTTGCATTAATATTTGCACAGAGCTGCAGTCGGCAAATAAGCACACTAAACAGCCTGATGGAATTAAGAATACCCAGGCACTCGCTGCAACACATAGTCGTGCATAGCCCACACCGTGCAGGGTATGCAAAATAAAAGAGCAGAAGCATTAAATCTGCAAACGGTACAAACATTGATTTCTGTTTATATTCAAAAACCTGCGAGCAGGCCGAATGGAATATTCATAAACGAGCGGAGAAGCGCATAAAAGGTGCAAAGGGAAGGGAAGGTACATGGGAAAATGCAAAAATAAGCGCACAAAAAGGGTTTATTGAAAATGAAGTCAAGTGCGATAAATCGGGATGAAATTGAAGTGCCCGAAAAGGTTGATTTACACACGCAGTGTAAAGATAATGCAAATTGAAAAAAAAAACAAACCTGAATATATGCTATATATACTCAGTACATATAGTCTAACATATAGTCTGCTATATACATTGTGTAAATATATATAAATATATATTTTTTAATACCTCTAGAGCAAACGCAAACGGCCAGCAGCTGTCCAGAATTTAGGCCGTTCGAAATGCTCCACGTTTTCACTTTGTATATATTCACATCTCTTTGTGTGTGCGTGTGTGTGTTTTCGACTATTTTGAACGTCTTGCTCGGCTAAATTTAGCTGCACTCTGTGGCCGACAACGTGGCGTATGCGTAATTTTCAATTGGCAGATTGATGATGATAGTTAGAGCAACAAAGCGAAATCGATTTAATTGATCGCAAGCAAAGTTTGTTGCTAAAATGCTAAAGCAAATTTGCGTGCAAGTTGCCAGTGAATGACTAAAAAATACCCTGTAATTAGTTAGTTGTTTTTAAAGCGTGTCTTGCCATAGTTTTCGAGCAAACCCTATGCATTTCTCCTGCTGCAGGGTATAGCGCTTACGCCTGTGAAATCGAATGCAGAGTAAACACACTTGTTACACCGGCACTTCTCGAGCAGCAAATGTTTATTATTTCAATACTGTGTAGATGCAACTGATAGCTCGACATGCCCCAGAGAATGTATACCCGGCAGACCGTCCCCTGCTTCCAGGCAATGCAATAATAATTACTGCACTGCAATCAAATCAATCGCATCATTTTTCAAAGCTTCAAACAACGTGAAAAGTGTTAAAACTTTTGCAATTTAATGCAAAATAATAATAATAATGCAATTAATGTGCATGGCCATAAAAACATTGTACGATTTGTTGATAACATTTTGATGGAGAAAAAGTGCAACACGCACATTTAGTGGTAATTAGGCCATTAAATCAGCGTGCAGTAACATGAGCACGGAATTAATGAATATAATAAATCGGAACAGTAAGCTGGAGCTGTAATTTGAATAAAAAATTCTATATTTGAAATTTGGTAATCAGAAGCAAAGCGGAAATTATTAGAATACTTAGGCAATTTTAATATAATTGCAATAAATTGGCGATTTTATTTTTTTTTTTTTTAGAAACTACAATTGTCATGTTATTATTATTATAACTTATTTGAAATTCACAACTGGCTTGTATTCATTAAGTAATTATTATTATTAATTATTAAACTTATTTCTAGCCTAAATATTTTCATATTCAATCATTTTCTGCTCAATAATGTAAAATTTGTCTATAAAATGGTATAAAAATTTTGAGCTATTTATAATATATCTAGCTCCATACATTTTGCATACTCTACCATTTTCTGCTCAATTATGTATTATTTTTTTATATATACAGTATATTTTCCATTTTCACCTATTAATAATATTTCTGGCTTTATACCATATTCTGCTCAATTGTGTAATATTTTTTTGTAAAATGGACTAAAAATGTTGCTTAATTTTTTCCTTTTTCAACTATTAATAATATTTTTAGCTTATAACATTTTCTGCTCAATAATATTCGTCTTTAAAATGGACTAAGAAAGTTGATAATTTTTCTACCATCAGTTTGCTTTCTCTTTTTTCCATTTTGCCATTTCACGCAGCTTTTTTGATACATATATACATTTACATTTACATTTAATTATATATTAACTGTTTAAAGTTTATTAAAATTTCTCAACAAATTCAGCTGTAAGCACATTTTCCATGCACATTCCCTTCTTATCAGTCAATCGATTCTCACATATGCAAAAGCTTTTCCTAATTAAAATAATTATAGTTGCAGAACAACTGCATGTGTGTATCTGTGTGTGTGTGATTCGTAAATCAAAAGAGCGCAGAGAGTAAACAAAAAGTCAAATTAATTGATTAAATTTAACGAGCGCTTGTCGCGGCGTCGGCGGCAGCAGAGTGGCCACTTAACAGGACAGGCGGCAGCACCGCAGAGCATAAAGAGGAAAACGGGAAAATTATAAAAATAATTAAGCCGCCAACAACCGCAGAAACAAGAGCAGCAGCAGCAGCAGCACCAACAACAAAAGCCGCGAAGGCTCCACAGAACTTGACAATTTAATGCTGTTTAAAGCGCCGACATCCGACATCGGACATCCGACTTTTTGTGCCGCTTAATTAACACTTTTGCCTCTGCTGGCAGTGGGCGTGCCGCCATAGGATATCTGCTGACATGCTCGGATTTCAGATTTCCCGATTTTCCAGCGCTGTTATGATTCGTTTTGGATTTGCGATAGTCAAGCCGGAATTTTAGTTGGGATTTATGCAAAATACGCGAGTTTGTTTTTTCTAGTTTTGTTTTGGTTTTAGGTTTTGCGTTTTGTTTTTTTTTTTTTTTTTTTGTCCTGTCTGCAGTGGCAGCTTCATTGCGCATTCAAGTGGCCCCGTTTGCCAAATGAAAATGAAAATGCGAATGGAAATAAAACGAGAATTTGTCTACATGCCCAATTGGGCATTTAAGCCGAGTGTCTGTCTTACTCGCTCGCTCTCGCTTCTCTTTCTCGCTTGCCTAGGGACTAGAACTCAAGCTGCAGGCTTCTCCTCTTTCGATTTCCAATGCTCGCTAACTGCGCAAAATTCAAGAGGAGACTTGTCATTAGGCCTGTGCCATAGCCTAATGCGAAGCGTTGGAAAATTACGTATGCGCCGCGTGTTACGCGCGCGCAGTAAAGCCACGCGTTAAAAACCAAATAAACAACGGCAAATAGCAACATGAACGAACAGGAAAAAACAACAAAAGGCACAACAACAACGACAACAACTTGGGCTCATCAAAAAGGTAAACAGCGTGCGCTGAAAAGGCAAACATTCGGCCCGAGCTAATTATATGCCCATTAAAATGGCATACGAATTTGTTGTACAGTCCTGCAGGCCTCTTGGCCATCATTCCACTCGCTGAGTGATTAATTTTCATATTAATACAAACAGCTGAAGAGAAAAGGTTAAGCAAAAAAATAACGCACCTCACAAAAAGGTCGAGCCGGGCGCGCTCTACGCTCGACCGTATACAATATTTATGCATAATGAGGGTGTCGACGAGTATAATTAACATTGAAAGCAAATGAGAAATGTGCAAACATGCGTCCACCTGCTCGCTGGCCTTTCACACACATAAGTGCAGCTTATGCACACCAACGCACGCAGTTTGCCATTTAAATGAAATGCCACATTTATATAAAAATCAAAAAAAAAAAAAAAAAAATGAAAACTACTTTATGTGGTTAATGCTTGCAGCGAAACTATTAGTTAATAAGTTGCAGCAGCTCTTCAAGTCAAGGTTTTGTGAGAGTGGCGCAATGCTGCGTGCCACCACTGTACATGGCTGTGGCCGTTGATTGTTGTTTATTAAGAGCACATCCCGCCAGCTAATCCCTACGTTTTAATAGTTGTGCGTGTATATTCGCTCTCTTTCACTCTCTTTCGCTCTTTCTCTGTCTCTCTCGCTCTCTATCTGCATAGGCAATTTAATTACGTGCATTTTGTGGCTTTTGCTGTGCGGTCGCAGCTTCGCCAATAAATATTCAAATGCTCATCGAAAAGCCACAAAATGACATCAGCTGCTGCTTAAATCGCACTTCTCCCACAATTTACAAAACAATTAAGCAATTATTTTCAACTTAATTAGCGGCAATGTACTGAAAAGAGTAGTTTAAACAGTTTGCACACTGCATGATCTGGTTTACAGTGTGAGCGAGAGCCAGAGCGAAGCTCTGTTAATGCATGCATGTTATGTTTACTTAGTGCTCAAGCGTTGTTTACAGTTTGCAGAACCAGTGATTCGCTTAAGTTAGACTTAATTAACAGCAAAACACTAGAAGAGAAGTAGCAGTAGTTGCAGTGCTCTGTTAATGCCAGCCAGCGATAATGTTCTATTGTCCGCTCTACAGAGCGCAAGAGAGAGCAAGCGTGTAGATCCTTAAGAGAGCAAATGTTATATGAGTTAACAGTAATTCTCAGCAAGAGCGAGCGTTAACAGAGACTAGAGAGCAGTGCTCTCAGTGGATTCCTTATGTACTTAATTTTGTTAAAGTACATTAGCAGTAGTTACAGCGCTCTGTTAATGCCAGCAAGCGATAATGTTCTGCTGTCTATCTTACAGAGCGCAAGAGAGAGCAGGCGTATGGATCCTTTAGAGAGTAAATGTTATATGAGCTTACAGCAATTTCCCTCTTAACAACAAGTTCAACTGTTAGCAGCGACTAGAGAGCAACGTTCTCATAACTCCACTGATGCACACTTTAAAGCAATAATTTATGAATAAACAAGCAGCACAGCACGCAATGCTTTGCTTTTAAAGCTGCCATTTATCTTTGATAAATTTAATTTATGCAATTGCCTTCCCGCAATTCTAACCACAGGCAGCATTTAAATTGCTGAGCATTTTGCAAACCAAAATTCTATTATTTTCGTTTAAAGCTGCAATTTATTGTTGCAATCAATTAGCTATCAAAAATAACTATCAACTATAACTATTGTTGATTCCGCTGAACTGCAAGTTGGTTCAATTGAACTTGCCAATTATGGCGCTGTTAAATCGCAGCTCTGCTGCTGCTATTGCTACTGTTAGAGCTGCTCGAACTACTTCTGCTGTTAACAGCGCATCGCGAGTGGCAGTCATGACCAAGTGGCGCAGCTTCTGGCTATGCACAGCACTCCGGTAGACAAACAAACATACATTTACTTTTTAAACCATAAGTAAATACTACTCTACTGTGAAAACTAAAACACAGCAGCAGTGAAACTTTTTATTTAGCGCTTGGAGTGGCCAGACAAGCTGCCACGTCCGTCCACTCCATTGATGGGACGTGTCCGTTATTGTTCTCGCTTTTATTTTTGGCACAGTGGGCACCCACAAACACACACACACACACTACAAGTGGCACTTCAATTAAAATGATTGTCTTAATGTTGGAAAACTCAACGCAGAACGAGAACTAGATAGTGAGGGAGATAGAGCAAGAGCGAGAGAGAGAGAGAATGAGAGGGGAAAAGGCCGCTGAGAGGCTGTTACAACGCGTCGAATTGTGCTAGTTCGCACTGCTCGCCCCCTCGTTCATTCGGTTATTCACTCAATCCCCCATTCATTCAGTCATTCATTCATTCATCAACAATAACGGCACTTAATGTGCTGAAAATAACGCACTTGCACGTTCTTGTCTAATTTATTTGATTGCGCTTACAATTACCGTAATTTGTATTTTTCAATTATTTCGTGAACTACGAAAAATAAACGAAAAATATAAAGAGAGAAGTGTTCCCCTGCCACTTGACCACTTCGCCTCAGAGTGACGGGCACAACTCTAGTTATAATCTATAATTGTATCGCTCACGTCGTTTAATTGCCAGGCTCGCAATCGACGTTATCTTATCCGCCGACTGCATAATAAACTTGAGCAGAATTTATTTATTGCATGCTCGAAAGTGAGCTTAAGGTGCATAGCACCACAGTAACTTGGCCTTTTTCAAGCCAGGCTAATGAGCTGCATACTAATAGAGCAGCTTGTGCGCTAATCCGCTGCTACAGCTGCGAACTAGTTCCGCTCGCGAAACTTGCGCACGTTTAACAACACTTGTAACTTTACGAAATTCGAACTAAACTTTGTACGGCAAGTTGCCAGGCTCAAATTTGAATATTTAATAAGTTTCAGGGAGCGAGAGCAAGGGAAATTGGGAGATGGAGTGAGATAGAGTGGGAAAGAGAGAGCACGAGAGATTTGCAGCCACATAGGCTTAATATGAGAGGCGAATATAGGCCAAGAAACAAAATCACATGTCTACAGAAAAATCGACTGGCGATAGACGATAATATAAGCCACTTTGGACTATTAAAAATGTCATGTGGATGCTAAAGCCGATAAGATTGGGCGGCATGTGCGATCGGGGGATTATCTTATCGCAGACTTTTCAATAAACTCACTTGTCCGTACGCTTTAAGTTTTGGCAGACCTTCTCTCTGCAGCTGCAACTCTGGCTGGAAATTGAAATGGAAATGGACATGGAAATGGCCGAAAGCAACACACACAAATGTGTTGTATCTATTTGCATTCGAAATATCTATGAAATTTTCATTAGGCACGCAAATTATGCACAATAGACCGAGCTCTAAACTGTTACTGACGTCGCTATTCAGGGGGAGTGGCCCGGTC
Organism: Zaprionus bogoriensis; assembly: GCA_035046045.1. NCBI lineage: Eukaryota > Metazoa > Arthropoda > Insecta > Diptera > Drosophilidae > Zaprionus > Zaprionus bogoriensis. The sequence goes on from JAWNOI010000014.1 coordinate 2,025,187, forward strand.
TCTCTCTCTCTCGCTCTCTCTCTCTCCCTCTGGTGCCAACTGGAGTCTGAGGCAGAGTAAACAAAAGTATCCTAAGCTTGCCAGCAAAATGGCCAAAGACAAAGGCAAAGGCACAGGGTAGTGAAGGACACGAGAAGGCCAGAGCTGAGTGCGAGCGACTGTGGTCGCATTATTTGCACCTTTTCTCAAGTCGTAAATATTTGTTTAAGTCTGTTCGTGCAGAGCGTGGCCGCAAAATCAATATTTAAATTTCCAACGCAGTTTTTCACACAGACTCCCCCGGAATCTGAATGGAACCGCACACATATAATCATTATTTCAGATACATATGACTGTCCTGCTCGAGAACAAAGGACTTGAGAGCCTTGTAACAGTTTGCCGGGTATGTGTGTGTGTGTGTGTGTGTGAGTGTGTTTGTGCTCGTGGACAACGACTGTTGCTAATTTGTTGCTTTTGTGTTGCTTGCTTTTTTATAGCCCGAGCACTTTGATATTGCCCATGCCTTTTATGTGGACGCCGCTGTAGTTGTTGCTATTGTTATTGTGCCTACTGTTGCTGTTGTTGTTGCCATTTAGTTGTTGTTTCTATTAATTAATAGCTTTGTCGGCGCTTGGTCGCTTCCATTGTCATTCGGCAATGGGCTGTGACCGAAGGCTTTCGGTTTGATTAGTTCGAAAAAAGCTTTAATAAGCAAGGCCAATGAGCACAAGAATTTAAGAAATGTAGGAGAAAGCATAATTACCGGATTTAGTCGAGGATTGACTTAGATTTGCAGATAAAAACTAATTTTCATTAATTAGCATATAAACTTCGTTTATCACGCTGTGCTTACTTTTCTGCCTGGGTCTGTATTTATAAATTGTGCTTTAGCTGTAAAGCTGCTGTTAAGTCGTTAAGCGTCTGTTATTCGAGCTGCTGCTGCTCGCGGTGTTATATCCTTGCGTCTATTGTCTGTACTTCTGCTTTACATGCTGTTAAATCGTAAAGCGGCTGTTGCCTAAGCTGCTGATATGCGAACTGTTAAATCTATAGCCGTCTGTTGCTTAAGCTGTTAAGCTGCAAAGAACTAAGCTACTGCTACCAAACTGTTAATCCATGAAGCTTCTGCTACCCATACAGTTGGTACGAAAGCTGTTAATCCCTTAAGATTACCATATGTTAACTTTGCAACTGATATGCGAGCTATTAAATTACTATGCTTCTGCTATCTTAAGAAGTGAGCTGTTAATCCATTAAGCTAATGTTAACTGCTGCTACGCGAGCTGTTAACATGTCAGGCCTCTGTTGTCAGTACTGCTGCTACTGTTAAAGTACGCAAGAAACGAACCAGTTCACGTTTTTTAACCCTGTCTATTTTCGTTTACCAAGTAATAAGCCCATAATCTGACTTCAATCGCGATCTCAACTAAGGGAAATCACGAGCTATAACCATCAAAATCTACGACATTGCGACCTGCAAACCTATCGCCGTATCTTCGAGTATTTCATCACAAACTCCAGCTAAATGGCTTAGGGTCTACTTATGGGCTCTCTCTCTCCTACCCCCCTTTCGTCAACAGTTGACAAATCTGTTAATGAAAAGAGGCAAAAAGTTGAGGGAAACCGTCATTGAATGTTTTTACGAGACGAACAGCTGGAGAAAAAAAGTGTAGAGAAAACAGAAAATAAAGTAAAATAATACAAAATGTTGCCACAGCGTAAACTGCACTTTCTTTTATAGCAATAACAGAGTGTACGCGCTAACTACCCAATGGATGGAGCTGGAGCAGGGAGTATTCTACAGCAGCTGACGCGGGTACACTGCGAAAAAGTAGGAGTAGTTTAATATATATACAAAATTGCGGAAGCCTTTAATAGGCCATAGAAAAAAGTAATTTTTTAAATTTTTTTTAAAATCATATAATAGCAGATTTTGTTGCTATGCTTTTCTCTCAGTGTATGCACATTTGTTGCACGTTATTTCAGCGTGGCAAGTTCATAAATAAGCATATAAATTCAATTTCATGTACGACTTGAGGCAGCAACAACACTCAGTGTCAGTGTCCTAGCGACGCCTTGCAGTAGTCTGTGTGTGTGTGTGTGTGTGTGTGTGTGTCTGGGTGTGTGTGACAATGCTTATTAATGTCAGCCATAAAGCAGATTGCCAGTGCGTCCATTTAATAACCGAGCAGCCGCCCAAGGTAATAAAAACTTTGGATCAAGTTTTCCAGCTAAATTAAAAGCTCCTCTACATGTAGTAGTTGCCTGCTGTGTGTGTGTGTGCGTGTGTGAGCTAAACTAGTTTTAATAATGTGCCAGGCCAAAGTGAAACATAAAAGTATTTTATTAACTTGAACTTTGTGCCAACATCAAAGCGCCATAAAGTCGAGCACCTCCGCGAACCATACAATTCTTCGGGAGGGAAAACTGCTGCAGGAATCTGCATGCGCGAGATTCACATTTGAGAATCAAATATTTACAATATTTATTTCATTTCGGCAACCATTCAGGGCTTATCAATGGCATTTTCTCTCTCGCTTCCGTTATTTCTTGCGCCCTGCGGCCGAAAGTTGTTTGCCACAAAATGTTGTCCTTGTCCTTGTTGCACGAACAACAAATAAATAAGTATGGAAATAAAAAGCTCAAGAACGGGCTTAACCTCAGGTCATATACTTGAGTAATTTTCTGTTTTGGCCCGGCCAGATTAAAGAAAGCCACGAACTTGGGAGAGAGAGAGAGAGAGAGAGAGAGGAAGATAGAACGAGACGGACGCCAAGCAGCTGGGGAAGAAAATCAATTACAGTTTCTTGTACAAGGTTTCAGATTTCAAGCAAAAAAAAAGCAGCGAACGAAGGCAAAAGAAAACGCAGTAATTTATTGTAATATATAGCGGAACATTACAAGAGATAAATAAGTTATATCCGACAAGTATTATTGACACATTATTGAGAACAATTTCGGAAATTTCATTTTGTGCGGAATTTAAATGCAAGAAATTAAACCTTACTTAAATTTCTAACTTGAATTAACAGAGGAACGGAACTACAGAAAAGTCTATTAACAGAGCCAAGCTTAAATAGAACTGCGTGAGAGTGGTTAAATGTTAGGCTATTATTAACAGCAAGGACTACACTTCTCGCTCTTAATAATATTTAGATATTAAAATATGTTAATTGCAAATTTGACAGAAAACTGTTATTAGCAGAAAGAGCTGAGCCCAACATAAGACTGTTAAGCTTAGCAGCAGGAGTCAAGCTTGAGCTGAGAGCGAGAACTGAGCCTGTCAACAGGCTGTAATTAACAGAAAGTACTAGTAGCCTAAACGCAACCAGGAACCCTCGACTCTCGCCAGGTCTCAGCAGACTTGCTATTAAATTGTAAAGCTCAGCGTTTACACGCTTACACTAAATTCCAATTCCACATTGGCCTATAATTTGCGGCAACTCAAACATCACATTTGTTAATTAATTAAGCTCAATTACAGCCCAACGCATTAATTATTTAGTTTGATTCAATTCGCAGCGGGAAATGAATGCAAATGATAGTTTAATAGGCCAACAATGCGTGCTGCCGCTGTGCATTATTCCGGCACTTGAATCGATAATTTATGCAGCTTCCTCTGGGCATATTAAACCATAATTATATCCAGCAGCACTAGGCACAGTCGAATTTATGTTCAATTCAAGTAAACCTCTCCCCGGCGTCCATTGTTGGCTTATCTATTCTCGGCCTGGTGCTGTCAACAAATTACCAACATTTCGCACAGTACAAAGTCAAAGTTGTCTGCCACCCCTGCTCCTAGAGCGGACCCAGTCAACTGATAAGCGCTGATAGCAGGCCAAAGACAGCCCCGACTCTCTGCACTCTCAGCGCAAATGTGTCTAATAATGAAAACTGCCTTGAGATCACGCCAAGGTCGCAGCATACAATGGAATTATGTGGCGGAAATTCTTGAGCAGAGCAATTGAAGGCAGCAGCTTAGGGGGGTGTTAAGAAGGGACAGAGCAGAGGTTCGGCGAGTCGGGCGCCAGTTGGCCTACGTAGTTGGCTACTGGCTGTTGGCTAATTGGCTGGTGCCATAAAACTTTATTACTTTCGAATCAGTTTCGTTTGCTGCGCAGTTAAAAAAAAACAAAAAAAAAAGCAGTGAAAAAACTGCTTCGCACAAGTGGACCAAAAACTTGAGATTTATTTGCAAACGGAACAAAAAGCCACGTTAGTAGAACTACTGCTGCTGCTCCTACTTTTGTTGTTGCTGCTGCTGCGCCATTTGGGGAAATATTTTGTTGCCTACTTTTGTGCGCCCGAAAAGACGCGAAGGCGAACCAAATGTGCGAGATTTAAATTTAAATTATATAAATCGCAAAATGATTAAGCAGCTTTTAAAAATGTATATTACTTTTAGCTTTTTACTGCACATTCGAATGGAGATATTTAAAGCTTTTTTTTACTGTAAGCAGAAAAATTAACAAGCTTTAATAATAGTTAAAGTTCACGTAAATTCTTTATATACATTTTTCATTGTGGTTTTTATTATTTTTTTTTTATTTTCATTTATTTTGTTACTTTTCTATTTTATCTATTCTCTTTATTTATTTTTTAATTTTCCTATTTATTTATGTTTACTTATTTAAATTCAACTAAAATAGCTAATATTTTATATATATATTCTAAAGTTTTTTGTAATGATTAATTTGTTTGACGATTATTTATATTTAAATATATATATTTTTTTTTTATTTATTTTTATATTTTTTTTCTTTGTTTTTGTTTATTACTTTTATTTTTAAATGTTTAACTTTTGCAGCAGTACTAAAAACATTATTTTTAACGTTAATTTAATTCTTCTTTTTGAATTTAATCACCAAATGGGCAAACCGAACTCTTATTATATCTTTCTGTCTCTCTCTCTCTCTCTCTCTCTGTCTCTCTCTCCTTTTCACTCTCTCTCTCTTTTTGACAGATTATAAAAGCATTAGTTTCTCAATCTTGATAGCCATCAATTTTTATTCTCTGCGACAACAACTAAGCTGGACCCAGATTTAAATTATTTATTCAACCAGCTGCACTTTCAAAAATCCACTAAATATGAAAATTAACTATTAATGTGCCACTTTGTGTGCGATTTTGGCAGCAGCTTAAGCTGATTGCACAATTCGGCAAATTCACTTTGATTCGCTTGAAATTTGCTCGCGTGAGCTGCCGACTGCATTCTCCCAGGCATTCCTAATGGTGTCACTGGCCCGCTCTCTGCCCCTCTCTCTCTCTCGCTCTCGCTCTCTCTCTTTCTCTCTGTCTGTCTGTTTGATTTCTGCCCTGGCCGGCGCTTTTTAGAGGAGCTCCTGCAATGCGGCGAATGCACTGAAATAATTTTTATTAAAATGTCAACAGTCTGGCAATGAGCATTGAAGCCTGCCAAGAGCTGAAATGTTTGCCAGCACATTGCAGTTGTATGTACAACTGTCTGTGTCTGTGTGTGCATACATGTGCTGAGAGTGTGTCTGTGTGTGTGTGGACAGCAGTAAAAGGAAACGAGACAGGGCGAGACTAACATGTCAAACAGAAACTGCATATTGAAGCCTTCAATGGGCGATGAGTTAACTGCGGGCGAAACGAATGCGGAATACGCTGCTAAGCAAGTAGTGTATGTAAAATATTTAAAATATTATAATTTTAAATTTAAAAATTTTTATTCTGTAATTTTTTTTGTCTTTTTATTAATGTCTTATGCCTGCCAAGCTTTATAACGTTTTATTCAGTAAAATCTAGAGTCAAGCTTTAATATCGTATGTATAGATTTCAAATAACTGCAAACTACAAATATAAAGCGCCTAAGACACTATATATTTGCATATATATAACTGCAGAATATATGTTGCTATAGCCATGCTGTAGTAGTATATGTAAAATATTTAAAAATATTATTTTTTAATTATTTAATTTTTTTGTAATGTATTATAATTAATGTCATTTGCCTGCCAAGCTTTAAAGCGTTTTATTGAATAAAATCTAGAATTAATTTTTAATTTTAAAAATCATTGCAAATTACCAAATATATGAGCACCTCAGAAACTACATATATATGCATATATATAACTGCATTATATACTTTACTATAACCATGCTGCCACGTTACACGCTTCGTGCGGCAGATAGAGACGTAATGCGAAACGTGCAGCAATTAGAAGGCAATGATAATTCCTGTAAGCACACGAAAGTTTACCGCAAAGCGTGCCAGGCTTTTAGGCGCATTACAAAGGAATCGCAGGCAGGTACATATATTTCCCGGCCAGCACTGCCAGCAGTGCCTGGCCGGCATATCAATGAGGGAAGCCCGCCTGGGGGCCGGCAAAAACACGTTTCATTTACAGCATTTTCTTTGCGGGATGCACTCAGAAATTGTTTTTAACCAACTCTGCAGCGAGCACAACACTTGCCCATCTCGCTCACTCCTTATTCGCTCTCTCTTCCTCTCTCTCGCTTTTGAGCTGCAGCTGGAAAGCGATTCGCTGCAGCGCAGTGCGCTGTAAAATTCTTTGGGGTCTTTGGGGCCTTCCTAACTGGCCCAACTTCATAAGTACGCACTTCAATTAACTGTACAAAAAAATGGTCAAATGGCAAAAGCTTCAACTTCGGCGTTGCCTTGGCCCTGTTTAAAGAATAAAACTTTATGTAAATCGTAAAAATTTACGAGACAAGAAGTCAGTTTCGATGTCTGTTAAACTTAACTGGAGCTCAAATTGAACTTGCTTGCTTATTGTTGTCCCTGTTGCTGCTGCTGTTATGGTTATTATGTTTGTTGCTCTTGCTGTTGTCGTTGTTGTTGTTGGCGGCGGCTTAACTGCGGTTAGTGGCGTCCGAGGCTACTGTCACTGGCACTGCTGCTGTCTGCTCTCTGAGGGCGGGTGATAAAATTGAAAATTTATACGGCAATTAGATAGTTCAATTAGGGATACACTTGGATTTGCATTGAGTTATTTGTGGTTTAGTCAAGGGTCCTGCCGCATGTGGCACACACTTGCGCAGCAAAGCATATTTCAACAAATTTGAGAGTTAAGCCGAAGATTTTCTGGGCTTGTGAGTGGGTAATGGAAAAGCGCTAAGCTGAAGTGTTAAGGAAATATGGAAAATAAATAAATAAAAAATAGCTAAATATTTAATTGAAAAAGCTGAAGTTTTAACGAAATATGGAAAATAAATAAATAAAAAATAGCTAAATATTTAATTTAAAATAAATAAATATATAATATATGAAAAAATTATGAAACATTTCATTACAACAAATTAGATAATCAATAATAATATTTAAAATATTTACAAAATTGAAAGCAAATATTTATAAAACTGAAATTGTAAAATGTCAGTCAAAAATCAGAGAAAAATGATATATAATATTATTGTTAAAATGCAATTATTCATTGGTAAAAACTCATAAGATGCACTGAAAAATACATATCAATTCCAAACCAAACCAAAATTCAGAATCTTAACTCAAAAAACAAATAATACTTTTTTATTTTTTAATTAAAGTTATGCCATTTACAATTAAAAAAAAATAATTAAGCTAATTGCTTTTGACTATTGAATAACAATCCATAATTTCCAGCAGCGCGAGCTCGCTTAACTGTATTAATCAGCAGTGGAAATCGAGAATGTTTAATTAATCATCTCATTTGCATTTCCCATAAATTTCCGTCGTAATCGAATTATGCTGTCAAGTTAATATTAACAATTTATACGCTGTTTTTTTTACAAAAAAAACCGATAGAAGTCTGCGCGACTGCAGCCTGCGCTTTATTTCTATGCGAAAATTTACGCAAATAGTAAAAGTACTCGAAGTATATTTTTATATATCATATGAGACTACTTTCTTGTTTTACAACTTCAGCGCTTAAGCCATATGACAAGTCCGGCTGACACACTGAGAATCGTAAATTTTCGCACACACCGAAATCCCATAAAGTGGACAACAATATTTTCCGCTAGCACAGCGCATAAAATGCTCGACAAATGTGAGCAGAATTCGCATGCAATAATAAAGAGCGAATGACAGACAGAAAAAGAATATATATTGGTGTATGTGTGGCATATATATCTATCTGTACACGTGTGTGGGCGCACAAATTGCATTATCGTTGATTTGTGAATTTTATTGCATGTAAACAAATTGCCAACGCAACAAATCAATCGTTGTCGTTGTTGTTGTTGTTCTTGGACTTCTTCCTGCAACATCAAAGTGCAATCAAATTCGAGCAAAAGCTTTTGCCATAAAATCGGGTTTTAGAACGCAGAAATGGCCAAACACTTTGATTGTCTTTTGTTGCGCGGAACTAGTTCATAGCTGAACTTGAAATCGAACATAGAAGATTACAAAAGTTAATGGCCCGAAGCAATAGGCATTATTGCGTAAGCAAGAGCTCCCACTCTAATCTATGGTATATGATCCGCTCTTGAGCTCGTATTCGTATTGTAAATTACACAAAATGATATCATAATGAATCGTAAATTTTCTCGTTTTTTATTGCTGCAGTCCATAAAGCTTATAATTCCGATAAGCTTGGTACTTTTTTCTTTTTTTTCTTCTGCTGCGTCATGGCGTTTTCCTCTAGCAGTCTATTTCGTTGCTGGCGAGCTATGGAACTAGTTGCAGTTCCAGCGCCAGTTCCCATGCCATTCCATTGGAGGCAACCCTTTCGTGTAATCCATTAAATGGTCGAAAAATTTACACTCCTTGAATGTTTCCGCACAGTTTGCTTTTGCAGCACTTGCACTTTCCACTGCCCACGCTCAGGCCCCAAACTAATTTCGCCAGCGGAGCAGGCAGAGACAAGCAGCAGCAGCGGCAGCAGCAGGGCATAAATTCGTTTGGTTGGGCACGCACCAAAAATTAAAAAGCTGTGAAAAATCGAGCAGGCATTCAAAAGAAAATGGGAAAGCTTACTGCAGACTCAACTCGACTATTTAATACCCCGTCAAAGTTCTAATAGCAGGCAGCAATTTCTCTCAGTCGCTCGACTGTGCTATACTCTGTTCTAATGAGTTTTTAAGTGCAATGGGAAAAGCTTTGAGGCCTTGAAATACCCTAAATTCAAGAAATAGTGTGCTCATAACAGAATAAAAGACTTTAGCGCTTAAAGAAAATATTATTTAAAGTGCCAATATTGAAGGTGCCAATATAGTAATATTATGCTCTTGTTAGAAAGAATTCGAAACTTGAAGAAAATATTTTTTTAACTTCAGACAATGTAGAAATATATAAGAATATATATTAGACAATAATATTATACATAAAAATTAAACTCAAGAAATTATTATTTTACCTTCAGAAAATGAAGAAATATAAATAAACCCGAAGAAAAAATTATTTTAACTTCAGAAAATATAGCAATATAAAAGAATATATATAAGATTAAGAATAAGAATATAAATAAACCTGAAAAAAATATTATTTTGACTTTAGATAATATAGATTTATATAGCAAATAATTTACATATACAAATCACATTTATAGTTGCTTTACCAATTGAAATTTTCATTCTCTTACCCACTAACCTTTTTTATTTATTGCCGACATCTACCCTCTCCCAGACACGTCATTCATTTAGAGGGTATGTGTAAAAGGCAAATAAATTAGGCTCTGGAGTTGGGGTTTCTCTGTTTTCTGCCTGGCACTTAAGACTGCTGCACAACAATTTGTCTCGGCTCGAGAGGCGCTCTGCTAGCGAGGATTTTCGGCAGCTGATTACGAACAGGGCCAAAACCAGCTGATCCCTCGTTAGGCGCACGCCTTGGAAAAACTCGAATTGACACTGAATTTAATTTCGCGTCAGGCTGTGGAAAGGGGCACATTGCGGGGCAGGGTGGGGCAAGCGTAGGGGCGTGCTACTAGAGCATTGCTGACATTTGAATTGGTAATTTTCGCTGCGCTGAATGCCGGCGCATAAAAACTACGCACACACACACACACACACACATGCACACATATACGCACTGCGAGTGAGAGTGAGAGCGAGACAGAGCTACACTCAGTTTTCGTCTTGTTTACGCCGCAACGGAAATTGCCTTTTTTGCGCGCCTTCCGGCCGCCATTCGCAACGGGCGCCGCCATATTTGCCGCATCGTTTGGCAGCCCCTTCATGTCTTTGGCTCAAACTGTAACTGACAGGTCTACCTAGAGCTGCAGATTCCCCGGCTCTGCCCCCGCAGCTCGCAGGCAACATCCGACACTCGACACTCGGCATGCCACGCATAAAGCTGTCAATGTCAATGTAACGTGTTAATTTCAAAGTGGTTTAGTTTGTTGACGCAGCTTGTTAGGAAGAAACAGCGTCGAGCCCTGCCCTACCCTTTCCCCTCGGAGCAGACACCCGCCAGCGTGTCCCCAAGGCAGCTGCCACCGGCTGTGCCCCGACACTGCTCTCTCTTCCAACAGTTGGGGCATAAAATGTTTTGTGTTAAAGCACATGTGGTTTTTAATGCCACGCAGTGTAGAGCAGAGGTAGGAGGCAAGCACAACCCTTTTTTTTCGTCACAGTCCCTCCCCCCTCCCATCACTCATTTTCCCCAGAGAGATCGCTGTGACTTCTTCGACTGCTGCTGATGATTTCTATCGTGGCATTTGATTGATTGAAACGCTTTCATGCTGCAGCAGCAGTTTGCCTTTTGCCCGGCCACATTTAGCTTATTGATTAGCCAGTGGCGTCGCAAAGGGGGAACCTATAGAATGTCTGTGTGACTATAGAAATATTTGCATTTTAAAATGATTAATTAGACTAATGGAAAGGGCGAAGCAAGTCCAATACATTGTGAGTTTCACAATAAATTGAAATCAATAAATCGAAAGGGGGCGAAGAGAAGTAAAGGCAATGTGTGTGCTTAAGTTGAGGCAGCAGTCGATTATTATGAAATTTTCACTAAACTAGAGTTTTTTTTTTGAGAGTTTCATATATTTAATATATATAATAAAACAGCAAAAAAATAAATAAATAATATTTTTTAGCATTTTATTACAATTATTAATCACATTAAATAAATAAAATGAAATAAAATAAAATAAGAAATAAATAAAATAAAGAGATTCTTATGAGTTTCATTACATTAAATAATTACAAAAAAAAAGTACAATAACAATATAATAATAATGAATTATTTGTATAAATTTTAAAATTCCAAATTATTTAATATTATTGCATATAAAATTTAATCAATTTATACTTAACTTTTTTCTGCTTCCCAATTTTTTGGAATACATTGTGAATTTCACAATAAATTTGAAGTTGGTTAAAAGTATAAAGTTGTGGTAACTACAACAATTTTCATTCGAAATCAAGCTGAATATATACATATATGTGACATATTTTACAGCAGCTCTACACTTAAACCGGAGAACTTTGCGAAGCTACAAGCCTTCTCCTTGCTGCACTGCTTAAAGTCTTCAGCACCTTGTGCAAATTTGCCGCCATTTGGCCTAAACCCAAGCCTCTACAATGCCCGCACAAGCCACACACATACACACAGGCAGCAGCTAAGCAGAAACCAAGTCCACATAAAGCCCACATTAGCAGCTTGTAAAAATGTATGGCCTCATCTGGCGCGGCAGCAGGCATGCCCATAAGACAAGCCCCAAAGCCAGGCGGGCTTACAGCTGATGCCAGGGCCTGCTGCCGCTGCCGCTGTCGCTGCCACTCCCACTGTTTAGCTCATTACACGCTGAGGCCGCGCCTCGAAATGCCAACTGTCATGTGGAGTAGGCATAAGGGGGAGGGGCCGCTGCTCGATTCCTGCGCCTTGCCTTGTAATGGGCTGACGTTAAGCGCCATAAAAGCGAGAGCAGAGAGAATCAGAGAGTGAGAGAGGAGGCCAGGAGGTGGCAGCTGTGAAGTGCCAGCAAATTCGAGCATAATAAAATTTGAGAGATTTTGCACGTTGACAAAGCACGGAACTGGCAGAAGACAGGCGAACATCCTGACATCCTGGCCCTGCCCCATAAAGCAAGTGCCTGGCGAGGCGACACCACGGGCGACTACAATGGCTTCGGCATGAATGTAAATGTGTTCTGCTTTTGGACACTCGAATGCAGCAGCAGCAGCAGTAGCAGCAGCAGCGGGTGTGCCAGTGTGTGTGTGTGTGTGTGTGTGCGTGTGTGAGTGCTTGTGGTGTGCACTCCAATGATCCGAATGCATGGCCTCATCCTAACATGACCAAAAGCTCATAAACTTGTTAAACGAAAATTCTCCCGAATGCGAGCAATGAAATTTTGCCGCCAGTCCTTGCTGTTGTTATGGTTGTCTCTGCCTCTCTCTGTGTGTGTGTGTGTGTGCGGTATGTGTGTAGATTGTTCATCATTTTGGCAGCTGGAACAAGACAATGGCCACAACAGCGCCGGCATTGACAAGCTTAAACGTGCTTGTTATTTGTATGCAGAAGGTAGAAGATTGCTTTGTTTATATGCGAGAGAGAGAAAGAAGTTTGAAGAGAGAGAGGGAGAGAGAGAGAGAGAGGAAGCAAGCTGGTGGCAGCTCTCTGTGAAAAAACAGATTCCTAGCCAATTATGTGGCCAGCAAGCACATGCTAACAATGCAAGCGATGGCCAGCGACCAGGCCAAAAAGTCGCACGAAAAGGCTAGAGAAAAGTGAGTTGCTGTGGGGCGACTGTTAGATACTGTGCACCAAATATCAAAGTAAAAAAAAAAAAACAAGCAAAACAAGTGCTATTATACGAGTTTTATATATATATATATATATATATATATATTATTTTTTGACTTGTGGCTGCCTATTAAAAATGCCATGCAAAACAGTTGAGCTGCTAAAAAAAAATAATAATAATAATAATAAAATAATAAAAAAAAAGGATAATAATAATGTAATACAAGTATACTTTTTCGGGCAACTCTTTGAGTCGGACTTCGACGTCAGACCAGCGCAGTGGGAGGCAGGAAACAGTCTTATTGCAATGTCATATATCAATGTTTTCAGTGCACAATTGATTGTCAAGCGAAATGCCTTGGCTTCTTGCAGCGTTCACCTAATGCCCGCCAGTAAAAATGTCATAAATCTCTTTTCCACAGGCATTTGCCGAGCATTTCGACTGTAGCTATTCGCTGCAATGTTACAGTGCAGGCAGCAAGCGCACGGACATGATGTGCGCGCAAATACCCTGTAAAAAAAAATAGAGAATAGAGCTCTCCCTCTCTCTCTCTCTCTACAGGGTATTTCAAATATTTTAGTATTTGCTGTTATAAAACGCGACAAGCATTTGATGCTCAACCCAATTCATAGTTGACCGCAATAAAAATATGCTGCCGCCATGGCGTATGCGCAATATAAATAACTGAATGAATAACCTGACTGACTGACAGTCAAAGCAACTAACTGACAGTCAAACCAAACTGACAGCAAGTGAAAGTGACAGTCTTTGTATATGTATATGTGTGTGTGTGTGTGTGTGCACTTGAAGCAATTTGTCTTGCCGCATACGTGACTTTTGCGATTCTCTCTCTCTGCGCTTTGAGCATTTCATTCTCTCCCCATTCTCCACATTCTACTCATTTCTTAGTTGCGTTCATTCATTTTGTTTTTGGCCTGTCAACGCGCAAAAACGTTTCGCCAGTTGTTTTGGCTGACATTTTATTACATTGCTCATACGCCGCGTGTCAAGGTGCGTTGCGGGCGAGGTCAGCAGTTTTGCCTGCCAGAGAGGGGCGAAGGACGGGGTATGGTGAATCGCAGCGGAAGTCGCGCACTTGACTGGAATGCTGAAACGAACATGACACAACACGCGCACTGATACGGTTAACGTTAAATTACTGTTACTCTTGTTGCCGCTGCTGCTGCTGCAGCTGCAGCTGGCGTTATTTCCGGTTGCGCGCAGTGCGTGTGCGTGTCTATGTGTGTGTCAGCTAAACGCTGTCATTTGTCAGCTCGCCTCGTCTGCCTCTCATTAGGTTATGCAAGGAGGCACGAGGCGTTGCACATAACGAGCGGATTATTAACGGCAGCTCAATGTCAAGTGCTCGCGCAGGCACCTCCGGCTGGCAGCAGGGGAACAGCAGCAGCAAGAGAACTAGGAGAGGGAGGGGGGCTTACGCCCAAAGTGCGCTTGAAGCAAGCCGGCACATACACAACTTGGCTGCGGATAACTTGGGCTCAAGCAACACTCGGAAAGGCGTTTACAGCGGGCAGCCAAGAAAAACTAAACTGAGCAGAAGCAGAGCAAAGTGTGCTAGCCAACGTCGAAATACGCTCTCTTGCAAGAAGGCATGAATGTATAAGCAGCTGCGTTCAAAATAGTAGTAGTAGCACATGTAGGCTGAAAAGAAAGCAACAAAAATTTAATTAATTTATTTAATTATTTTTAATTTTATAATTAATAGAAGCCTAAATATATAATATTATTTAGACTGGTTAATAATAACGAATTGAAATATTATGTCTCTACATTCTCGTTCAGAACTTCATAAGATTTACCAGCGTGATAAAATAAATTTGATATTATTTTAATAATTGTATTTATAATTTTTCCATCATGTTTTAGGTGGAAAAAATAACAATTATACAGAGTGATACTTCTATTAATTTAAACGCAGCTGTAAATTGATATATTCATACAGTGAAAAATATTCTCATCTACCACTGTTTTTTTTTTTTTTTATTTTTTTGCATATGATTTGACTGGACAACCATGCAAATTGTACACAAAAACTCTTTTTAACCGTAACCGACGCCATTAAAAATCAACGTATTATAATTTGAGTACTACGTTGATGTATTTTAGTTGCATTGCATTGTTTGATACTAACAAATTCATGTGAAAACTTGTGAAAACCTTAAAAATGCTTCTGATCATTGAAAATTAATTAGGAGCATAATTATATCAGAAAAGAGTAAAACTAATTAATATAAATTAATTGATATCATTAAATCTCTTTGCGTACTTTTCACAGTAGTATCATATTTGCATAGTTGTAGTTCTTAACGGCGCCTGCTTTAATGTTTGACACACTGTGCGACATAAGCGACATACCCACTATGCGTTAGCCCCTCATAGAGAGTAGAGAGAACTACACAAATCCCTGGGGCGAACAGGGACTGAGTGAAAGAGCAAGAAAGCGAGCGATAGAAACCTGCAACCCGCAACCTCTACACAACAGAAGACATGCGACAGACAGCAGGCTGTAGGGGGAAGGCAGGAGAGACCAGGAAGGCATATGGCTGGCATGTTACTGTTCAAGATACTGCGGTGCATTTGTCTTAATTCTTGACAAACGCAAGACAAGCCCAGAGACCGAGACCGAAGTAAGCAAACAAAGCGACAAGCGAGTGCAGGCACAAGCGACAACAAGCTGCTAAGCAGTCGCAATTGCAGCTCAACTGCACACAAGCCACACACACACGCACATACACGGACACAAATATACCATACCCGCACCACATACGCACCACTGGATGAGTGTGCACAATGGGCAAATGCGAACTTTAATTTAGCACACAATTGCGCGCTCTTTTCTCATTAGAAGCATATCGATTCGCTTGGGAACAGTAGCGCAGTGATAACTGATAATAAGCGCACTGTAGATACCCTTACCCAAGGGTAATAGGTTTGGGTATTCCGCTGCGCTGAGCAGCTTTGTTTTAGTTTACAGTTAAACGCTACTTTTCTTAAGAAGTTCTTCCTTCCGTTTAGTCGAAGCAAAACTTTGGATGATCGCACTTTAAATACCCGCACCAAAAAAAAAAAGAGACATCCTTTGGGTATGCCAATGTTATATGAGTGTTCACTTGTTTTTCAATTTTCTATTGGAGGTTTCTAGATGCGGTACTCCAGTTTCGTTGCATACTCGAGGAGTTTATACCGCCACCAAGCACTTTTCGGTCTGCATGGCCATTTAATACCCTTACCAGACTACAACCATTGCTCCGATCTATATTACAAAAACGTTCGTTTTTCGAAATCAGAGTTCACTTGTCAACCAGATGATGCTTTCAACATTCGGCAACACATTTTAAACATTCTCCCCCTTTTGCTATTCCGGCCAACAAAATTTGACATACACCCACACACACATACAGCTACAAGCGTTAGGTGACTCCACGCACACGCCACATACACCGATGGCTTCCAGCACCCGTGAGAAGCTCAAGGGCAAGAAGGTGATCACCGTCGAGTCGAAGGAGGACTTCGACAAGATGGTCGCCGAGGCAGGCAACAAGCATGTCCTGGTCGAGTTCTTTGCCACGTGGTGTGGCCCCTGCGCCCTCATCGGGCCGCACCTCGAGCAGATGGCCAACGAATACGAGGACTGTCTGCTCATACTGAAAGTCGATGTCGACGATCAAACGGAGCTCGCCGAGCAATACGACATCAGCAGCATGCCTTCATTCCTGATCATCAAAAACAAAGTGACGCTCGAGCAGTTCGTGGGCAGCAACACCGAGAAGGTGCAGACAACCCTGCAACGGTTCTGTGGCAAGCCGGAGGACCGCAACGCCAAGGCTGGCACCAGTGCCAAGCCCGCCGAGAAGCCGCAGGGCAAACTCATGAGCATGCTCAAGGTTGTCAAGCCCGAGTCGAGCCCGGAGGAGCCAAAGAAATGAAGCACCAAGTACGTAGTGGACCAAGTTAGTTTGGACAATAGAACAGTCACCCACCCAAGCATGTATCTATTGCAATAGCCAAACGAATAGTCGAATAGCACTCTCCAGTCCCCGCCACATCCACATCAAGACAGTTGACAAGCGATGCTCCAAATTTACAGTGTGTCTTTGTAATACCCAAATAAATTGAGCTGTTGAAACAACGCGCAGTTGCCTCGATTCTAGTCGAACGTAGGATATAGTAAATATCTGTACGAAATCAGGAACAATCTCCCAGGACCATTTCAGCATGTCATGGTCAGAGAACAGTCTGCTTTGATTCATCTTTATTTAGCTAGGACTTTTTTTATCAGTTCTAGCTAAATTAAGATTAATCAAACCTAGGGAAGTACTTCGATGTTTTCAGACATCTATATATCAGATATAGTTTTAATAGGACCTTACATTTAAGTTAGTAACTTTATAGCTGAACAAGTTTTATTATTTTGGTATCTTCTGCAATGCATATAAATATTATGCAATATCCAATCGCCTAACAGAACTCAGAGACCCCTGCACAGTGTCCTCTTGTGACCTATTGTGCTGTCTATCGCTGTGTGCCTTCTCCATTCCGATTGCCACTGCCTGCGGCATTCGTTCGATTGAATTAATTACTTAACTAAGCATGTGGAAACCGACGAGCAGTATAATTGCACAATCGTCCAATCCAATGCTGGAGGGACAGACAAATGTAAGGCGAGACTACCACGGGGAGAATCCATCATCGTTGACTTTAGCATCTTTTGGCTTATTGAAAATTTATTTGCCTTTTCTTCATCTCCCTGTTACTTGCTCGTCTCTTTTGTAGTTTGTGTTTTAGAAAAATCGAAAAGTTTTCACCAGCGTTTAATATGAGAAATTGCATGGGAGTATGGGCGTGGCAGGGCAGAAAAGAAGAGACAGAGGCAGAGACAGAGGCGGGCCTGGGGGCAGGGTCGTTCCTTCACTTTGAGCCAGTGAGGAGACATTTGCATTTTTATTAAAATGAGAAATTGCAGCGGTTGCAGTTGACTGCAGCGTTGCTGCCTGCTTTTGCTGTTGCTGCCTTCGGCTTCAGTCATGTCACGGATGCATTACGTACTCGGGGGTCAGAGGTCAAATGCACAGATGGACGTGCTCATCCCAGAGCAGGAATAAACGAGTTTATTGGAAAATAAACTGCAATAAAAAAAGGTGCAGAAAACAGAACAAGAGCCAAGAGAGTACCAAGAGTCAATAGAAAAGGTGTTCGACAATAAAAGAAGGCAATAAGATAATTTTACCTATTAAAGAAGTTATTTGAAATTAATTTTCGAATTATAAATACATTTTAATTTTCTTGATTGATATTAACAATTTGAAATTTGATATACAAAATGATATAAATATTACAAGGCAATTGTTTAGACTTACTTGTGCTTCTACGTAACTCTGGACCTGCGACCTTCGATCCGCGTTGCCGCAAGTCCTAAAAGGCCGCTTATCATGTGTTGGCATCTGCTGCAGCTTGAGAAGGAGAGACAGAGTTAGGGCGGGGAAAATCAGTGGTTAAGAGTAACAGCTGGTAGGAGAGAGACAGAGAGCGAACTGTAGAGCAGTGAAAATCGTGCAGAGTGAGAGGAAAATCTCCCGCTGCTTATCCACAAGTACTTCATATGTTGAGTGTTTATACAGCCGGAGCTGAAGCGCGTGAAGCTGCTACTACTGCAGCAGCAGCTGCTGCCGTCGCTGGAGTGGGCGTGGTGGGGTAGAAATAATAATGAATTTGCGGCATGCCGCACAAACACTTTCAGCGCCAGCCTCCGCCTACGCCTCCGCACAACATGCACCAGATTTAGCCCAAGCTATCAAGAAGATGCACAGACATACATCAACTCTGGCCTGAGCCGCAGTCGTGCGCCAGCCCGAGCGCTTTTTCATGCCACATGCTGCATGTATGTATGTATGTGTGTGTGTGTGTGTGTAGCTGTGTGGCAGCTAATATGTTGGTTGTTTCGCCTCTCGCAGCCACTGAAAAATGCAGTGACATGTGCTGCTGCTGCTGTTGCTGCTGCTGTAGCTGCATCTTCTGCACCACACCAACCGCAGCAGCAGTTGCTGCATTGAAACAAATGCGGTGGGTGGAGCGGCAGAGTGGGTCGATGTAGAGCTTTGATGCGCTGAACAATAGCTATAAAAAGGATTAACTTGCATAACAAAGAAGTGCGAGAGCGTGTGCGTGTGTGTGTGTGTGTGTGTGTGAGTTTGTGGGTGTGGGTGTGGGTGTGTGTGTGTGTAGGCGGACAACGCAACGACAGGCAGCTGGCATATAAATTTGCCAGCGCCAAGCAAGCGCCAGGCATTGGTCCATGGGCTAGCAAATTTATGGTCTGCCCAGCGCCCAGAGCCGAACCCATGCGCTCTCTCTCTCCCTCTCTCTCTCTCTCTCTCTCTCGCTCGCCCGAGCTCATTTGCACAATCTGCAGCAGAGATTTGTTCAGCCAGCGCCGCCTGCACTGCGCTGCTCGATTGCAATTATTTAAGCCAAATTATTTTGCGAGCTGGAAAAAGCTTAAAAATGTGCAAGGCAGCGGGAAGCGTGTGGGTGGGGAGGGGGTGTCATCATAAAGCAGAGCAAACAAAGGAGCGCATAGTTGCAATTAAGTCAATTGATTATGGCATTTCAGATTGGAATTTCCTTCCATTTCATTTCCTTGCAGCTATAATAATTTTGGGCATGTTTTGAAATTTAAATAATTACAAATTTTTATTAAATTTAATTAATTTAGTTTAAATAAAAAAAAAAAACAAATACAGTAAGAGAAAAAATCAAAATAACTATCAGCAGTGCCATGAGCAGATATTTCCAAATGTAAGAAGTTTTGTTGTTTCGGTTTCCCGCCGATCCGCAGGTCTGCTTCCATGTCTGCTCCAGCTCCATGGCAGTTCTTTGCTTGCTGAAGAGTCTGCGCCGACAAAGTGCACGCTCTACGGGTGTCTGGCATGGGATGGGAAGCTTCCACAGCGGCGATCCTAGGCGCGGTTCAAGCACAGGCTGAAATAAGGCAGCCTCTTGCTCTGGAGTGGAGCATATCTTTATATAGCTGCACATAATGCGGCGAACTTCCTCGTCACACGCTTCATTGTCGGACATTTTGTGGGCTGACTGCAAAATAGTGATGGCACGATTAATCATATGATACACAATAATCGATTATTTGGACTCAATTTACGATTTAATTGTATCGAAAAAACAGTTGCAATTAATTGAATCTATAATCGATTACTTACTAAAATAATCACGTCACTACTTTTTGCGGCAAAATACAAATTGGCAAACAAATTATAATGGCAACAACTTATAGTAAAGTTTGGAAATATTTTTGCAATTGCACATTGCGGACGCCAACAAATATTGAAAGTCGGCTACAGCAAGCCACCTGAAATCAACTATACTGGGACAGTTTGAACGTAGATTTGGAGCTATAGAGCGCTCTTTTTTATTGGTGCATCAACGTTGCTGGACCCGCGTTTTAAAAAAAAATCATTTCCATGATCCAATGGCCTTGGCCATAACCATGAAGAATATTCGGAAAGAAATAGCGGATCTTTCACAACGGAATGAGAGTCTGGAAAGCGCAAGTGATGCATTCTCCACTGGTGAAATTGAGTTTGATCCATGAGCACACCAAAAGTCGTTGGCGCACAAACGCCGCAAAGTAGGCGATGACCCATCACTTGTTCAGGACGAGCTCAGTTTTTTCCTGAACGCTCCAGTCCTTGAACTAAAATGCAACGTCGTCAATGCCTGGGATGACATGTGTGTAGTATAACCAAAGCTTTATATTATAGCTCGTCGGTATTGTTTTCTCATAGGTACTTCAGTACCAGCAGAACGTCTGTTTTCAAAGGCGGGAGCAACTGCCACCGAAAAGAGGAACAGATTGACCACCCCGCGTCTGTGTAAATTATTATTTTTGAGTTCTATACTAAATAAATAAAAGAGTTATGTATTTATAATTTTCTTCTGTAATCCCGGCATTTGGATTAAAGATTTAAATTACAAGACTTAGTGCAAAAAATCATATGATTAATCGATTATTTTCATTTTTTTCGATTAATTGCAATTAAAAATCGGATTGGCTAAAATTAATCATATGATTCAATAATCGATTAATGAATTTTTTTTGACATCACTACTGCAAAATAAATATCAAAATTTAATACGAAAAAAAAACGTGTTTGTCGTTAAGTTCGTTAAGTCGCAGAGTTGCATTGCTTCGTTCAATTCGCGGCAGTGTTGCAAATAAAAAGCTATTACTCATTAAAAATAGCTGAAATTTATTAAAAATATATAAAATTCTAAAAAAAAAGCTTAAAAATTAGATATCCTCAAACTTGTAATAAACAAATAACAATATTGCCTTGGCATTAATGCGATTATTCTTAGCTTATCAGCGATACAAATGAGGGCTTTAATGATCTATCTTATCGCTTTGCGTGAGTAATAATATTAATATTAAATATAAGATAGAATAATTTTAGTTACAATAAAGAAGCTGCGAAATGTTCACATCAGTCTATCTAAATTTAAAAATGTATACATTGGTATTGGTAATAAGTTAAGACCCAATGTTGGCTTCCATAAAAATTACTTATTATTCCATTGAATAAATTGTAATACATAAAGTGGTTAATAAAAAAAAACCAATCGTCTCCATCAAATGATTGCGTCCCACACACTTACTATATTGTTTTCTGTGCTTGCATAACTAAGCAGAAAATGTTAGTTTTTTCAACTAAAAGTTCTGTGATATTGGCAAGAAATGTAATAATTTACTACCACTAATCGGACAAAATTTAAATTGAGCTCAAAACTTAAAATACCTAGTAAAAACAGTCAGATTTCTCGATCATCTCGATCAGTTCATTGCATCCCACACACTTACTGTATTGTTTTCTGTGCTTGCATAACTAACTAAACTAAAGGTGCTGTAATGTTGGCAAGAAATATAATAATTTACTGCCACTAATCGGACAAAATTTAAATTGAGCTCAAAACTTAAAATACCGAATAAAAACAGACAGATTTCTCGATCAGTTCATTGCATCCCACACACTTACTGTATTGTTTTCTGGGTTTGCATAACTAAGCAGAAAATGTTAGTTATTGCAACTAAAGGTGCTGTAATGTTGGCAAGAAATATAATAATTTACTGCCACTAATCGTACAAAATTTAAATTGAGCTGAAAACTCAAAATACCGAATAAAAACAGACAAATTTGCCACTGTCCAAATCGTTCCCGCCAACTAACTTTGAAAAAAGCTAGTTCTGACGTGAATTAACCCTCACTTGCCAGCACTGGCCAGCGCAGAACTGTGCGGAGTTGCCAGATCTCGTTCACATTTGAATTTAGTTTGAGTCGGAAATTATTTTAATAAATTAAGCTTTTTTTACTCATTTGTTATTCTACTTGATTTAGGCTACACTCTCTGCACTTGCTGCTGGGCCCTACAATATAATTTGTTCGATCTACATGCACGTATACTAATTGGGAAATGAACTAGGCCTGAGGTTGGGTCGCTCTGTGGTCTATGGCCGGGGCTCCTCGAGCTGCGCCTCCGGCTCGTAGTCGCTGCTGCACTGGCTGAGATCGCTGACACTGTTGCCACGGCGCGGCACCATCGCCAGCGGCGGCAGCGCGGGCTCCTCCTCGGAGTCCGTGTCGTTGCGATAGTAGACGTACGCGTCGAACTCGGAGTCGTAGACCATGGGCGTGGGAGCAACATTGCTGCTGGGATTGCCGGCGCAGAGCCGCTGCACCACGGGCACGGCGCCCATGACGCCCGCCGTCGAGGCGCGCACGCGTGCGTGGTAGGCGCGCCAGTTAATCGACGGCTGGTTGCGGGTCAGGTCTATGGAGGCGGGCACGGGGCGCAGGTCGAGGCGCGAATTGACCTGGTTAACACCTGGCTGCAATGCAACTACGGCGCTGGGCGTGCTCGTGCTCGTGCCCGTGCCAGTACCGCCTGCGCCCGGTGGCCGATAGTTGGGATTGTAGAATCGTATGCCGTGAATGGGCGGCTGCTCCTCCTCGAACATAAAGTCCAGCTCCGATTCGGAGCTCAACTCCGAGCCGGCCTCATCGCCCTCGAGCACCTCCATGGTGTCGTCCAGCACCGACGAGGCCGGCGAGCTGCCCAGCCGCCAGTTCGAGTGCCTGTTGAGCAGGGCGTGCGGCGACATGGCCTCGCCGTCGATGGACTCGCTCCGGTTGAACGTCTCCAGCATGACCGGCGAAATGGGCGAGTTGGAATTGTGATTGCTCTCGTTGCCGGCTATTCCGGCCATTCCCATGCCCGGCTCCATCTGCAGTTCCCCGTTGGAGGCCGAGTCCGTAGCTGTCGCCTCGTTCTCAAACGAATCGACACCGTTCGAGGGCCAATGACGACGTGTGAACTCCCTATCGTTCAGATTGTTATTGTTGCTGGACATTTTCCGATTGCTGTGTATTCTTTTGTTTCTATAGTTGTTTTCTCTTTTTTTTTTGTTGTTTTGATTTAACGCTAAAGTTCAAGCAAATAATAATACTGAGCAGTTCGCACGTGACGACCAGATCGAAGTTTGACAGTAAATTGAGCGCTGCCAGAGTTGAGTTGAGGCGAGCAGGCAACAAGAAATCATCGTTTCTCTATAGGGAGCTATGGAAATCTCCAGAGAAAACTTCAAAACACATTAAAAATACTGCAGAGATTTAGATGAATGAATTTCCATTGGAATTACTGCAAAGTGAACATCAGAAATTTGATCTGATGAATAGAAAAAATTAATTTAAGCAAATTTATTTTAACAGCTCCATTACTTTTTTATTTACTTAACATTTATGATTCATTTTTACTTTTCTCTATTTGATTATTATTTTAGCTTCACAGAAATTCATATTGCAGTTCGCTTCAGCGCTAAAGCTAAAAAATTATCGATGTTTTAGCCGATACATCGATGCTTGTGGTGAGCACTGCTCAGAGCCGATGGTATTCTCTGCTATCAAATAAATAATTACTACCACCGATGGTTATTAATAATAATAGCTATAAATAATAATTATAACTCATATCCAGTCAACGATCTTCCTGCTACCTTTTATTTGAAAAAATTGTAAACATACATATTACTTATCGATACTATCGATTGAAATTTATAATATGAAAATTAAAATCTTCATGTGTTAAATCAAAAACAAAGTTACAATTCTGTTGTTGTTTTTTAATAACCTGGAAACTAATCCAGAACGATATTAAAACTCCATTGTTTTTACAATGTTTTGAACTTTGACGTTCCAAAGCGTTAAAATTTAGTTTCCAAGCAGCGAAAACTCAAAACATCGATCACTTTAGCTCTATTCAGTGTTCTGATGACATATCGATAGTTGTAAAAAAACCTGAACTCATACTAATTTTACGGCTACTTTTTTTAAAATATATTTTTTGAAATATGAAGTTCTTGGCGGCTTTACTTTTTCAGTTTTTTCATTATCTATTTTTTGAAATTTTCTTACCAAAACGTTGAGAGATCTTCAGAAATATAAAAAAAAAAATCAAATATAAGCATATATTAATAATAAAGTAAACAAAAAACTTTTATTTTCGATTTTTTTTTGCTATTGTTAGGTTTTTCAGTTTTTTCAAAATCAAATTCTTAAAATTTTCTTACCAAACGTAGAAAGATCATCAGAAATATACAAAATATAAAATATAAGCAAATATAATAATATACCGACATAAATATATCACACTTATATAAAACTATCGATATATAGTTACTTTAATGTATTATTAACAAATCGACTACAAAGCGCCTTCGTTCGCTGCTTTGTCCATCTCCAAGTGCGGTTGACCCGGCCGAGCAGAACAGGGCAGGTCCTGCCCGAGCAGGGTACAGCATGCGGGACCCTTTGGCTTTTCAAGTTAAGTGGATTGTGTAAAATTGATGAAAGTTCTCGCTGGTCAAGCTGCTTTCGCTTTGTCCTGCCAGCGGGACATGTCGAGCGCTTTCCGCTCGCTCGTTCTTCGCTTTCAGCTGCTGTCAGTCGACACCATTTACGGTGGTTCCCCTGCCAGTTGCACGTCACTTCTGAGTTGCTGCAAACTGCAACTTGCCACTCGCTGTTGCAACTTGCCACTTCTGATTTCGCTGAAATGACAAATGCACAAATGAAAAATCAAATAATCGATGCAGTGGAAACAGTGAAAACAGTCGAAGCTGCCGGATTAGCACAATCCGAGAGTCAGGACGAGGCAGTGGCAGCAACTCCGCGTATCCTTTGTTTGTTCTGCCCTTCGCCTCGCTGTGCCTGTCACAATATCAATAACAGCACGATTTGTCAGTTGCGAATGTTAAATTTGCCTTGCCTGGCGACAAATCGCTCCTCGCTTTTAAACTCATTAATATTTAATGAATTTGCGCCGAGCAACAGCTGTGCCCGAAATAATCGCCACAGGCTTGGGACCGTCGACCACAGGAAACAAGCTTCCCCGCTTGGGGGATACGTGGGAGACTTGTCCGGCCGTGCGTCTGAGCTGGGCTGGTCTGCTGTCTGGTCAATTGAAGTGGCGTTGATTGATAGTCGGCAAGGAATTTTCCCATTGAAGTGAAGGTATTTTAAATATGCTCAAGACGAGGTAGTCTATTATACGGCAATGAAAGGAGCTTATGAATTCACGTTCAGTAGTTTAGCAACAAAAGCTGTGAGGAAGTTGAATTTTGTGCCAGATGAAACTGATTTTGCTCAGAGCTTTAATCTGTTTTCTTGAACATGGCGTGAGTTTCGAAGAGTTGAAACTGTTTGTGTAATATCTTTAATTAAGCTTTATTTTTCGCTATAGCTTAAGTGTGCCTTGAAAGCTCAAGTAAACACTTTAGTGACAACTCTAGCTTTGCCACGATTATGATATATCAAAAACAAAACCAAAGTTCCAATAAGCACAGTTTGCTTCAAATCTCTTTTTTCGATCTTTCGAAATACTATTGAAATCATAACTACGCCAGCGAAAATCTAGTTTAACTGATATAAACTGCTTTCCCTGCACTTTTTACCAACTTCAACGCCACGCGCAACGCTGCTGCTGCTCCGTTCCCTTCTACTGGATCGCATTAGCACAAAGGTCACAGCACATTTATCACATGCATATACATATATATGTATGCTATTTTTTGGGCTACGATTCAGTCTTTTATCTGGTTCCGCAACACAATTCTTACCTACTTCTGTCTGCTTATATAACTTGCTCTGTTTTCGTTTCCCTCACACACTCTCGTTTGCCCTGCCGTTTTCTGGGGTTTTTTTCACGCAATTTCAATTTCTTTGGCATGCTGGCAGACTTCTTATTTATTTTTACTTCGGGCCCCTTCACTGCTTATTGTCTACCGCAGTCGCTTGGCGCTGACAATCGAGTTGCTGCTGCTGCTGCTGCTACTGCCGTCGCACCATGCGGCGTATGAGTAACGAGTTATGTGCAGCGCAGTGCTGCCATGTTAGCATTTTAATCGCTAGATCTAGCAGTTTTGAAAATGTATTTTTTGGGTTTTTAAAATGCAAGTAGAAATCTGTATTTAAATAAATTTTATTTTTTATTGAATATTTTTAAAATGCCAAAAAGCTGTGCTCAATATTTTAAAGAATTTAGGGAAATAATTGATTTCAAAATGTTTTAAAAATCTCAAAAAATGTACTTTAAATGTTAAGGAATTTTAAAAATGTGCAGTCCAAAATCGAGCAACTTTTACTGCCAAATTTCTAGCAGCACTAAGACGAGTGTGTTTGCGCTCTGCTGGACTGCGTCTTCTTCGACTCCACTCGGTGCCTTCTCCATGCTCAGCTTAACCGCAAATTTGTATGCTACGTTTCTGTTTATCTGTTTAAATTGCTTAATTTGCATTAAACGACAGGCGGCAGCTTCCGGGCCCGAGTCGACATGGTAATGTGGATAAGCACACAGATCCCCAGGTCAGAGGGCACGGACGACAAATGGCTGCTGTTTGTACAGGCATAAGTGAAAGACAAATAATATTAGAATCTCAGGCAAATAAAGGGCTGTAGCCCAAAACATGAACTGCAAAAAAGCAAAAAAAATACCGAACATGCACAGCAAACATTTTCCGACTTGCCACAACTCACACACAAACACATATAAATAAATCAACGCATCAGCTGCGCCTAAGCGCGAACGCAATTCAAATCATAAAACGAATATTTGTTTACAAATGTGAATAAAAAGCGTGGCAGGCATGTGCAATAAATCAAATGCGTATAAAACGCGAAACAAGTGCGCGACAAAGAATTCGAATCCGTATAAAAATACAAAAATGCCATAAATAACTCTGGAGAACACTCACTAAACTCGTAGTTTATTTCAATATTTAATCGTACACCGTTTACTCCTACTCAATACAGTTACGAATCCGCTAATTTATGCACTCGTGAATAGACTTGTGAGTCCTGAATAGCAAAGTCGATTAAAATGTCGGGCAACGATGTTTCGGCCACCGAAACAGCGCAGAGCGATCAGGTATGTATCGAAACAAAACAGTGTATACCCTATACCTATACAAAATACACCACAACATACCCCACAGCATACCCCAAAGCATACCCCACGGCAATTCCTATGCAAACTCTAAGCCTTACCCAACACACATTCCCATTTCCATATGCCGCATGATTTACCCGTTAAATACCTTTACGTATTTCCATTTGTTGCAATTTCTGCGAATTTTTCCAATGATTTTTCCACTTTTGACTTTAAAACCTTGCATTTTTGGGCGTGCTTTCATTAAGGAAAAACAAACAAGCACACACACCCACACGAGCCTACACACACACACACACACACACACACACAATCAAAGACAATTTGCACGTGGTGTGCTTTTGGCAAGTGTGTTTTAAAAATATTATTTATTACGTTGGCGCATTTGAATTTGTGTTGCGTTATGCATGAAAACGGCAGCAGCAAGGGGGGTGCTTCTGTCCTGCAGGGGAAAGTAAATAAAAACATAGCACACTTTTGTGCGCCAGCAGCGTGTGCGCTACTGCGGTTGCCATTTCTTTTAGCTGATTTCAAAAATGTTTAAGTTTTATTTTTGGTATGAACAAAAATTGTTAAAAAGAAAAGAATGGCGAGATTTTAGCAAATGCTGCATATTAAAAGAATTAGAGCTGGACCTCTAAAAATTTTGATAGCGCTTTTTTCTAAAGTCTTTTCTTATCAAGTTACTTCAAAATATTTTTAAAGTAATTTGATTTGCTTAATTTTTGTTTTTTTTTAAAGTGTTTTCTTATCAAGTTACTTCAAAATATTTTTAAAAACTTTGATTTGCTTATTTTTTGTTATGACTCGTGTTAATTCATTGAAGAAAATTTAGATCATTTTTAAATTAAAAGCAAAAGTATTTCATAAAGTCACAAAACATTTCTAAATTGCTGCCTAATTTAATATTTTGATTATTGTTAGTAATTTATTAATTATTGTTGCCTTATTAATTTTTTTAATTATTCTTGCAAATTCAATAAACCAAACTTGCTAAATTTTTGAAGCAAAACGAAAAGTACTAAGCATTATTGCTGAGTTTTCGCCTGAATTCCAATAGATTCCGGCCAAGGCTATACTGGCAATACTGCAGCAACTGCAACTGCCGACATTAGAGGTCTATGTGCCCCGCGAGGCATTATGAACTGCCCGTTGCCAAAAGTCAGCAAAACGTTGCATACTTTCTGGCGCATCGATCAAGCACTAATCAAATAAGCACTCGCAACTGAGCAGCGTCCTCACTTCCCTCGCACTCGCACACTATTTACATATCATTTGTACTGGGCCCGGCAGACAAGTGCCAAGTCATTGGGCAGGTGCCCCTTACCACTGCCCCTCCCTTCGTACTGGTATGTGAAAAGTAAAAGCGACGCTCATTACGACCAGACGAGGACGAGGGCCGCCGCTTGCTGCTGCTGCAGATGACACAGGTAGAAGAAAGGACGGAGGGGGGGATAGAGTTTCCTGGTGCGCTGCCAACTGGGCTAACGATTTTTGTGGGTCCCTTTTGTCGCTGTTGGGCCCCGCATTTGGCCCGTTATTTGATCATCATTAGCGATACGTATCGTATCGTATCGGTCCGAGGTCTCGAGCTTTGTAGCTCTTTAGCTTTGCATGTGTCTGTGTGTGTGTGTGTGGGCGACATTCGGGCCACTGATGACGTCGTTGCAGCCAACCAGAGAGAGGAAGAAAGAGAGCCAGAGCTTCCCTTTTGTGGTTGCCTGCACGGAAAGTTGCAACAAAAGTTTGCTCGCCCCTTTGTGCTCTTGGTCGACTTGCGTTTTTGGCTCTTTGATTAAGCCCAAAGCCAGCGGGAACTCGCCCCCTTTTCCCTGCCGTCCGTCCAGCTGACTGTGTAATTAAATAATTGCGGTGCGCTGGCGACCAAATCGAGCTAATGCATTTGGCTCGAGTCTCACTCGGTTATGACTTGCTCAGCCTCGACTTGGCGTGGCTTGTCTTGCCCCCCCTCCCCCCTTAACTTGGCCGTGTGGAAATTGCATTTCATAATTGAGTTTGTTTGCTCTCGCCGCAGGCCATTGCAGCATGTCGACTCAACTCGAGACGGGATTCGCTTGCGAAAGAGTTGCTGCAAGATGCTATAATAATTATGGTCATTCAGCTGCTTGCATGCAACACTGGAAAGTAGTTTCTGGGAAATGTTTTTATTCTCAATTTTGGTAACGCCTGCAGCGTTTGCATTTACTTTTCAAATTAAAGCATATACAAGCAATAAAGGTGTTTGAGTTTATTTAAAAATAGTACCAAATAATTTGTTTACAGTCGACTATAAAATACCTTTCATGTTACCTTTAAAAAAAACGGTTCAATCTATTGTTTCCATTTGGAATTCAATTTGTTTTTAGTTATTTCTTTTACTTTTACCTTAGTTTAGACCGTAAGGCAGCGCGATAGCACCAGGCTTCAAGCTTCTAGCACCTTTTTCTCCAGCTAGAGCTTAAGCGAAAATCATTTCTATTATCTCTCTAACAATTTCCAGCTAACAATTTCTAACTAATGGGTATCTCATTGTCGTCTATAGCATTTCTGAATGCGGTACACTATCGCTGCTCGCTGTCACTCAGTATAGTTCTTATCATGTCTTCAGACAGAAAATCTCTTTTAGTTCTTACTGCATTCTGCTTACAGTTGAAATGATCACATCAATTTTACATATATGTATATTAATTTAAAAATATCTTAAGTAAATTAATATGGTCTATTATCGCACTTATTTTCTAAATTTATAATTAAGCATGTAATTCTTGCCTATTCTTCAAATTATCGCAATTTGTTGATCATCGATAAGTAGTAAATGCTATAGCATCGATTTTGCTATAGTACTTATTTTCTATATAACTATTAAGCATGTTATCTTGCTGTAATTTTATAATTTGAATTTTTTTATTCTTATTTCTTAAATAATAGATGAGTTGTAAGAGCAATAACAACGATTATATTACAGTATTTATTATTTATAAAATTATTTTCGCTGTAAGTTTATATATATGCCTTAAATAATCGGTAAATATTTAATGCAATATCATCGATTATATTATAATATTTATTTTCTAAGTCATAACTAAACATATTATGCTTGTTGTAATTTTATAATTTAAACGTTGAGCTTATTACTTCAAAAATCGATAAGTTGTGAACGCAATAACATCGATTATATTATAATACTTATTTTGAACGCAAAAACATCGATTATATTATAGTGCTCATTTTCATATAATAATTAAGCATGTTATGCTTAATTAAGAAATTTTATAATTTATTATATTTAAGCGTCAAACTTATACCTTAAATAAAAGCAACTTGTTGAGCTGCCTGCGCAGTGTGCACAGTTGCAACAAGTTGCGCCAACTATCGATAAGTCGTAAAGCCCATAAAAGCGCATCGGCACGAACTGCGCCAACAATTTACCATAAAAGTTTCTTTCACTGCATAATTTTGTAGTTTTTATAGCGCAATTGCGGCCACTTGTAGTACCTTCTTCTGTTTGTGCTTGCTCTGCTCGATTCCCGCTTAAACTTGTGTTTCAATTTTTGTGTTCCGCCAAAGCCCAAAACAAATACCAAAGGAAATCCAACACTGCAGCTCCCGCTCCAACACACAGACACACCCACACACACACATGGACAAGCAATTTTTATGGGCGTTTTTCTCTTCCACTGCGAAAAGTATCTGCCGGCCAGTGCAACCACAGCGTTTCATCAATATTATCGCTACCACAACCACAAGCAGGCGCCGCCGCCGCAGCAGCAGCAACAACAGAGCTGCATGCGACACGTACCACAGCAGCAGCAGCAGCATCGACAGCTGCAATGGGAGCAGCAGCAGCAGCAGCAACAATTGCTGAACAGCTCAAGCGAATTTGACGAGTTCCACTGGCCAAGCAAGCAGCTGCACCCGCACCCGCAGCAGCAGGGCGGCAAAATCTATATAACACCCGCAGACATACCGCCGCCGCCGCAGCCGCCCGCCGGCAACAATAGTCACAGCCATCACAATGGCAACAAGAGTCGACACCATCATCAGCTCCAGCTCCAGCAGCAGCAGCAGCAGACGACGACACCGCACCGCACGCCGCCGCATCGCTGCAAATGCGAACATCCCATCGAGCTGCTGGACTATGACTATGAGGACGCTGCGATGGCAGCGGCAGCGGTCGCCACATCCGCGTCCGGCTCGGCCTCGGCAGCAGCAGCAGCAATGCACGCGCATAGGCACCAGCACCAGCATCAGCACCAGCACCAGCACCCGCCCTACTACTACAAGGCTGGCAACAGCAGTGCGGGCAGCGGCAGCAGCTATCAGCTGAGGCGCCACAGCGCCAAGCTGCACGAGTCCATGCTGGGCGGAGTCGGTGGCAGCAGCCTGGACGATGATGATTTGCACAGCGCGGGAGGCTTCGGTGCGGGTATGACGCGGTTCAAGGTAAGCCACACAACAGCGCGAACACACACAGAGAGTCACTCACACACGCACACACACACACACACACAGAACATCTGGCCAGACATTGTTGCTCTTCAATTAAAATTGATATGACCGACGGCCACTGGTCGGCTAGTGGGCGTGGCTAGCGATAATGAGAGCCTAATTGAAGTTTCTGATTACTTGTCGATTGCCCCTCGATACAAGAGGTCGGCGCAGGTCAACAAGGCGCGACACGTTTGCCCATTATCAATGCGGTCGCTTTGTCATAGGTGTGCGGTTATGTGTGTGTGTATGTGTGTGTGGGGCATGCAACAAGTTATAGAAAATTAATTAGGGTGACAAGAGCAGCTGAAAGACTGATTGAAGCACGCCAAAGCGAATGGGAAAAGTTTGTGCGGTAAAAGAATCGCAGAAATGAAAGGAAATCAAAGACTTTCAGAGTGAAGTAAACATAATAAATTATAATTCATTGAAATAATATCAAAAACAATGAAGTAAATATAATAAATTATAATTAATGGTAATAATATTCAAAACAAATAAGCCAAGTTGTTACAATTATAATTAAAGCAACAATTATTAAAACTTAAATACAGCAAAATTCTATTTTATATAATAATTATTTTTACAATTTAAGCAAATAAAATCTTTTTCATATTCAATAAAAATATGTATTTTAAAATTCTTTTTTATGTTCAACTTTTTATTAAACAAAAATATGTATTTTAATAATACATACAATAACACAAAAATAAATGTAAAAATATATTAATCTATTTGAAATTATTGATATTCAAATTATGATAAAATTAAATTTATAAGTTTTAACAATATAAAAGAATTAAATATAAATATAAAATAATGTATTTATAACCAATGGATTTTATTTCATTTCTAATATATTAAAAACTTAAATTGGAATAAAATTAAGCAAATATAAATAACAACATTTTAAGCGAATAAAATAAAAATAAAAATGTTTTATTAAAACCTCATTAACTGAAGATAAATTAATTAAATTCCAACTTTGTAGTATAAAATATACCTATTATTCCAAATGTAATTAAATTAAATGTATCATTTATTATTAATACAATAAGCAGCAATCTGGGTATATAAAAATATATATAATAATTTTATTTATTTATTTTTATTATTTTTTTTTTATTATTACTAGTATTATTATTTTGTATTAATTATTAATACTATAATTATTATTTATTAATTATAAGTATTATTATTATTATTGAAATAAAACAATTTTAAGTGTCTGAAGCAAATAGAAACAATAATAAATAGGAAGAAAATGCTCGTTAGTCTCACCCCGACTGCGACCCCATTGAAAACTGCTTGACCTTAAGGAGCTTTGTCGCAAAGAAGCAATTAACTCTTCTTGGCGGTGCCCCCCTGACCACGAAATGGGCGTGCTGAATTTATGTGTCTCATTTGTCTAATAAACTTGGCCGAAAATGCGAGCACAATTAGTGAAATTGTATTAAAAAGCCACAGCAAGAGCAATAATAACGCAGAAAGCAGGCAGAGCTGAAGCTCGAACAGCAGGCGACACGCCCACCAACAAGAACAGCAACTAATTAACTTTGCCAGTTTAATGAAAAACTAAACGACAAATGACAAGCCAGACGAGCCCCAAGCACCACAAAAAAAGGAAATAAAACACAGCGCAGCTGGAGAGGCAGAGCAGAGCAGCTCCGCCATCCTCATTCATTTTTTAGCAGAGCGAGAGGCAGGAAGCGAGGCTGAGGACCTGCCGCCGCAAAATGGCAACAAGCAGCAGAACAAGTATACGACATGTGGTGCAACATGAATAGAAATTTCCCTCTTGATACCTTCCTGCCGCCTCCCTTTCTCCCGCCTCGACTAATTGCCGGAAGTTCAAGTGCAAAAGCCCCGACTAGCCTCGTTCAATTGGTCGGGGGGGCTGGCACTGGGACTGGGACTGGGACTGGGCGTTGGCCTGGGGTACCACCTCAAAGCGCAGGGGATTCCGCTGGCTTCTAAAAGCATTCGGTTTCATATTTATTTAATGAATTCGTTCGGGCTGTGCCACTAATTGCGCCATTGCCACATTGTACTGCACACAAAAAGCTATACGAAATCCCCCGAACAAGTGATGGGCCAACTATTCGGGTGATTTTTCAATTTGCAAGCCAAACGGAACAATTGGAGCGCAGCGAACCAGGCTCAAGTCGACCATGTAGATACGCTAACAAAAGCTGGCAACCCTGAGCAGCAGCGAGCCTGAGCTCTCAGGGTCATGTCTATACAAAGAGCGGGCAAACTGCATCACATAGTCCAAATGCCCCAAAGTGCTATGGCTAAATGCGAACTCCTGACGGGCCGAAAAACAATTTCAATTTGATCTGCATTTATGAAAAGCGCCACAATCGAGCAGAGCGGCGCCCCTGCCCTGTACCCCCCTTCAGTCGGCTATAGCCAAATCATTGGACTACCTAACGGGACCATATTTTATGGCTGTGATAGCCATAAAATTGTGCAACTTGTAACTAAAATGTCTTCGTTTCCCAACGCAGCGGTGCCATATATTTCCCAGAATCACGGGGGAGTTCCAGCACGCACACACACACACACACATATGCTCCAGGGAAAGTACGAAGGGGGGAGTGTAGCCATTGAGTGCGAAGTTCGGTCTCGATTTCTTTTGGCATATTTTAATGGCAGCTTTTGCGCATTTTGTTGACTTTGTAGGGCAAAATGTTGACTCGATAAGCAGATAACTGAATCTCATAATGCAAATGGCTGTGCGTGTGTGTGTGTGTGTCTGGTGTGTGTAAATGGAAAGGTCGAAGTTGAGTTAAGTAGCCAAGCAAAGCAGCTGTAGAACTGGATTTGAAATTAGTTGAGAAAATGCTGCTCAAGTCGCAACCGGTTAATGGAGTTCTTTGCGATATAAACAGCAACTATTTATAGTTAATATTATAATATATATACCATTTTTATGCATAAATATGTCTGATATATATTAAAATATATTCAAAAAATAATAAATAATAATACAATCTCTTTTAGTCAGATCTTTTTCAAAATGTCTAATTATATTTATGTTTACAATTTCTATGCCGAAATATATCTGGTAATTAGAACTGTGATATTTATTAAAAATAATAAATAAAATGTGTTATGGCCAGACCTTTTTGCCATTTCTATCTTAATAAATTTATATAAATGTACTTCTTCTATATATAAATAAAATAAAAATATTAATAAAATCGATAATATCTTGCACTTTTGCCTTATCTATCTATCGAAAACCTATGGATATTTATGTGACTGGCAGGGGATGCCAAATATATAAAAATATATAAAAATATATATTTGGCATCCCCTGCCAGTCACATATGACACTCCACAAATATCTAGAACTTATCAAATATTTTCATTTCAGCAACTTTAGCCATTATAGAAAACTTGTCGATTTGTTTTAAATTCACTCTCTTCTACATAAATTATAATTAATTTAAAATGAATTAATAAATTAATAATAATTAATTAATATACCTCAACATTATCGATAAGATCATTATTTGCAAAATCTACATATATGTTTCTTAAGACTATTATAAATAGTGTGTCCTACTATCGGCAACTAAGCCTTTATTCTTCTTTTGACGCGTTTCACACCATCTGAATAGATGAATTCCTGATATTATGCAAAATATATAGGTCCAGATGTTTTCCCCACATCTTTATATATATATAAGTATATATATATTCTTCAATACACTCTTTAACAACATTCCTCATTATCGAAAACTAAAGCTATATGCTTTTATAGAAATTATAACATATGTTACATTCCTGCAAGTCACCCACTACCCTCCAGATACTATTGTATCTGGAACTGAGCAAAACAATGTGCAGACTCTACGCTCGACTGCCTTGTCTGGTCATTATGTTGTCGCACAAAAGTCGTCTAACCTTGAAGCTGAATAAACTCCGCAGCTATCAACAACTGTCGCGCTCTATTTGGCATGATTTCTGTCGGACCCATTGACACACTGAGCAATAAGACTGGACGCTTTGGCTTTGTTATGCCATTGTGGCAACAGCTCAATTAGAGAAACAACCGCAAACTCGCTTGGTTTTTCACTCTTACATAAAGAGCAGCAGTATCTTGGCTAGCTGGTTAATGTTATTGTGTGCTTACGTCATGCAGCAATTGCCCCCACATCTCTCCCAACAGAAACAACTACACAAACCTGTTCCAAGACGAGTCTGGTGAAAAAACAAACAACTTTCATTTTCAGCGAGCCTCGGATTTGGGCTCATTTCGTGCGTGTCTTGTGGCCGTTTCCCATCTCTCTCCCTTTCACCTTCTTTCCCCCACTGCGCGCAGGTAAAAGAGAAAGACTGAATACAGCATTGGGCATGCGCAGCGACGCTTCCCAATAAACAAAAGTCTATGCAAAAGTCTCTTATATGCGGCGGCGCTGCGAAACGTGTCTGGGATTTTCGAGTACCTAGTCGCATTCGAGGCACGAAACTGGCCAAAACCGCATTAAATTTCAGCTGGGATTCCAGCTTGATTAGGGCTGGCAGATGCAGTCATTCCAAGCAGAGAAAACCAGAAGCAATAGAGGAAATACTTGGGGGGATTGAAATAATGACGGCTCTGCAGGAAGACTTCGCATGCAAAGCGTGTTAAACGATCACTTTGCAGATCAATCAACTAAAATTGCAATTGTTTTTATGTATAGATCGATAGTTACGCAAGTCTTGCTAGTGTTCATCGGATACATACAGCCAAAACTCTCTAGTGACGTCTTGGCAGGAAGACTTCGCATGCAAAGCGTGTTAAACGATCACTTTGCAGATCAATCAACTAAAATTGCAATTGTTTTTATATATAGATCCATAGCTGTGTAAGTCCTACTAGTCTTCATTGGATACATATTGTCAAAACTCTCTAATGACGGCTTAGCAGGAAGACTTCGCATGCAAAGCTTGTTAAGCGATCACTTTGCAGATCAATCAACAGAAACTGCAATTGTTTTTATTTATAGATCCATAGTTACGTAAGTCCTGCAAGTCTTCATCGGGTACATAGAGTAAAAACTCTCTAAAAAGTGCAAGATACTTTTGTAGCTGCATAATACTCTTAGACGTGTTCTCAGTCTTCCGTTTTTATTATGATTTTATGATACTAGGTATCTTCGAGTCGAGCAAGATTATTTGCTGCATTTTCTACTCAATTATATTGTACTCAATATCTTATTCCATCTATATAGTTGATACATTTGCCACATAGTCTTAAGTTTAAGTCTCTATAGAATTGTGTAATTCTCCAAGAAAATGTTAGTTGAATTCTCTAAAAAATTGTGTAGACTGTCATTAAGCCCTCTTGACTTTCTACGCTACAAAGTTAAAAAATTGTCTATAATATCTTAATCTTATCTCGAAATTTTCACAAAGTTAATACATTCTAAAGTGGAACTTTCTATAAATTTTTTAAACGGCATCTTAACTCGATCTCTCTACAAACTTGTCTAGACTGCTACTAAACCCTGATCACTTCCGTCGCCGTTAGATAAATTTTTTTAAATAATTAACAATTGTAATCTCAATCTCAAGTCGCACACCCTATTAAACACTCTTCCTACTTCCCACGCCCACAGAATCTGATGTACTCCAAGGAGAAGAGGCGTCGCGTGCGCGCTATTCTGATCATTGCGGGCATCATCATAGCCGTAGCACTGATCGCCACAATGATTGTGTTCATCTTGCGCTCCGACGACGATGACGGCAAGAACGACAAGCCCGCAGATAATGCCATCGATCTGGAGGATGTGCTGACTGGTCAATTATACGCGAAGCGTTTCAACGGCAGCTGGAGCAGTGGCAGCAATGTGATATACAAGGAGAATGCGGTAAGTAATGGACATAAGACAACTACAGTGGTATATATGATATAATATTGCTCTCTAAAGGACATTGTGGAGTTGAATACGAAGACGCAGGTGGTCACCACGCTGCTGGCCAATGTGCCGCACTATGTGCTCTATGAGAAGTCCGCTGATGGGCAGTGCCTGCTGCTGGCCAAGAACTACAAGAAGAACTTCCGCCACAGCTTTCTGGCCCAGTACGACATCTATAACATCAGCTCGAAGACCCTGTCGCCCCTGACCATTGGCAACGTGCAGGTCTACCTGAGCATGGCGCTCTGGTCGCCGGTGGGCAATGCGCTGATCCTGAACTTCGAGCGGAATCTGTACTACAAGAAGGGTGCGCTAGAGACGGAGATCGCGATAACAACGAGTGAGAATGGCGCCTACTTGAACGGCATACCCGACTGGGTCTACGAGGAGGAGGTGTTCAGCTCCAATGTGGCCACGTGGTTCAACCCGTCGGGCACTCGCATCGCCTTCATTCAGTTCGATGACTCGCCCACGCACACCATCAACTTCCCGTACTACGGCGAAGCGGGCGATTTGCGCTATCAGTATCCGCTGCACCAGGTGATACCCTATCCCAAGGCGGGCTCATCGAATCCCCGCGTCGTGCTCTACATCGCCGAACTGGAGCTGGCGGTGGCCGGCAAGGACTTCCTCACGGAGATGCCGACGCCCAGCGAGCTGAACACCGTCTCCGACTACATTGTCACTGTGGTCAGTTGGCTGGACGATAGCAACGTGCTCTCGATATGGATGAATCGCATACAGAACGCCGCCTACGTCGTCAGCTTCGATGGACGCAGTCGCAAGCAGGTGAGTAGCTAATAGAGTAGCACATGGCAGAGTTCATCCATCATCCGCTCCTGCAGCACTACAGCGTGGAATCGAAAACGGGCTGGGTGAGCCTCTATACGGCTCCGTTCAAGAATCGCGATGGCTCGCGATTGGCCTTCGTGTTGCCGCACGAGAACTACAAGCACTTGCAGCTGCTGCCGACGGATGTGAACTACGCGACGCTGGAGCCGCTGACCAGCGGCAAATACGTTGTGGACAGCATACTCCACTGGGATGCCACGCACGACATCATCTTCTACACGGCCAACACTGAGGAGCATCCGGAGCAGCTGCATCTGTACGCCATACTGGCCGTGACGACGCGAAAGCAGACGCCCACGTGCCTGACCTGCAAGCTGATGACGTCGGGCGACGTCGAGCAGAACTACTACTCGGCCATATTCAATGACAATAATCAGATTGTGATCACCTCCCTGGGACCGGGCATACCCACAACTGCCATCTACGAGTGGAGCTATGCGAACTGTAAGTCCCGATCCCTTCGAGATTGCACTGCCATTTGAATGTCTGTCTGCGTTTAGCTCAAGTGAAGCTGGAGAAACTGCTGGACTGGGAGACCAATGAGGTGCTGCGCGCCAAGCTGCAGGGCGTGGCACTGCCCAGCCACAAGATACTGACGGTCAACATTGACGGCGGCTTCCAGGCCAAGGTGCTGCTGCAGCTGCCTCCCAATTTGGACACCAGCGGCAAAACCAAATACCCCATGCTGGTCGATGTCTACGGCGGACCAGACTCCTCCTCGGTATGCGTAGTTTGATCAGCTGAACGATCGATCAGGCAATCATAAGCTGCTCTCTTCCAGGTGACAACCAAGTGGACCATGGACTGGGGCACGTACCTCTCGTCGAATCAGTCGGTGATCTATGCCAAGATCGATGGACGCGGCTCGGCGCTGCGCGGAGAGAGCCTGCTGCATGCCATCTACCTGCAACTGGGTACCGTCGAGATCAGCGATCAGATCAAGGTCACGCAGTAAGTGCAGGGCTGACTAGCAAAATACCCTGCACCCTGTACTACTACAGCAAGTGTATGTGGCTCTTTCTAGGAATCTGGCGCAGACGAACAGCTACATCGATGCGGAGCACATTGGCATCTGGGGCTGGAGCTATGGCGGCTACGCGGCGGCCATGGCCTTGGCCAACGATTACACTGGCGTCTTCAAGTGTGCCGCCTCCATAGCCCCCGTGACCGATTGGACCTACTATGGTAGCTATAATTGATGAGTTCCAGCCTTGAACTTGCACTGATGCCCGAGCTCGTTTCAGATTCCATTTACACGGAGCGCTACATGGGTCTGCCCGAGACCAACGAGGTGGGCTATGCCAAGTCGCGGCTGAGCACGCGTGCGCAGAACCTGCGCGGCAAGAAATACCTGCTCGTGCATGGCACACTGGACGACAATGTGCACTACCAGCAGGCCATGATATTGGCCAAGAATCTGGAGCGACACGACATACTGTTCAAGCAGATCGTAAGTCCAGCTCGACTGTGCAATTCTGAACCATGCCAAGCTAATGCCCACTACTTGCAGAGCTATGCCGACGAGGACCACGCCCTGGCCAATGTGCGCCCGCATTTATACCACTCGCTGGATCGCTTCTTCGGCGAGTGCTTCGCCAGCAGTCGCCTCATGAAGAGTGCCAAGTAGAGTAGGAACGTAGCTAAAAGAATTTAAACAATACCCGGAGAGAAGCCAAACACATTATCGAGCTCAACGTAATTGGTACTTAACAAGTTACATTTCAATTAGGCCAGTCTTACGCTAAGCCAATTAAATATCAATACGTTATATAGTAGTTACAACAAGAAAAAATGAAAAACCAGAAAATGCTTCGTAAAACTCACAACTTATGCAGGTCCAAAAGTGTTATAAGATAACTTGGAACAATAACAATAATCTTTGAAATTGCATTTTAAGACATTTTAAGCGTGTAGAATCGAAGGGAATTATAGTAGCATCAGCATATTTAGAGTGAAATCAAAGAAGTTATTCTAGCAAGCAGTTAGACGGACGCCTAGTTACTTGGAGTCCGATCAACGATCAACAATTTCACAAATAACGTATATAATGTCGATAATTCCTAGAAACCTAGGCTATATAGTAGGCATATACTATATACATATATATATGCCTAAACTTTTGTAAACTCCGCAGGCGCTCAAACCTAAAGCTAGTGATCATGATTTGCTTGACTTGCGCATTCCGATCGCAAGGGTATTCACGACTTCGGCCAGCCGAAGATTTCGCTTTTCACCTATCCTATAAATTATTTGTACATTTTGCCAGCTAAGCTTCGCAGCTTGTAGTTTGTTGTAGCTCTTTGATTTGCAACAAAAGAAGACGAAACGAAAACTGTAAATAAAAAGTTGTTAAATCGCTTTTGTAAACTAGATGAATATTGTGTATAGGCAACCGTTAAAAAGGCAACCAAAACTAAATCAATAAATATTCAATGAGAAAAATCATAAACCCACTGAGTTTGTCCTTTACACATTCCGATTCGCTTTATTTACATATATATATGTATGTATATACTACTTATCTCACATTGGGAAGGCTTTCTTCAAATACATGCGATCTGCTTCATTTTTCTAGATTGACCTCTACTCTGGGAAATTAATGGGAAATTATAGCAAATTCAGTCGACAATATTGCAACATTTGAGTATTTCTTCTGGAATAACGGACGAGATCTTGGCCAAAGCAAATAATACTACACTGATATGCAAACTGGTACCTCGTGAGATCTTTGCCTGAATAAACATTGTCCCAGAACTTAAAGTCTGCAGACTTTTCCAACTAAATTCCTAAAAAATAAGAAATAAAAAAAAACAAAGTTTGTTATGTTGCTTTAACATTTAAAAAAAAAATAATACTTTTCTTTTATATAACATAGCAAAACCGTTCCTCAGCGCATCGAGAAGCCAATTTAGTTTATATAAATTATTGAGAAAAATCATTTATAGCTTTCAATATCGATAAATAAAAAACCGAAATTTTTGAATTTTTTTTTTAAATTCTAAAGAACCTCTGCAAGATCATTTTGTGGCCATCATACCACGCCAAACTATGGAACAACTGATTGTTTACTCCCACATCAGCATCATCGCCTGATCTTTCTATTTTTTGAAGCCGTTGACAACCCTGCACTGTCCTCGTTGAAGTTATCGGCAAATTTCGAATTGAAAGTATTCAATAGGCCTGTACGCTTTCAGTATATTTACGTATTTTCCATTTTAATCGGTTTCTCTATGTCTTGAAAACTGTATTTTACAATTGATATTGGATTAAGCTTAAGCTGAGAATAAATAATTGTTGGTTTTTTTTGTTTTCGTTTCCATTTCATACGCTAAAACTATGAAATTTATTTTATTTGTGGTTTCTTTTTCGTTCTCATGAAATTCGAAGCATCTTTTCTTATGGTACAAAAATATGTCTGCTTATCTGACTTGATGTTTTGCAACGATTTAAAAATACGTTCTCATTTGTATGTGTGTGTGTGTGTGTGTGTGTGTGTGTGTGGGGTGTGTGTGTTATTTCTCCCTTAGGCCTATCATATAGCATATACTTTATACATATGTTCTCGGTCGATCAACCTTAAATATTCTATGCAGTTTTGGATATTTTCAATTTATTTACAATTCGATTTCAAATACGTACAAAAACTGCAGTTGTGTGTGTGTGTGTGTGTGTGTGTGTGTCCGTAAATGTACATGTATTGGTGCATTTTGCGCACTGTCGTGGAAAACTGAAATAATATTCAAAGTGATAAAAATATAGTTTTCAACTTTCCGCATACTCTTCAAGTTGTTGGCAACTCTAAGGGTTGTCGCGCTAGTCTATGTAATTGCAAAACTAGTCACTAGATTACACTACTGCAGATACACCTCCTGCACCACGTCGTGATGTTGCTGCTGCTGCTGCTGCTGCTGCTGCTGCTGTGGGTCGTCATCCTGCAGATCGTCCTGCAGCTCCAGCTGATGGTGGTGCAGTTGGTGGTGCTGCTGCTGTTGCTGTTGCTGCTGCTGCTGCAGTTGCTGCTGCTGATCGTCAATGACAACACCCTCGCTGGCATCGTACTCGATCAGCTGATCATCCGCATCCGCATCCGCCTGCTGCTGCTGGTGGTCAATGATGATGTGCTGCTCCTGCTCCACCAACTGATGGTGATGCTCGTGCTGATACTCGTGCTGCTGCTGCTGCTGCTGCTGCGGCTGCCAGCGCAGTGGCGGTGGTGTTGTCGGCGTCGCTATGTGCTGCACCGGCTCGTGCAGCGAACTGGCGCTCGTCGATCCCGCCGTCGTCGTTCCCGCTGTTGTCGTCGTCTGGTATATGTTCTGCTGCTGCTGATTCCTAACAATATGACCGGCGGCCGTGACATTGGTCACGCTGGCGCGCTGATTGGTGCGCGTCAGCGTGACTGTCACCTCAGAGCCAAGGCCAG
Organism: Zaprionus bogoriensis; assembly: GCA_035046045.1. Taxonomy (NCBI): domain Eukaryota; kingdom Metazoa; phylum Arthropoda; class Insecta; order Diptera; family Drosophilidae; genus Zaprionus; species Zaprionus bogoriensis. The sequence goes on from JAWNOI010000014.1 coordinate 2,068,023, forward strand.
CAAAGGAGACGGACGGCTGTGCCGCACCGCCGCCTGTTGCTGCTGCTGCAGCAGCAGCACTAGATGTGCTTGCTGCCGTGCCAGCAGTAGCTGCTGCTGCTGCTGCCGCTGCCGCCGAGGCTCTGGCCTGGAGTATCTTGCGTGTGGGCAACTGTGACGCTGTGCCGACGGCGGAGCTCGCTGTCGATGCTGCTGCTCCCGCTCCCGTCTGTGGCACGTAGTTGATAAGCAGCACTCGCTCGCCGCTGGTGGTCTGCGCTGCATGGCCGCGCAGTACGCGACGCTGCAAGCTGCTGCCACCGGCTGTAGCAGCAACAGTTGTTGCTGCTGCTGCTGCTGCTGCTGCCTGATGTGTGTTGCTGCTGCTGTTCACAGTTGTTGTTGTTGCCGCGCTGTTGCTGCTGCTGCTGCCGCCGTTGTTGTTGCTGCTGCTGCTGCTGAGGCATTTGCTGCTGTTGCCGCTATGCTGCTGCTGCTGCTGCTGTTGCTGTTGCGCTGGCTGCCCACCGCCCCCGGATGCAGGTGCACCTCCTCCAGGGCCGCTGGTCATATCGTTGGCTCATCATTACGTATTGTTCCCGCCTTTCAAAATGAAAACCTTCTTTACCAAAATGTTCTTATTGTTGCCCTAGAAATGCATTGATGCGATTGATTGATTGAACGAATGGTTGATTGATTGAACGAATGATTGATTGATTGATCGATTGATTGATTGAGCGATTGATTAATTGATTGAGCAATTGATTGATTGATTGATTGAGCGATTGATGATGATGATGCATGAGTTGCGATGTTATTCGTTTGTTTGGTTAGAGTTGGTGAGTTTACAACGAGGCGGCGAGAAGAGAGAAGAGACAAGATAAAAACGATCGGTTAATGACTTGGTTATGGGCACAGCGTGTGTTTCTTCGTGTCGGCACAATGCGGCAGCGGCATGAGGCACGAGCGTACCGCATGCCGCCCGAGTGAGTGTGTGGATGCGTGGTAGTAAGTGGTAAGTCACTAGTGTTAGTTGTTAGCTTATGGCAAGTAGTCTCTATTGACTGGACAGACACAAGCGTGTTACATGTGAGGTTAGGTTGAATTAATACAGTTATCTTCCTAGTCTACAACAGAAGCGAAAGAAAAGGAACTCAAAAGTTGAAACATTAAACAACAGAATCTGGTTAAAAGCTTGACCAACACCGAATCGCAAACAGAAAATAATTTCAAATCGAATTTTCAAAACATTTTTTTTGTTTTTTTTTTTGGTTTATTCAGTTTTATTTCATGTTAAATAAAATTAAATTTTATTTAAGTAATAAAAGTTAAGGTATTTCTCAGCCAGACTCAGGCCAGATATTTGCCGAAAACAAGTGTTGCTAAACGTAACAAAAAGTGTTGAAAACTGTGTGTGTTTGTTTGTGTTTGTGTATGGGGGGTTTTGCGTTCTTGGGCAAATATCTAGTTACTGGTGCGAGTGAGGAGACTTATGTAAAATTTGCAACTATTTAAATTAAGAAATAATTATGTAAACATATAGATTTTTATTTTGTTTTGTTTTGTTTTAAATTAAATTTAAAGCGCTCAGTTTTGTGTGGGCTACAAAGAGATGGAGAGAAAACTAAAGCTTATATAGATATCTGTGGCTTGATTTTAGCAGAGTTAAGGCAATTGTAGACGGAAGGGGGCGGGCGGGGTAGGGCTGTCTAGAGTACTGGAAGCTGCAATCCTCTGGTAGATCGCATTTACTTTCTGTCTAAAGTCAACAATTTAAACTACAACAAACATTTGAGCACGGACTCATTGCATATTACATTCACATTGACTAGGATGCCTAGTCTTCGTCTTCGTCTTGGTCTTGGTCTTGGTCTTGGGGTTGGTCTTGGTCTTGGTCTTGGTCTTGGTCTTGGTCTTGGTCTTGGTCTTGGTCTTCGTCTTGGTCTTGGTCTTGGTCTTGGTCTTGGTCTTGGTCTTGGTCTTGGTCTTGGTCTTGGTCTTGGTCTTGGTCTTGGTCTTGGTCTTGGTCTTGGTCTTGGTCTTGGTCTTGGTCTTGGTCTTGGTCTTGGTCTTGGTCTTGGTCTTGGTCTTGGTCTTGGTCTTGGTCTTGGTCTTGGTCTTCGTCTTCGTCTTGGTCTTGGTCCTAGATTAGGTCTACTCATACACATAACAAAATATAGGAAGGAAGGACGTATTTGGGGCTTAGGGGATGGAGTAGTCAACACTACAGAACATTACAGAGTCCAATAACCATAGCGCGCACTTAAACCTAGTAACTATAGCAAAAACGAAATTAAACATAGCGAAATCAACATTTCAGTTTTCAAGAATTGTACAACAAAATTGTTTATAAAAACTAAAAGATACTTGGCCCATGCAGAGCGAACCCGCAGCAGTTGTCACAGCACTTGGAAACCGATTTTTTTTTTTTTTTGAAGCCCGAAAATTCCAAGAAGTTTTCTTTATTGCACTTAGGGCGCCAGGCCCGATCTTTACTATATCAAGAGAACTGCGAACTCGCTTGACAGTTTGCTCTGCATGTGCCAAGCGTGTTTTTTTGATAGTAAAAATTTGACTACACGCATTCTCCGGGGCAGGATAGGTCAAAGCGTATTTTGTCTACAACCAAGTCAAGGGTCTGTTCTGGGTGTGCAGCTCTACGCGTTCGTCCGATTCCGTCCAAAGTGGTGATAATTCATTTCTGTTTGCTACTCAGAGCGTCTGTTGTTGTGGTTGTGTTTGTTGTTGCTGCTGCTGCTGCTGTTGCTGCTGCTGTTGTTGCTGTTGTTGTTGTTGTTGTTGTTGTTGTTGAAAATCAGTCATATTCACCTGATTCAAGTTGCCGATTATCTGGTGACCCTGCAACGTCTGCACCTGCGCAATCGAGAGCGGCGCTCCGCTCTCGCTGCCATCCGACTGCGCGACCAACTGTTGCTGCTGATTTGCTGCCTGCTGCTGGGCGGCCGCTTGGGCGCTGGTCGTCGGCGTTGTCATGTTGCCCGACGAATCGATGATCTGGTGATGCTGCAGCGCTTGCTGCTGCTGCTGTACTTGCACCTGCTGCACCTGTTGCTGCTGCACCTGGCCGCTCGACGAGGTCGTCACTGTCATTGTTTGCTGCTGCTGCTGTTGCTGCTGCTGTTGTTGCTGCTGTTGCTGTTGCTGTTGTTGTTGCTGCTGCTGCTGTTGCTGCTGGGCATCGGGATCCTTTTTTACTTGCACACCTTGCAGCGGATGCAGGGACTGCACTGTCTGCACTTGGGGCACAACTCCGCTGCCGCTCAGCGCTCCACTGCCTCCTCCCGACTGCGACTGCACTCCGCCGGAGGTGCTGCTGCTGCCGGACTTCTTGCCGCTGGGTGCTGCAAAGGTAGTTGGCAAATCAGTACAAGCTGCATTAAGGGAAGCGAAGGGCAGGGGCAGGCCGCAAGAGACAGAGCAACAACTAAGCTGGGGCGACGCCCCAGAGAGAGCAACAACCTGACTACAGACGACGACAGCGCCAACAGAACAGACTACAAAGAGAAGAGTGTGTGTACTGTGTCTATGTGTGTGTGTGTGTGTGTGTGTGTGAGTGAGTGATGAGTAATGAGCTGAGTGATTAGTTTAGTTTTAGTTAGCAACTATTAGGCATTAGCAGCCGTTAGTGGTTAGATTAGTAACAAGTTAATCGAAAGCGCAAGTCAAGTCGGACAAGTTAAGAGCAACATTACAGTTAATCGCAATTCTAGCGATCTGGCGATCTATCGAGTTACAGTATTTTCTTGCAAATTGGGAAATTGGAAACGAGTGCCAATGTGAACGTAAATCAAATAGAAATAACAACGAATATTAACAAAAATTAATTTTGGTTATATAAAAATGATATACGTATATATTTATTAAACAATTTGTAATATATAAAATTATATATATTATTTAAGGAGAAACTTAAGCCGATGGATCGTTTTAAGCCACAGAAGAAAGCTTACAATTTACAGACATTTCTGGCGATTTTCCGTTATCGTTATCGTTATCGTTTCTGATTTCTGTTTTCTTTCTCTTTTCTCTTTACTCTTTTCGTTTTTGTTCTCGTTCTCGGTTCTTCACAGCTTAAAGTAATAACGCGATCAGGCAAATTAATTCGAGTATTTAGTTTTTAGTGCATATGCAAGAAAATACTGCATAACATGATCCTCTCCTTACGTTATTCTTGTTAGAAAATGAAAATGCTCGCGAAATCATGAGAAACTTACAACAGAAATTATACAAAATGAAAGGAGAACACATTCATTTGCTGACGGATAATTATTTGTTATTTACAAATGCGTGTGTGAATGTGTCTGTGTGTGTGTGTGTGTGTCTGTGTGTGTTGTTTTTGTGAGTGTGGCATGGGTGTGCGGGTGTGTTAAGGTGGAATGATTTGGCAGGCGGCACGGGCAGTGGCAGCGATAGCGACAGCCACAGCTACAACGCAGGCTTCCTACTGAGGCTGCTGCTGCGGCAGGAACACTTGATCGCCCACAATGTGGATGACATTCTGCATTCCCTGCTGCTGCTGCTGCTGTTGCTGTTGCTGCTGTGCAGCGGCATTGCTGTTGCCGCCACTGCTGCCGCCCTCATGCTTGATGCTGACGCCCATGAGATGCGTTTGACCTCCACCCGCCGCGCCGAGTGTTGATGTGTTTAGCTGGTGGTGTTGTTGTTGTGTTTGCTGTTGTTGCTGCTGCTGTTGTTGTTGCTGCTGCTGCTGCTGCTGCTGCTGCGTTGTTTGATGATGTTGCTGCTGCTGCTGCTGTTGCAGTTGCTGCTGCGGCAACACTGTGCTGGCCATTATCGTGTTAGCACCACTCGTCGTAGGCGTTGCTACAACTCGTGTTATGGGCGTGGCATGACCACCGCCCGAAACGGGCGTCGCCGGTGTGCCCGACAATGTGCTAATGTCGCCCTCCGCCGTTGTGTTGAACTCAGCGCTGGAGTCAAGTGTCGTATCATTACCGGACTTACTTTTCTTCTCCTTCTTGATGCCAGGCTTGGCGAAGTGCCGCAGCTCGAGATGGCGCCGCAGATTGCGCGACTGACGGATGACGGCGTAGCAGATGGGGCATGTAGCAGGTTGTTCCGATTGAGAGCGTGACCGTGGTTCTACACAGGGAATACCAAGCGCACATTAGTCTCATCCACAATTACAACTGATGCGAACTACTCACTTTCTGTACCGGGCGGATGTTTGGTTCTTTTCGCTTTAGGCGTAGCCGTGGTGCCACTCGCACCGGGCGTAACCGTTGCTCCAGACGCCGTCGTTATCTCGCCCGTCGACGCATTGGCCGAGGTCACAGGTATCATATTGTTGGGGTCCATGGTCACAATTGTCTCAACCTTTTGCCCTTCGCTCTTGATGATTGGCGTGGAGGACAGCATTTGCGTTTCGGCACCATTCTCGTCCAGCTGCTGCTGCACCACCTGCAGCTGTTGCTGTCCGCCGGCTCCATGCGATGAGGTCGGTGTACCCATGATCGTGTCCATGCCTTCGGTCTTGCAAATCTTGGGGGCAGCAGCTAATTATGCATAAACAAACAAAACAAACAACAGATTAGTTATTGAGCCCACAGCAGCTCCACGTGCTCTCAGCACTTACGTGACATTTTCTTGACTCGCGGCTTGCGCTTGCGTGCGGGCAAGAAGCTCTGGATGACGGCCTGGTCGTGCTTGGATGCATCGGTTGTCACAATCGTCTGCTGGTGTCCGGCGGCATTGGTCTGTGTCGTGGCCTGCAGTATCTGTCCCTGGTGGTGTATGTCCTCAACAACCTGTGCGTGCACAGTCTGCGGTGCCGTCGCAATGGTCGCTATCAATTGGTCCTGTTCGTGGTGCTGTGGTATCATGTGCTGCAGTTGTATCGAGTGCGTTGTGTAGTCGTCTTTGGTCACGGTCTGCGGTGCCAGGCCCTGTATGTTCAGGCACTGCGCCGCCTGCAAAAGCGACGGCAGCTGCGCGTGGTCGACGCTCACCTCGCCGCGGTACACAAACTCCAGCAGTGCCTCCAGGTCGTTGGCATTGACGCCGGCCAGCATCACGACGGGATGTTTGCATGGCGTGTTCTGCAATCGACAGAGAAACAGTATGAATTAAAGGGTGTTCGTTCGCATGCGAATATGAGAGAAAATATGGAAATAGCAAATATGTTTTAAAAGTTACAAATCTTCTAATATTAATTGCGACCAGTGCGACTTTATAATATATACTTTATTATTTTATACTATATGTACAAAATAGAGTCATATAAAATAATCAATTTTGTATTTTTAATATCTCCTCGAGAATTAACAGGATTAGGTCAAAGAGATTAACAATTCCTATATATTTGCAACTATTGTAACCGAATTAATAATACACTATTTGTATTAACTCCTTAAATATAAAAAAAAAAACAGATTACATAGTTAATCGAATCAGTTTTTAGTCAGTTTATTTATTATTATTATTATTTGGCATACTCTAATTTTTTTCTACCAATTTAAAATGATTAAGCCGAAATTTATATTAGAAAACAGCAAAACAACAACAGTCTAATTAATTATTTGAAAATTCATAAACTATAGTAAACAAATAATTAAATCAGTTTAAAGCTGATAATTTATCGGCAAATTATTATTATTTCTGTATCAACTGTCAGAATTGAATTTCTCGTCTTAGCAAATTCTGTTGAATGGGAAAGTAGTTTCTCCGGCGGAATACCGTTTCGTTTGGCGCTCCAAATAGAATTGCCGGTTGCAGAGCGCGCGCTGCCGCTGCCGCTGCTGCTGCTGTTGCCGCCGCGTGCGTCCAATTCAAAACAGAGACAAAAGAATTGGCCATCGTCGAGTGAGACCACCAAAACAAACGGATAAACACAGAGTCGACAAACCCATGCTCACACTCTTACACACACACACACACTCTTACTGACACACACACACACACACGCACTCTCTCATCAGAATAAACCGGCTTTCAGTTGTGCGCGCTCTGCATTCTGCAGCAGGCATCAGGATTGGAGATGCTGTCGGAACCCATGACCGCTGCCGCTGCTGCTGCTCAAGAAAGAGCACTCCGCTCGCGCACTCATCAGTCGTCGCACAGTCCGCTCACACAGTCCGCCAGAATAATACTCGCTCCCATGGCCACCGCACAGACACACTCTCAGAGACCAACACACACTCACACACACACACACACACTTAATTAGCAGGCAAGTAGAAAATGTTGTGTCAGAGGCGCGCTTAAAACGCGCACTGCTGAGCGACAGTCAATCCCTCTTTGTCTCTCTCTCTCTCTCTCTCTCGGTGCACCCCCCTCTCCATTGGCAGCAGCGTTTTCTCTGCCTATGCTGCCTCTCACCCAATCTCTTTAAATGTCATCCGCACAGCGCTCCGTCGCACTCAAACCATTAGCAAGGCCGCGTACCGCACGCTCTTTGAACTCTACACTCCCTTCAGCGGGTCTGCCTGCCTCTGGCTCTGCCTGCTCTGCCTCTGTCTGCCTGCTCTGCCTACAAAGGCTGCTGTCGCTGCTGCCGCTCGCTCATCGATTTTTTTTTTTCAGAGTGGTTGATTTTCGCTGCATTGCACTTTCCGAGGGAGCGGGAGCAACAGAGAGCATTGTCTACGGGTTTTGCGTGTCTGTGTGAGTGTAACGAGATCGGTGTACACTCGCACCCCCCGTAGCACATCTTATGGCGGCGTCGGCAGCCGCGACTCTTGCAGAGTTCACCACATAAAGACCAAATTTTTGACATTTCCCGACTCTGAGCGACGTTTTTAAAAATTACGCTCTGTTTACTTTTTGAACGGGGGAGCAGAGCGGAGCGGAGGAGAGGAGAGCAGAGCAGAGCAGAGGAGAGCAGCGAGTGTAAAGCCGATGCCAGTATCAGGTGTTTCTACGCTCTTCTCCGCGCTCTGTTTCTGCGCTCTGTTTTGGTCACTTTTGACATGTGGACGACAACGAGAGCAACAACAACAACAACTACTACTACTAACACAGTGAGTATCTGATTGGCGCCCTGATCGGAATCAAGTGCAAATAAATATGGCAATAATTAATTTAAAAGCGAAACAAAAATTTATCAGAGTGCGGCGAATAAAACACAGCGCCAAAATAAGTACAGTACAGTGGAAATGTTAAAATTCGAAATAAAAAAAAAAAAAAACGAAAACGAAGTCGAGGCAGAAGCAAAAGGCAAAATAAAACAGTACATAACAAGCTAAATATGTGCGTTTGTATTGTATGTGTGTGTATGTACATAATTCTGATATGAGCTGTGTACATTGCACAGTGGAACTTGTTTATGACAAAGGCGAATACAATATATATTTATACATGGGGCCCATTTTATCTAGAGTTGCATTTATTTCTAGAAACTAACACACTTTATTATGAGAGAAGTGAATTTCAGTCACTTTATCAAGTCTTTTGTTGGGCTGCTCCCCTTTCTACCATGCCCCATAGCCAATATCAACTGTACATTCACACATACACAAACACACAGACAGACATTCGCTCACATAAGCAAAAAGAGGTCGCGCTCGTGTGCACCCAACAACAGCAGAGGCAACAACAACAAGAGCCAAGCAAGAGCTGCCAAGCAAGAGCCAGTCGCCAGCACTTGGCGCTCTCGTTTGCGCTCGCTCTAACACACTCGAACAGAAAGTTGGCGCAACTATTGCTCCCCTCCTCTCGCTCTCCCACTCCCATACGCAGACAGACCGATGCGCTCATTCGCACTCTCGCTCTCCCTCTCTCTCGCTCTTTGGCACTCATAAAAGCTTGTGGGGTTTTTTTTTCGCTATGCCAAACAAGTTGATAAGCAAAACGAGGGGGAGAGCGGAGCGGACGGGGCAGCAGTGCCAACGTCAGCGCAAGAGTGCGCAACTCATTCAACTCAATTGACAATGGAAAACTTACACGCAAATCTCTGACTAACTAAATTGACAGAAAGCATGAGATGGTAAATGCTGCTGCTGCTGCTGCTGAGCGAACTCAAGCCAGGAGCAGAGCAGAGCAGAGCGTGGCGCGAGTGCACACGTCTTCAACTCACACACACACACAGCTACACGCACGCAATGCTGCTCACCCATGCACATTGTGAGTTGAGTTGGAGACGACGACGTGCACTCGGGAGCCGCCAAAGCTGATGCTCCACACATACACACATACACTCGCACACACAGAGACTCATGTTTGGATCACTGTCGTGGTACGGTCGTGTTCTCCTTCGCTCCGAAAAAATATCAATTTTTGTTTCCCGAACATTCGCGAGCTGGAAGGAAAAAGTGTTCAGGAGGTGACCAAGGACAGAGAAAGCTGACATACCTACGAGCATCTCTGGAGGTGCTGCATCTTAGCGTCCCAGCGAAGATCAGCAAACAAGTTGCCACCTGGTGAGACTCGGATTTGTTGTTGTGGCGCGTTGGCGAGGTGACGCTTGCCAATTTCCCGCTCCAAAGGCCTTGTTTTCCCGGCAATTTCGCACTTGTTGTGGATCACAGGGTGCACGGAGTGAGCTGTTTTGCAGACAATCAGCTGTTCGATCAAAGGCTGCCAACTCTTTTTTAAAGCCCAGCCTGAGAATCTTAGAGCAGTGAGCTTTTGAGAGGTGGCGCACTTGCGGCAGTTTTAATTCGAATTTCTACGAATTAAAACAAAAATTCAACTATCGGAGGCGCTGACGGATCACTAGGGCAGGAAAGGGTAAAAGGTCGCGGATCTGACCAAGCCAACCCCCCCACACTAGTGGTGCCCCTCTAACGGGGCTCTGGCGACCGAGTCGAAGCGGTCAAACTTCCACCGGTTAAAAGTCGGAAGGAAACTTCTGGCCACCGCTGGAGCCCGACCGCGATCCGTGCGCCAGGACCGCAAGCGAGCCGGTAGATATGGCGGATCGTAACGCTGAGGTAGTAGGGAAGGACGCAAGCAAGGCATTCGCTAAGTCAACGAGGCTGCTTCGCACTCCCCCTGGTGCGACCATATGTCCAAGCTCAGCGCCACCAGCGATCTCTGAGGCCGCTTTCACCTTCACGGTGGAGTGCGACACTCCAAAGAGAAGTCGCGACGCTGCCAGCCCAACCAGCTCTCCGCGCAAGACGCCCCCAAAGAAGTGCAAGGCGGACCCATCATGCGAGCAACAACTAGAAGAACTAGGCAGCATTCTGGCGGAGCTCATTTTCATGGTCAACGAAAAAAAGCCTGTGGTTAGGCACATTAACCAGGAGATGAAGAACCAGCTGGCAAAGATGAAGGAGCTCCAGAGCGCGGTAAGCGCGAAGTTGGAGACAAGAAGATACGCAGACGAGGCATGCAAGCCTAACGGCTCAAAAAAGCCATCGTCGAAGGCAGTTGGCGTCCAAACTGGCGAAGCCAAGGAAAAGGTAGTGGCAGTTGCTCCCAGCCGAAAAAAAAGCCAGGAAACGAGCAAGGAGGCTGAGAAGTCCCGATATGACCGCAAGGAGGCCAAAGGGGCAAACGTAACGGAAGACGGCAAGTGGCAAGAAGCCAAGAGCCGACCCAAAAGGCCAAGACAGCCCAGACTGGATGCGGTCATCGTGAGCGGCGAAGGTGCATTTTCGTACGCGGATATGCTGCGCTCGGTAAAAAGTGACCCGTCCCTCAGGCACCTTTCTCAGGACGTGCAGGGCATCCGGAAGACGGCGAATGGCAGCATGCTTGTGCGCCTAGCCAAGTCGTCAACACACAGCGCATGCGAGTTTCAAGCCGCAGTAGAGAAGGCCCTCACTGGTAAGGCGATCGTGAAAACAGTCTGCGACCAGGCCCAGGTCGAGATCTGCGACCTAGATGAGATTGCAACGAAGGAGGAAGTTATGCAAGCCGTTAGGGAGAAACTCGGTGACTCACACCTGAGCGTAGAGACAGTAAAATCGCTACGAGCCGTCAGCGGAGGTCGTCAAATTGCAACACTGACGATGCCAGTGGACAAGGCGAACAAACTCGCGGAGGGAAAGATTCGAGTTGGATGGGTTGTCTGCCGAGTCCGGCTTATTGTGCAGCCTAAACGGTGCTTTAAATGCCTAGATTTCGGCCATGTCGCAGTCAATTGCAAGAGCAAGGAGGATCTGCAAGGAGTGTGCTACAATTGCGGGGACGATAAGCACATCGCCAAACTGTGCGACAAGCCCCCCAGCTGCCGCATATGCACAAGGAAAGGTGTCAAGGCAGACCACTTAACAGGTAGCTATAGGTGCCCAGCCTATAAGGAAGCCGTCTCGAAAGTAAAATGTTAAGAATATTGCAACTTAATATCAACCACGCTGGAGCGGCACACGCCCTGTTAGACCAAACAGTAAGGGAGCAAAAGATCGACCTGGTACTTCTGAGCGAACCTTTGCGGGAAAAAGCAACAGGCCAGTGGATCAAGGACTTGACCGGGAAAGCGGCTATATGGCTGTGCGCAGCGAACGGCAAGTACCTCTCTAACGCAAAGAGGGCGAATGGCTACGCACGAGCCAAGTGTGGCAATATTTGGCTTTACAGCTGCTACTTGGCGCCTAGCTTAACCATTAACGATTACGCAGCAATCATTGAGGAGCTGACCGAGGACGCCAGGAGGCATAGCCCAGTGCTGATTGCAGGCGATTTCAACGCATGGTCTGTGGAGTGGGGGAGCAGCAGGACAAATGCTAGGGGCAAAACGCTTACGGAGTCCCTCGCAGCGCTGGATATTGCTCTGTTAAACACAGGCAATGGTGCCACTTTTGTTAAGGCTGGCAGGACATCCGTCATCGACCTGACGTTTGTCAGCAGCTCGCTAGCCCCCATGGCTCGTTGGTCCCTGAACTACGGGTATACGGCTAGCGATCACCGGATGATCATCTGCACGATCGGTAGCCAAAGCTATGACAGACCGAGTGTCCCGAGTGCGCGGAGGGCTTACAGAGTCGACACTTTCGACGCCCAGAAGTTTGCTGCTGAGTTTCGCCCACCGGACATGGACGGACGGGTAGAAGATTCGGTGCGTGCAATGGAGGAGTGCCTGCGTAGTGCATGCAATGCCAGCATGCAAGCAAGAAAGGCGCATCGGAATCACCACGCACCGGTATACTGGTGGAACGAGGCCATAGCCGAGGCCCGCAGGGCCTGCCTGCATGCGAGCAGAGCTTATCAGCGCTCGAGAGGCTCATCCATGTTTGCATCCAGGCAAGCGAACTATCGCGCGGCGCGGCGACAACTGAAAAAATCCATCAGGGAAAGCAAGCGGAAGTGCTTTCTGGAGCTTTGCGACTCAGCCGATCGTGATCCCTATGGCAAGGCATATCAGATAGTGGTGAAGCGGGTGTTTGCAGGACGACAAGGAGCACCAACGGATCCAGCCGAACTGCAGCGCATTGTGGAAACGCTCTTTCCTAGCGCATGCGATGCTGTCCAATCATCAGCTATAAGAGAGTGTGAGTGGCCAGTTGTTAACATATCTATCGATGAGGTAGTCAATGCCGCAGCCAGCCTCAAAACTAAAAAAGCACCGGGTCCAGATGGCATACCTAACAGAGCGCTGAAGCTGGCCTTATGCCTACGCCCTGATGCATTTGCCAAGCTCTACAGCAGTTGCATCGCTGAAGGCATCTTCCCTGCAACTTGGAAGGAACAGCATCTTGTGCTTCTTCCCAAGCCAAACAAAACTGCGAGCGAAGCCTCGTCGTACAGGCCTATTTGCCTGCTTAACACCCTAGGCAAAATACTGGAGAAGCTGCTGGGCTCAAGGATTGAGGCGGCAATTGCAGACGCGGGTGACCTCTCCCCCAACCAGTTCGGCTTTCGCAAGGCACGCTCGACCATAGACGCAATCGAGAAGGTGGTCAGCATTGCGCGAGATGCTATTGCGGGTAGCAGATGGGAAGGAGGTTCCAAGGAATATTGCCTAATTGCAACACTGGATGTAAAAAATGCATTCAACTCGGCAAAATGGAGCGGCATACTCCGAGCACTGGAGAACTTCCGAGTTCCGCCATACCTCATCCGCATGGTACGGAGCTACTTCTCTGGAAGAGTACTCCGGTACGACACCGACGATGGCCTGCGTACGCATGATGTCACACTCGGCGTACCGCAAGGATCTGTGCTGGGTCCACTTTTGTGGAACGCGATGTACGACGCCGTACTGAAGCTGGAGCTCCCAGAAAACGCTCAACTGATCGGCTTCGCTGACGACATCGCGCTTGTGGTGGTGGGAAAACACGTTGTAACCACCGAGGAGGCGTGCAATTCAGCCATAAGGAGGGTGCACCACTGGCTAGCAGCAGCTGGGCTAGAGCTCGCAGCCCATAAGACGGAGGCGGTCCTTGTCTCATCGCGCAAGGTTGTGGAGACAGCCCGCATCATGGTTGGTTCGACGGTGGTCCAGTCGAAGCGAGCAATTAAATACCTGGGCGTGATGATCGACACCAAGCTGTGCTTCAAGGAACACTTGAAGTATATGAACGAGAAGGCTGTCACTCTGTACAGAGCGCTCTCACGCATTATGCTCAACACCAGGGGACCAAGGCACGAACGTCGTCGCCTCCTGATGAGCTCGACTCGTGCAGTTATGCTCTATGCAGCGCCAGTATGGCACGAAGCCTTAAAAAAGCAATCGTACTATCGAGAAGCCAACTCGACGTACCGACTCTGCGCCATTCGAGTCGCATGTGCATTCCGAACGGTATCGGACGAAGCAGCCATGCTGATTGCCGGCATGATCCCGTTCAGCGAGCTAGTCGAGGAAGCCAAGAAGCTAAGGGAGGCAGGAAGTAGCAGCAGTAGCTACCGTGCACAAGCAAGACGAGAGAGTCTGCTTCGCTGGCAACGTCGCTGGACTGACTCATCCAAAGGCCGCTGGACCTACAGCCTCATTCCCGAAGTGGAACCTTGGTTTCTTCGGAAGCACGGGCAGGTTACGTACTACCTAACGCAGGTCCTTAGTGGCCATGGGTGCTTCAGAGCGTACCTGAAAAGGTTCGCAATAGAGGACAGCGATGAGTGCACATGGTGCGGACGCGGTGTAGTTGAGGATGCGCAACATGTGCTGTTCGAGTGCTCCCGCTTTCACAGCCAGCGACTCCAGCTCAAGCGGTTGACCGGGACCACCATCTCGGTCACCAACCTCGTTCCGCTCATGCTTAAGGGCCAGGAGGAGTGGAATGCTGTTTGCAGCTTTAGCGAAACCATCATGGTAATGCTGAGAAGCCTGGAACGGAGAAGGAACGCCGAATAGATGCTGCCCATGGACCTGCGAAGCAATGCTTTACCGGCCACCCGCAGGCCCTTGCCAGCATCTACTGTAACCACACGGCTCCTTTTAGACTAAGTTAGTACATAAGTTGGTTAATAAATGAATTAAAAAAAAAAAAAAAAACACTCGCACACACACACACACACACACACATATAGTAACCTATTTGGACAGGCTGGTTGATTCTCTGTTTACAAACTGTACACATGCCAGTCGAAACGAAAGAACTTTGTTGAGGTTATGTTGAGTTATGAGAGAAGAAGAGAAGAGGAAAAGCTCTCGCGTCGGCGGTACTCACCTTCAGCAAGTCCAACAGAAACGGTGAGGCGGCACAGAGCACAATCTTGTGGGCCGGAAAACTGCGTCCGCCGGCTGCCAGGGTGCAATCGACCAGGTCGCCATGGCAGCGCAACAATTGTATGGCCGATACCAGAGACGTGCCATAGTCGCCCCAGGTGAGCGAGTACAGCGAATTCATTGGCAACGACATTAGGGCTGTCGTGTCCAAATCCAACAGTTGTTCTCCAGCGTTATAATTATATTGATTGCTGTTTGTGGCCAACACGACGAGGCTGTTATTGTTTCAACGTTCCAGCAAGAAAAATCCAATCCAAAAGGGGCAGCTAACTAGCTTAGCTGCTGCTCCGCTCCTCGCTGCTACGACTACTGCTGCTGCTGCTGCTGCTGCTCCACCACGTTCACGAGCTTTCACGTCGACTGAATGGCGCGCGCTGCTTCTTATCGTGCTTCGTGTTCCCCCTGAAAAAAGAGTAAAGAGTAAAGAGCATTAGCGGATGGCAAATATCATACAACAACTCATGTGCTCTCGCTCTCTCGCGAGAAAAAGTTTTTAGCGCAGCTGTATGTGTGTGTGCTCGTCTCTATATATATGTATATATATAGTTGTGTGCGCGCGTGTCTGTGTGGGGGAGGGAGAGGCAGCGCTGACTGACTGGCGCATGAGCTCCATGCGCGCTCTCCCTCCCCCCGTCGCATTCCCTCTCTCACGAAACGACTCAGTGTACAAGTTTGTGCTGTGAGCGCGCGAGAGCGAGACGACAAGAGAGCAAGTTTTACAGCTCGTATATGAAATGTGGGCCGTCCGACCGACCTCTCCTGCCTCCCGCCAGCGACCCCCTCCTCCCCCCCCCCACACACAGGCAGACCCCGATAGACGAACGAGCGAACGAACGTATGGAAATGCATGACTTTAGACTTGGAAAAAACACACAGACTTAGCGACAGGCAACAAATACAATTTGTTCTTTGAATTTTAAATAAAAATAGCGCGCTAACACACACACACAAACACACACACACTTGCATATATCCACATATTGACACGCACACAGAGACAGGCCAAGCGTATATGTACACGGAGCGAAGCAATATGCATATTATGTTCGGGTTTTTCCATTTATTCTGCTTTTCTTCCTGCTGCCTTCACTTTTGTACAGTTAACGCCACGCAGAATGCTGCATTTGTTTTATAACACAACAACAACAACAACAACAAATTCATTCACAATTGTGTTGTTATTTTGCTGTTTGTTTACACCGTCGCCGCCGTCGCTCCCGGAGCGAACAGAATTTTATGCATGCTGAAATTATCTTCTCACCGGAGCGCAAAGAAAAATCTGCGGCTGCCTGCCTGCTATTTTATACTCGGTTTGCTTTCCCTTCTTGGCCGCCGCTCACGGCTGGTGTGGCTCTTGCTTTTCTTTTTAGCTGCTGCTGCTGCTGCTGCTGCTGCTTCTCGCCAACGTTGAATAACTCGAACTGAGCGCTGAGCATTCGATCGAATTACGTTCTGCCAGCACGGCGCGGTCGCGTCGTATGACGAGTTTTAGTCTCTATACGGAGAAAATTTCTGATCATGCGCGCAGAACCGCTTTCTGGTGGTGGTTTCATGCCTCTGTGTGTGTGCGTGTGTTAGTGTGTGCATGTGTGCCTGTGAGCGTCAGCCCCTCTGCATGTGTGTGCCTTGTATACGTCTCTTGCTGTCTAGGTGTGTGGGTGACACTGTTGCTGAGCTGAGCGCGTGAGAGTGAGAGAGATGGCTGGCAGTGCGCGCTCTTGAAAGTACAGTTGACGTACAGCGTTGCCAGATGCAACAAAGTTTAAGTGAAACGCAAACGCAAGAGTATTTCAGTCAAGACCGAACCAACAAAAATACAAAATAAATTTCAATTCATGAAAATTATTTAAAATTCATAAATTGTTTTTAATTTCTCATTTCATATCATATTAATTTTTGAAAAATTATGCATATTATTCCATTATTGATCGTCCTTTCGCTGCGAACTGCTGTTCACAACTAAAATCTCGCTACCAACAGATCCTGCAAAAAGCCGGCTCGCCGCTCTTACAAACTCTCCTCCACCCGCTAAATGTGTGTGCTCTTCGGGCTGAGCACGCTCTGCCAAGTCACCTGTTACTTTTGACATGCATCCCAGAGCGACCCTATTTTTATGCAGATCAAGTCCCGCTTAAGAGCAGAGACAACGACAACAAAACGTGCTGGGGGAGAGTAAAAATACCAGGGAGAGTTCTATCCATGGTGCGTCGTCCAAATTACTCTGAGAAGTAGTAAACTAAGTGAGCGCGCCGCGAGTGAGCAGAGCCGAAAAACAGAAAACAAAAAAAAAGCCGAAACAAAACAACGCAAGATTACAATTTTCTCTGTTTTGATTTTGATGCTGGCTGGACGGACACATGAGAAGCGTAAATACTGCTTCAAAAGTCCCAATCAGCATTTAAACAGTGAGCGTAGCGCGTGGAGCGTATCTCAACGCTGGCTGGCAACGCTGAGCGAGAGCAGTTGAAGGGTGGTAGTGGTAGTGGTGGTGTTGGAGTGGGGACAGCGACAATGTGACTGTGTGACGGCAACGCAGCGGAGCTCAAGTCAAATCGACATGTATGGAAATGTTTGCAATCAAATGGCACGTGCACCACTGTGCGATTGGCTGACTGGCTGAAATTCGAACGGCACGACATTGCTTGGCCTCGCGGCCTGCTGCCGCTGCACGCCTCACACACCCGCTCTATCGCAGCTCCCCTGCTCGCGCTGGCAAGCTTATTATCGTTTTTGTGCTTGTTTCGAAGTATATTGAAGAAAAAAAAAAAAAAATAAATACATAAAGCAAATGCTTGAAACGCAGTACACGAAACATGCTAAAAATTTGTTCAAACAGCTACAGATACAGACACACACACACTACTATACATATAACTCTGTATGCGAAAATATATATGGATTTTTATGTACGCTTAGAGAAAACTTGTGCGAGTCGCAAGAAAACATCTCGACGTCGTGAATGCCGTCGCAATAATAAACTCGCTTTTACATGCAGCATTTAACCTGTGACTGCGGCAGCAGTTTCCCTCTCCTGCTGCTCTGCTGAGATACAGATACATGCGGAGAGGTTGACGCGCCGTTGAGAGGAGAGGCGCGCGTACTCCAAGAAATTTCGAAAAGCGGACCAAACGCTGTCCAAGAGTTTCTCGCTTTTATTATTTTGCTTTCCCGCAATGAGCGCGCGCTCACGCACACACACAGATACACACACACACACACACAGGCACACAAGCATAGCGCTCACAGAGAGTCGCAAGAGTCGCAGCTCGTGCAGCACCACAACGCTCTGTTATTGTATCCAATTTCCACAGCTCGAAATCTTCTTAGACTGCAGCAGCTACAAGAGATCTCTGCGCTCAGAGCAAGAGAAAGAGGCAGACTCAGACTCGGAGAGAAGCCCAAGTTGGGAAAGAGACCGGCAAATACAGTCGTGATTCTTTATAAACACTACTAGGGTTGCCACCCATACTGTTAAAAATAGTATTATACAGTTTTTACTTATTACTGTTAAACAAAAAAAAAAGAGAATACAGAAAACTGTTTTCAGCGTAAGAATTCTTATCACTATAAGTATTATATTATTTTTATATTTATATTTTGTATATATTTATTTTTACTTATGAAAGTTCATTTATGACAGTGTTATAAGCAATTCACAAGAATTCATAAATATTACTAAAATTGTAGCTTTTCTACTCTCTGTTCCCGACAACTCTGCATTTCTTGAACAAGTTTTTTTTCAGTGATCAATGCAAATGACGAGAAAATAAGATGAATAAAATAAAAGGAATAAAATAAATTTAATAAAATATAAATTGTGCTAAAAGCTCTACAGCTCTATATATATAACGAGTAAATGAAATACTGTTTATTTTCCTTAAATACTGTTTAATTAAATAAATTTAATAAAAAAAATTAGCTCATATATTTTAATTTTAATTGTGGAGAAGCATACATTTTTCAAAATGATTGTAAATTAATAAATTGTTCGAAAAGCTCTAAAAATATATAATAAATTAACGAATAAATGAAATACTGATTTTCCTAAAATACCTATTGTTGAAAATTCTTATCAGATCGAAATATACTTTTTTTCTAGTAAAAATAAGTTGGCAACCCTAAGCACAACACGCACTTTGCACGCATTTCCCAGTTTTTCCTAAAAAAACAAAAAACTCACCTGCTTTTATCTGCTGGGATTGCACCAGCTAAACGTTTGGTAAGCGATTTTCCCAGCAGTTTCCGAATCCCCTTCAGCGCTTTCATATGCAAAGACACACTGCTTGTTCACGATCACCGAGAGTCGCACCTTGGCAATCAGCTCCAGCGGCTTGATAGTGGGCTCAGCTTGTACAACAACAATATGCGAGGCATGATAGAGCAGCGGATCGCCGGGATAGACGAGAAAATCAGCGCCAAAAGCATCTCCGCATGTGACGAATTTGCCGCGCTGCCAGAGATCGTAAAAAACACGATATTTCAGCGATTTAATATCGTAAACGGCAGTGCTGCAACGCTGAGCGGCTGCAACAGCACAGAGAGAGAAAGAGAGAGAGAGAGAGGGAAAGCGTATAAGTGCAAGTATAAGTAAGACTTATATTTTTGCTTCGTATGCCTACAGTGGTCCAAGGCATGTGCACAAGGCACTTCCACGAGCGCATTGTCACGGTCAAACACAAAATTGCCGGCGATCTGCTGCAGCACATCGTTTGAGGTTAGAGCAGCAGCTGCAGTGGGAGAGAGAGAGAGAGAGAGAGAGATGGGAAGCTGTATAAGCTGACTGCAAGCTTGATGAACTACAGACACCCATTGCGAGTGCACCTACCCGCTGCGCTGTTGCCCAGCTTCAGCAACTTGTTGCGTTTGCCACTCAAGATTTTGTCCACATGGCGCTCGGTCTCGCGCAGCTTTTCTGCCTTCAAGGCGCCCGCCTGTGCCAGCAGCGCTGCTTCGAAATTCCTCTTATACGCCTGTGCGTGCGAGGGAGAGGGATGCGCTGTTAAGCCTGCAGCTTTGCTGACCAGCAGGGCAACGCCCTGCTCAATGAGCAACTGCGTCTCGCACTTGGTCAACTCTACGGGCAGCGCTATGTATGTATAGAAAACATTTTCCTTAGCTAAATAATACTCCAGACTGGGAAATAGGTTTGGCAAGCGCTTACCGGCTTCGCTGGCGCTCCAGCCTTTGCTGCTGGCCGTGCCCACGAGAGCACCCACAATGCGATATTTGCTGCGCAGCTCCATGAAGTCTGTCGAACGTTGGAGTACAATTAAAGTGCAAGGGAATTAAATAACTGCTTACCATCCACGTCGAAGACATAGCCAGTGCCATTTAAAAGCGTTAAAATCATTTTCTTTCTCCCAATTTGCGCTGCTCGCCAGGCGAAATCATCTGTTTTTTCCATCAAAGACTTTGATTCAAAGTACTTGTCATTTCGCCGTACTGTTATTAACAGTGACCGTACATTTTTGTGCTGTTAGCTGAGCCGTTAGGCATTTGAATTTGCAGCGAACTTAATGCAATGCTAATAGTTTGCATATATAAAAAATCTCAAAATTTTAACAAATAATTTAGTTTTTATTGCGATGGTTTCGTTTGAAAGTAAGTGAAAGAAAACAATAATATAAATTGATGCAAAACAGCTGCTTATTAACAGTGTTAAATGGGAAGCACCGGCCCGTTGAACCGAACTGGTTTACTCGCAACACTGTTCGCCTGCACTTGCACAAAGTGCTTGTCATTTCGCCGTACTGTTATTAACAGCGGCCGTTCATTTTTGTGCTGTTAGCTGAGCCGTTAGGCATTTGAATTTGCAGTGAACTCAATACAATGCTACAAATTTGCAAATATTAAAATTCTCAAAATATTAACAAATAATTTAGTTTGTATTGCTATCGTTTTGTTTGAATGTAGGTGAAAGAAAACAATAATATTATTTGTTACAAAGCAGCTGATTAATAGCAGTGTGAAATGGGCAGCACTGGCCCGTTTAACAGAACTAGTTCACGCGCACTGTTCGCCTGCACTTGCACTTGCAGACACACGTTTGCCAACACTCTCAACCGAATGTTGGTCATTGTTGTTATTGTTGCTCTGCGGAAAGTTTATTAACTTTTCTCGCGCAAAACAATTGCATATTAAATATAGCGCGAGTGCTGCAATAATACACGCGTGCATTTACATAACGAAACTGGCCAATTGCAACGAAAATGTAGCCAAGCACGCAAAATTGCAAAGCGTATGGCATCAGAAGCGAAAAAGTGGCAGCGACGCAGGCGACGAGGCACCACCCACAAAATAAAGCATACTACAGCGAAATAAAAGAGGGAAAACAAACGCGACACCTTTGTTTTCTCACCTCATCAGTTCCTATTAACGATAGTTGCGTAAATTGCGCACTGATTGCGCCGCAATTAAGCCAAACGACGGGGCGAAAGGTGTGTGCAGTCTCACGCACGCATATGCAGCGTAAGTGTGTGCATGTGTGTGTGTGTGTGTCGTATGAGTTAATATTTTGCTATGTGCGTACGTGTGTGTGTGTGTGTGTGTGCTAATGTTGTTTATTTATTTATGTTTGCTCGCCTCGCTTGCTTTTGTTGTTTATCGCTGCTAATGTTCACACTCGCTATATTATGCCATGTGTGTGTGTGTGTGTGTGCACGAGTAATTTATTAATGGACTCGAGCAGATCTGAGATCGGATTACTTTATCGCATCCAATTTCCAATTCTTTCCGCTGCGAACCGGCAGGGAAACCAGCCTGAGCTCAGCTCATACCGTTAATAACCATATAATTTTGTCTGGATAACTTCATAATTAATTAATGACATAGTCGTCATAACATCGATTAGTGGGCATTATATAGCCGGCTGTATCATCATCTAAATTTAAATATAAATATATTTTTAATATTTTTTTTGGGTCGATTATATTTATGGTTTTTCTAAAAAAATTTTGAGCTTGAAAGATTTAATCACCATCTATATATATATATTTTTAAATTATTGTTGTTGCTAAAGAGAACAATTTATAAGCACGTATTAATATTAATTAATGTATATTAAGACAGCTTAATTTTTATTAATATTTATTTTATTATATTTTTTTTTATTATTATTTTAATAATATTAATATTTATTTATACGTTTTCTTTTTAAAATTTGTTTGCTATAGAGAACCAATTTTTGTTATATCGCTTTTCTAATTTTATTTATATATAGATAATAAATTGAAGGCACCTTAATATTTATAAATATATATTAATTTTTTTTATATTACTTGTCTATTTAATATTTATTTCTAATCAGTATTTTTAGCTTTATATACTAATATTGCTTTTTTGTTTATTATATGTTATTTGTATTTTTAACTGTTTTTATTTATTTATATATGATATATACATATTTATATACAAATATACACATTAATATAGATGTATTTATATATATTTTGTTTATATTTTTTATGTTACTTTTTATTATTATTTATTTATTATGACTTATTAAGTATTGCTGTAGAGTAGAAATTTTAATCAAAACCTATT
Source organism: Zaprionus bogoriensis (assembly GCA_035046045.1). NCBI lineage: Eukaryota > Metazoa > Arthropoda > Insecta > Diptera > Drosophilidae > Zaprionus > Zaprionus bogoriensis. Next base: position 2,090,137 of record JAWNOI010000014.1, read on the forward strand.
TAAATATATTTTTATTTATTTTTTGGGTTTTACTTTTTTATTTATATTTATAAGTATTTTTTTTCTATTAATATTTGCTATTATATTTGATTTCTTTTTAATATTTAATATTTATATATATATTTCTTTATATATTTATATTTATTTATATATTTAATATTGTCGTATGGGCTTAAAATTAGATCATTAGAGCGTTCTGCAACTGCTCTGCTTAAATATATATTCCATATATATTAATCGTATATACCCTATATATATTCCATATATATACTCATTAACTAATTACTAAACAAATTTGAGTTTTAGTTATCGTGTACTCATTAACGCGAATTGACTCACTTATTTACACATTCCCCCCGACTCCGTCGTCTCCAACTCTTGCAGAGCTCGCGCATAACCCACCGAGAACCGCGAGCGAGAGCAACACAACAATAACAGCAACAGGAGCAACGACAACGACAGCAGCAACAGCAACAACAGGAGCAACAGAAACAGCAACAACAACAACAGTCAAAGCAGCAAATAGATGGCATTTTGGCGCCTGGCCATGTAAATAGTTTTCCTTCATATCGCATACTTACAGTATGTGCACACACCCACACACACAAATACACACACACACACACATGTATATAAATATGCTAAAACTATTGTTGCTTGCAGGTTACACGGCGAGAATAGCGACAGCTGCCACACAAAAGACGTTAACAGCAATGTTCAGGGCTAAGCGGCAACAACAACAACAACAACAGCAACGAGCAGAATAGCTACAACAACAAGAGGAACTGCCAGACTTAAACGTTAAACGCTCTGACCATCGCCCTGACCCCTCGGCCAGCAAAATGCTCGAGCAAGCCACCCGCACTGCCCGCCCGCATTAGTCATAGGAGCGTGCGGTAAAACCAGGCGAACTGTGGAGACGACAGCCCCCAGCGATGAGGCCACAACTTGCACAGCGTAGTCGAGCTGCGATATTGAGACGGGTAAAAGCACATAGCCAGGGACTGAAACGTAGAAACGTATACCGCATGGGAATTATTATATGCTGAAATTTGACAACTGCGCGTGAAATTTTACACCATGTCGCTGGCTAAACAGCATACCCTGTAGTTGTAGTCCGTACTCGCTTGCTCTATGTACATAGTATACCGTATATGTATGTGCTTTAAATCGTGTGATTCGAGAACATATTCAACAATTAACAAGTATACCCTGTACTCGAGTGCCGCGCACTAGCAATATGTATGGTTCGCTTGCTAATATGTTCTATAAATCGTGAGATTGGCGAAGGTTTAGAATAACTAGCACAGCTGCCTCCCTCCCTTACCGCTAGTTTCTTTAGTTTAGTATAATATGAGCCAACAATTAACCAGTATACCCTGTAATTGTACTCTGCACACGCCTGTCTCTCCCCATTGCTGTTCGTCTAACTAATTAATTGATTATATTATATATTTAATTTAGTATAATTATATACTGATAAAAACTTTCTCGATTACAGGGCATGTGAGCGTCGCAGTTGCACCTTCGTCAAGCCTTTATCAAGCAGTGTTTTGAGGCTGGAAACGCATAACTTGGGATTGGGACGCCGCAACGCATTCTAAGTAACTGAAGCTGCAGCCTAGGCAAACACCGAGAATATAATAAACATATAAGCGACCGACCGACCGATCGACAGTTCCACAATATGTTCAAGATCAGGCAGCGGAACTGCATGCTGATCGCCACGGTGCTCATACTGGCGCCCTGCATCATCATACTGATGGTCCTGGGCCCCGAGCTGTCCAGCGAGCAGTCGCTGACGCAGCGCCTGGCCGAGTGCCATATGCGGCTGCAGTACCTGGAGTCGATGTACCGCGCCCGCCAGGAGGACGTGTCCCTGCTCTCGCAGTACCTGGGCCAGCTGCAGTTTGCGAACGCGAGCCTCAATGTGTCCAATGCCAATGTTAGTCCAGCGCCGCCGCCGCTGTCACAGCAGATTTCCAATTTCCTGGACGCACTCAGTCCCGAGGCGCGTCAGCTGCTGCGCAATGCGTCGCATGTGGGCAGAGCTGGTGCCGTGGCAGCCGCGCGTGGCTATGTGCCCGTCCAGAATATACGGCTGCCGAACGCCTATCACTTTCTGCCCCACCTGCTGGACGATGCGGGCTCGCTGCGCCCCGCCTTCCTGCAGAGCAAGGGCCGCAGCGACGTCAGCATCGTGCTGGGCATACCCACGGTGCGGCGCGAGAAGCAATCTTATCTGCTGGGCACACTGCACAACCTCATCGAGAACATGAACGAGGAGGAGCAGAACGAGACGCTGATCATTGTGTACATTGGGGAGACGGACGCGGATGCAGTGCAGCTGATCGCCAAGCAGATCGAGACGAGCTTCGAAATGTATCTGGAGAACGGGCTGATCGACATCGTTGCGCCGGCGCCGAGCTACTATCCGAACTTCGACAGGTTGCGCATCACGCTAAACGATCCGCTGGAGCGTGTGAAGTGGCGCAGCAAACAGAACCTGGACTTCGCCTACCTCATGGCCTATGCGCACTCGAAGGGCACGTTCTACGTGCAGTTGGAGGACGACATTCTGACCAAGCGGCAGTTCATCACGACCATGAAGAAGTTCGCGCTGATCAAGAGCGCCCTCACGAAGCCGGACCAGCCGGCCTGGTTCGTGCTGGACTTCTGCCAGCTGGGCTTCATCGGCAAGATGTTCAAGAGCGCCGAGCTGCCGTACCTGATCACGTACTTCCAGATGTTCTACAACGACAAGCCCGTCGACTGGCTGCTCACGTACTTCATCGAGTCGAAGGTCTGCCGCACGGACAAGGACCAGAAGCACTGCAACCAGGAGAAGGCCAAGTACTGGCAGCACTTTCGCAAGTCCCTCTTCCAGCACATCGGCACGAGCTCCTCGCTCAAGGGCAAGGTGCAGAAGCTCAAGGACAAGCAGTTCGGCAACAAGGTGCCCGCATTCTACGCCCACACGCACAATCCCCCCGCGCTGGTCAAGTCGAACATTGCGCCCTACCGCAACTACGTGCTGAAGCGTGCGTATCGCGGCGAGACCTACTTCTGGGGCCTGCTGCCCCAGCCCGGCGACCTGGTGCAGTTCATCTTCGAGCAGCCGACACTGCTGCGACGCTATCTCTTTCGCAGCGGCAACTCGGAGCATCCGTCGGATCGATTCTATAATACCACCGTGGAGCTGCTGCCGGCGGACAGTCTCAGCGAGAACTCGTCCGTGTGGAGCACGTACAATACCACGACGGACGGCTATCTCGTCGTCGGCGCCTTCGACGCCCTGGGCGTGGCCGAGGGCCAGCTGGATCCCAAGATCGGCGCCATCAAGGAGCTGCGGCTGCATGTGCACAGCGACAGCGAGAACTGGGCGCTCCTCAGCGAGATCGAGCTGCAGGAGGCCGGCGGCAATGCCAGCGACGCGGAGGCGAATGCCGCCAAGCCGCGCTATGCTGCCGGCAGCTGATTGCTGCATCGCCATCGGCGGCCGCGCGAGCAACGCGCAATCTTCGACTAAAGTTGAACTTGTCCTTTAGATATAATCCTCATCCCTGTCCCCTGTCCGTGTGTACATTTGTGTGTATATTTTTGGAGCTCTACTTTACGATCTAAATGTATTTGTTTTGTGTGTACATAACGTTAGTCCCGGGTATTCGTGTATAGTTGTAACTACCAAGCTGTACTGTAACTACGTGTAACTATTTAGTACATAGATTTGTACATTTCTCATGCGTCAGATGTCATATACCATATATATATGTAACTGTCATATAGCATAACTCTCTGTCGTACTATGCCATCGAATTGAACGTATGACCGACCGTACAATACTGTGACTGTTCATGCGTGCGCGCTTATCGCGAAGAGGCGCGAGCGCCACTCCCGCAGACCAAGTGCACCTTCCACAATAATCTGCATATACTATATATATATATATATACTTATATATATGTCTTATACTATACTACACATAGAGTTAACGGAGAGTCCTTCGATTTCGTATGCCCCTTGGGCCTTAGCTTTAAGTGTTATTTATTAACTTCGTATTACTATCGCGATTGGTAGCTACGTCGCATCGAAACATTCCAATGGTTTTCGCTGATCTTTTCTATGTTGGCTCCCTCGAACTGCTACGACCCCCAACTGTTGCTATTGTTTAGAATTTATTGTTGTACTTTGGGCAGCCACTGAACTCACGCCATACGAATCGAATAAGTGCAGGCGATATTCATCGCATACTCAGCGCATTCATCGAGACATTAGCATTGTTGTTGCGTTTTACTGTGATTTGTTAATAATTTTTGCATTAGCCATGAGCAAATTAAGTGAACAAATTAGTTGAGACATCAAATTGCTGATTAGTTAACTAAATTCCAAAAACAAAAAAAAACAAAAAAAAATCAAATCGAAGAACGAATAAAACTTTTTTACACCAGAAACGAAAAATCGAAAAATTGGATAAACACAATTGGATTGCCAAATTTATTATATATATAGCATGTATGACGACATTTACACTTGGTTCCTGTTAAGCAAACGGATATTGTTAGCTATAGTGGCAGATTTTAGGAAATCCCACTCGATTTTGAGAACAATTCATGCCAAAAGTGCTGCTATTTTTTATATATATAAATAAATGACATTTGTAGACTGCTTTGGTGTAGCTTCAAGGAGAGCTGAGAGATGATTTGCTTTCTAAGTTGTTAATCAAGTATATAAATATATATATATAAATTTATCTATACTTTTTGCCAACAAATTATTATTTTGCACGAAACGAATTGGATGGGAACATTTCTATTGTATTAGTTTAAATGCTTGGCCAACAAAGCTAATTATATATTATTGATATCGCAATGGGCAATTAATTGGTAATACACTTACAGGTTTCGTTTTATACTATTTTACTAAATTCTCTTAAGCCATTTCACGAACAAAACGCTAAAAAAATGAACAATATAATGAGCACTCGCTCTATGTGTATAAGCTAAATAAATCAAAGCGAACAAAAAACGAATGTACTGCATTTATGTGTTTGTATTTACCGTGAGGCACCCTAATGCAGTGTCTAGGTAGAGAAGGTGCTGCTTGCTGCTTGCAAATTGTGTACTGCTCTGTTTAAAAATCCAACTAATCGGTGCCATTGAGTAACTAGAACTAGTTCTAGTTACTCAATGTGTACTCCACGCTTCAATTAAAAAGTGCGATTGCACACTGCTTGCATATTTAGCTTTCGAGAGAGAGAGACAACTATAGGCTGCACTGCTTGCGTTCGACTGCAGTTGTATAAATAAGAGAGCGAAGCAGTCTCGCTCTTGGCCTTGATTGAACTGCTTGCAGAGAGCGTAAGCTGTGCCGTAAGCAAAGAGAGTGTTATGCAGAGTAAATATAGTAAATATATATAAATATAGTAAAATATAAAAAATATATATATATATATATATAACAGATAAATGCAATAAAAAATGTATTGTAATTATAAGTAATGTTTATTGATATTTCCCGCTATATTTATATATATTTTGCCTCACGCTCTTACTTGTTGCTGGCGCTCTCTTAGCTTAAATACTGCGCCGGCAGCAAAGAGAGTGTTTGACAGCTCAATGCGCTCTCCGCCAAGATAATAGCTTAGTTTATGTTCATAAATAAATAAATAAAAAGATAGCGTGCAGCTAATAATTATCAATAATAAATATAAATAACTATTAACTATATTAAGCCTCTGCACTCTTCGGCTCTCTTTGCACCTCGCACGCTTTCACTCTCACGCGCTCTTACTGCTTGCTGGCGTAGCTGTTCTTGTTGTAGTTGTTGCTGCTGCTGCTGCTGCTGGCGCAGTCGCCGTCGCCGTCGCCGTTGTGCGCTCATCCATCACGGTCGAGTGGGACAGGGCGCAGGCCGCAAAAGATACGATCTGCTGGGTGCAGAGCTGCGTCAGCTCGTCGAAGTACTCGCCGGCGGGGCAGGCGCCCTCGCCGATGAGCTTGCCGTGCTGGCAGATGGCGTAGCCGGTGCAGCCGTCGTCCGACAGGTTGGCCAGCTGAATGCTCGAGTTGCCCATGTTGACGCAGCGGTCGTAGGCGCAGCGCACCGCAGTGCGCGGCACACAGGCGCCACCGCTGGTCGCGTCGAAGAAGCGTCCGTCCGCGCAGACGCCGTGCTCGAGCAGCATCTGCCCCTCGGCGCTCTCGTGGCAGTAGTAGTAGCCGTTGCACGTGCTGCCATCGGATATGAAGCTGCCCGCCCCGGGGCACTCGTCCGGGGCGGCTGTTGCCGGCGGCGCCGGCGTATGGGCGCACTCCACGTTCTGCTCGTAGTCGCAGGCGCCGAGGCTGGCGCTGTAGTAGAAGCCCGCGGGGCAGTTTTCGTTGTGCTCCACGCCGCGCCAGCACAGCTCGTAGCCGGCGCAGCTGCTGGCGTCCTTGATGATGACGCCGTCGGCCAGTATGTTGCACAGGGCATCGGGATCGGGCTTGGTGCCGCACGGATAGTCGCGTATGCAGGCCTCGGTGCCGGGATTGTAGTTGAGGCCCGTGTTGCACTCGCCGCGCGTGCCCGTGCCGTTGCGGCAGTAGTAGTAGCCATTGCAGGAGTACGGATCAGCGGCGAAGCCGTTCGGCTGCGCCGCACACGGATCGCTTGACAGGCACTTCACGTCCCCGGACGGCACACAGGCCTGCGTTTCGCGGTCGTAGAACTCGCTGGCGCCGCAGCTGCCGCTCACCGGCAGGCCATCGATGCACTGCACCCACGTGTTGCAGTGCCGCGGATCGTTCATCTTGGTGCCATTGGTTGCGAGGAGGCACAGCGCTTCCGGATTGAAGGTGCTGCCGGTGGCAGCAGCAGCAGCAACTGGTGCTGCAAGCAGTGCGAAAGCAAGCAGTAGCGAAAGCTCCATCTTACTTGTATCTGGCGGCTATAAGCGTGGTATCTATGAACTATCTGCACGGTCGGTTAGTGCTCGGGAAATAGCGGCCTGACACTAAGGCGCAGACACTGCGTTGCTGCGATTATATAGAACACAATTATCGCACTTTTATCAGCTCGCCAGTGGCCAAAGCCCCATAAATTGAGATGATTAATTAGGAAAGACCGCGGTGAGATAATCGAATTACCAAATTGTTTAAAAATACGCGTAATATTCGAGAAGTGCGAGCTATCATCATGAGGGACTTGTCTATTTTTACGCCCTGTGCTCAGGCGGCAATATCTCCGAAGGGATCTTCGCTTCTCTGAGATATCTGCAGCTATGAGAGGCAGCGCAGAATTAAAGTTAAGTTATTGGTTTAATGGAGGATCAATTATAATAAAAGCAATAATAATAATAAGAGGATCAATAATAATAAAAGCAATAAAAATAATAAGAGGATCAATAATAATAGTAATAATAATGTTAAGAGGATCAATAAAAATAATAATAATAATGGTGGCAATATAATAAAAATAATAGCAATAAGAAATTATTGATAGTAATAATAATAATAATAGCAATAATAATAATAATAATGGCAAAAATAATAATAATAATAATAACAATAATAATAATAATAATAATAACAATAATAATAATAATAGCAATAATAATAAGAATAATAGCAATAATAATAAAAATAATGGCAAAAATAATAATAATTACTAATAAAAATATTAATAATTACTAATAATAAAAATAATTACTAATAATAATAAAAATAATAATTACTATTAATAATCATAAGAATAATTACTAATAATAATAATAATTACTAATGATAATTATAATTATTAATAATTACTAATGATAAAAATAATAATAATAATTACTAAAACAAATAATAATAATGACTAATAATAAAAATAATAGCAATAACAATAATAATGATAGCACTAATAACATTAACAAATAATATTTATATTGACAATAATAATAGTAATATTAAAAGCAATAATAATTATAATCCTAAAAGCAATAATAATGATATTCTTAAAAGTAATTATAATTATATTTTCTATAGCAACAATAATACTTTTAATAGCGATAAGAGTAAGAATATAAAAGCACTAATAATATTAATAACAACTACAATAATACTAATATTAATTAAAGCAAAAATAACATTTATAATAGCAACAATAATAATATTAATAATAGCATGAATTATACGAATAATGATCTTTAACTTCGAAAATTGGAAAGCTTTTTGCAGGCATAGTCCAGCAATATCTCTATCGATTCCGGACATAAATTGATCTCAATAAAATGTAATATCGTAAATTTATTAAGCCTTGTTATATCTGTTAAAGTTCTCAGCTAGTTACCCAACAGTTTTACATCGGGTTTTGTAAACCTTGTAGATATATTATATGTATAGACATTTTATATATATGTAGATATATTATATATAATATATATATCAGCATTTTTAAGAAATTGCATATGCAAGTGTAGTCAGCATCAGTATGAACATCACCATAGTTTGAAATATATTTCGTTATAACAGTTAATAGGGGGACAAATACAATTTGAATGTTTCGATATTTTCAATACTCTGCTGAATGTAGCAACTGCCAGATCTGCTCTGTAAATTTGTTGGGACTATATAGGGAGTTGACAGTTGAACAGCCGACAGTTGCAGTAAATAGTTTCTATATAAATATGTGATCAACATTATCGTTTTGATTAATATATGTGTGTGTGTGTGTGTTAATTAAGCGATGCACTGCGTCATTACAGGCTATTTCATCTTCCACAGCGCATCGAGTTCGTTCAGCGGATCCTTGTTCTCCTGCTGCTCCTTGGCGGTCACCTGCGGTGCCATCTTCATCTGATATGAGGTCATGATGCCACCTGAAAGGCAACGCACAGCAACGACGATTAGCAATCGCACATAGGTATTACCTTTTAGCACTGGGACTTACGCTTATTGAGCACGTTGTGGGCATGACTCAGTATGATCTGCATGGACTGCTCCAGAATGGCGGCGTCTCGCAGCGAATTCTGGCGCTGCATGCAGATGCGAGACCAAATGTCGACCACATCTGCGAATGGAATCGAAGGTTACGACAGTCGCTCGCAATGCTGTGCTGCACTTATCACTTACTTATCAGTATGGGTCGCTTGCTTTGGGTGCCCATCAGGGCGCAAATACCGATGGCCATCAGCTCCGATCGCTCCGAGCCCGTTAGGCAGTTCAAGATGAGCGGCGAGGTCGGCGTATTGGCGGCCAGACAGCGCTCCTGATGCGTCTGCAGGGCATTCTGTGCAATGCCCAGCAGCTGCGTGGGCGAACTGCAAGAATTACAAGACAATTGTAAAGACTATGCATATATATATATATATATATATCTATAGCGTACGCTTTGGTCCATTGCTTGAGCTGCAGCAGGGACAGATCCAGGACAGCATCGGCGCCATGCATCGACAATTTCAGCTGGTACTCCGTGCAGTGGCTGAGCTGCTGCTGCTTCACGCAGCTCACCGTGAAGTCGTCGTAGTGTGTGGGCACGTCGAGCGTCTGTGGCCAATAGGGATCAAAGAGCTGCGGGGAGAGCGATTATCGCATTATTATAATTTATTAAATAAGCAAAATATTAAAAACTGATCACAAAGAAATCGAGTTAAATTCCCACTAAACTACAAATATTCATTTAAAACACAATAAAAAACTTAAAAAAAAAAAAAAATACCACTGAACAATAAATATTCACTTGAAACACAATAAAAAAACTTTAAAAAAAAATCCATCCCACTAAACAACAAATATTCATTTGAAACACAATAAAAAGCTTAACAAAAAAAAAAATTCCCGCTAAACAAAAAATATTCATTTGAAACACAATAAAAAACTTAAAAAAAAAATTCCCGCTAAACAAAAAATATTCATTTGAAACACAATAAAAAACTAATTTAGAAAAAGCTACAAGCGCACGCCTTATACCATTCAACTAGTTGTACCATTTTTATTCTATATGCTTTGATGCCTTTGTATAAAGTGTCGGTCTCACACGTACTAGCTGTTCTCACACATACAACGCTCTGTTGTCGCTCTGCTATGTCTAGTTATAACTTTCGCGAACAGCAGAGAATATTAACATAGTTTTGACTTAAAAACATATTTTTTTGTTCGTGTATAAACAAATATTTCAACTTCTTGCAGACAGTGGGCGTGGTACTCCACATTTGAAATATACTACATCTGCAAATGCTCTATAGTAATTTTTATGCCCAATTTTGTGTCGCTAGCTCTTACAATAGCTTAGATCTGTGACGGACAGACAGACACATATATTTTTTATGGCTTGAATGGCATAAAAACCTCACTACTAGTTTCCAAAATAATGACAGTTCGAGTTCGTATAAGTACCGCAACATATTCTTCCCACTCTCACCTCATTCGCTGTGTGCAGACAGACGACGGTGCGGGACTTTTCCGACCAAATCATGGACCAGAAGTCGTTGATTGTATTCGCTTGCGGAGTCTGCGCCACAATGAAGTTGGGGCAGCCGGCGCTGAGGTTCTACGAAGGGAAACAAGAGAGTAAAGTAAAGTAGAGTAGAGCGTGAGTTCTGTAAGCGATTTACACGCCTCGCACCTTCATGTAGGCCGCATTGATGTAGTCGTCCGTCTGCTTGTCCAGCTTGACGCGCGCATGATCGTAGGGCAGGCAGTCGAGGGAGCGATTCTTCTCGGGGAAAAGCTTCGCTATGGTCGTCGTCCGCTTCACTCGCGTGTCCTGCTCGAGCTTCTGCTGCAGCTGTTGCCACTTGGTGCCCAGCTGCGTGTTGCCGTTCAGCATCCGGACGTGCAGGTTCTCCACCAGCTTCTCGTAGCTCTCGACCTCCTTGTGAAAGTACTTGAGCGTCTTCGGGTCGCTGAAAGGATCGTGTGCTCGCATTTGGAATGTAACCAGCGGATGCCCGTTCATGTGGCTGGTGCTGCTGCTGCTGCTCGCCGGCTTGTTCTCAGCGGTGGAATGTGTCAGTGAAACCGAGTCCCAGTCGAAGTTCTCCAACGAGCTCAAGTCCGAGCAGTTGGAGAGATTGTCGAGGCTGTTTTTGCGCAGCGCCATTGCAGCCGGCGCTGGCGAGGTCATTGGTGAAAGTGTTGCTGCTGCTGGTGGTGGTGTTGCTGCTGCCGCTGCTGTTGTTGTTGTTGATGCAGGCGTACTGCTAGTGGCTGGAGCAGCCATCGCTGTCGTCTCCACTTGACTGGCCACAATCTGCGGCTGCAGCAAAGGCAAAGGCAACGGCAAGGCCCCAACACCGTCCAAGTCCAGATCGCTCAACAAGTCCACGCTCTTGGGCTTTGTCTCGGCCTGCAGCGCCGACGAGGCATACGGAGCACTGCTGGTGGTGGTCTGCGTGTTGGCAATGCTGCTGCCTCCGCTCTGCATGTAGAGCGATGGCTTCTGATTGATTTGCGGCTCCACCGGCTGCAGCTGCTGCTGCGGCTGCTGCAACGGCTGCACTGCCTGCTGTTGCTGTTGCTGCTGCGGCTGCGGCTGCTGCTGTTGTGAGCCTGACTCCCCTGCGGAATGATAGCCATACGGTGGTGTATAATAATTGCCCATGGCCTCCAGTGGCTGCGTCGCACTGCCCGCCGTCTCGGCAGCTCCCGCTGTGGCTGTAGCTGCCTTCGTGTGCGACACAATGGGCGACTGCACGAGAGGCGGGAAATTGAAGCGAGTTCAGTATTAATGGAGTACTCTGTTAGATTGACGCGTACTCACATCGAATCCCGTGGCCAGACTGCTGCGATGCGCCAGCTCCGAGTCCGTAGTGCCCACCAGCGCTGCCTGCTGCTGTCCGCTCTGCGTGTACTGCGACCCGAAGCTGTGTGAAACCTTTGGAATGTGACACGAGCTGCCATTCTGATAGCCGCTGCTGTACTCGTAGTTGCCCGTCTGCGGATTGAAGCTGTAGCCGGGATGGTGCGAGTAGCTGAAGTAGTTCGACTCTGCTGCAGGCAGAGACTGTGCCGCAGGCTGCGACTGCTGTTGCTGTTGGAGTGGCTGTGCCGGCGGCTGAAGTGGCTGCACCTGCTGCGGGAGTGGCTGTGCCGGAGTCTGCGCCTGCTGCTGAAGAGGCTGCACTTGCTGGGGAAGCGACTGTGCCGGAGGCTGCGCCTGTTGCTGGAGAGGTTGCAGCTGCTGTTGCTGTTGGAGTGGCTGTGCCGGCTGCGCAATCTGCGAGGGATACAGCACGGGCTGTGGCAGAGCCGAGCCAGTTGGCGGCGTCTGCTGGTTGCCATAAGCTGCAGGCTGCAGCTGCTGAGGCGTCTGGCTCGTCGCATAAGCGGCAGCTGCTCCATAACTGGCCTGAGGCGTTTGAGATTGAGGGGGATAGGCCGTGGCATAAGTGCTGCTCTGCTGAGGCGTCTGGGATTGGGGATACGCCACGGGCTGGGGCTGGGGCTGAGGCTGCGTAGCGGTCTGCTCCGGCTGCACGGCATAACTGCCAGCGGGCTGAGCATACACGGAGGCCTGCGAGGACTGCGCAGTTGCGGCTTGTGGATAGAAGCTCAGAGGTTGCTGCTGATAGCCCTGGGCGTCGCTGCTCGATGCTGACGACGTGGCCACATAGAGCGGCTGCTGATAGTTGTAGTTCTGCTGGGCAGACGAGGCTGCCGCCGCGGGGTAAGCGGCCACGGCGTAGTTGTAGCCAAAGCCTGGCTGCGACTGCTGCTGCTGGCCATATGCAGCTGGCAGCGGCTGAGACTCTGGCTGTGGCTGCTGCTGCTGCTGCTGCAAGCTCAGCTGTGCCATTGCCGCGTGCAGCGTCTGGGAATTGGGCGAGGCCTGCGCCTTGTAGGCGGGCGGCGCGATATGCTGCTGCTGCTGCTGGTACATCGGATTGGTATAGCCGGCGGCACTGGGATCGTAGTACTGCTGCTGCTGCAGGCTGTACGGCGGCGGCGGCTCGTTGGGCGGCGGTGCCGTTGCGTAGGCTGGCGCCGAGCATGCCGCCTGCGTGGGATTCTCCGAGCCAACGGGCACTGGACGCACATTGGGCACATATGGCGTGGTCTCCATGGCGGCTGTGCTGCTCTTTGCCTTTAGATAATCGCGTAGCTTGGGCGTGGCGCTGCTGGACGCAGTGCTCTGCAGTTCGGGTTGATTGGAGGCAGCAGGTGCAGCTGCAGGAGCTGGTGTTGCCTTGACGCTCTGCAGACGCTGCTGCCGCTCCTCGGACTGAACGTCGCGCGCGGACTTGAAGCGTGTGAGCAGCTTCTGCACGTTGCCCGCCAGCTTCTTGTAGAACTCGAGGCCTTTGGCCGACTTGGCCAGCAGATCCTCGTAGACGTCGTACGAGGCGGCCAAGGAGTTGTAGAAGTGTTCGCGCTTCTGCTTGACATCCTGCAGAGTCTTGAGCACTGGCGCTGCCCGGGCATAGGCTTCAGTCAGCGCCTGCAGTATGTTCTGCTGGGCGAGCAGGTTCTGGTCGAGCAGCTGGGTGATGCGCTCGTGCTTGGCCAGCTCGGTGGCGAAGAGCGCCTGCAGGCCCTCCTGGCCGCCGTGGGCAATCACCTTGGCCGTGATGTCGTCCTCATTGATGGCAATGCGCAGATCCGCATGGAACTGCGCCCGCTGAGCCCTCATCTCGTTCACCTTGTTCACGATCAGCTTGACATCCTTGAAGATCTCCGCTGTGTTCAGCTCCGAGCTGAGCTTGGGCATCAGCTGCTGGATCTCCTGCAGTGGCCTTGCCAGTATCTTCAGGTTGTTCACATGCAGACTCATGGCCTTGCGCAGCGTGTTGTTGGACTCGCCCGCACGGGCATGCGCCTCGCTGTACTTCTGGAACTCGCGCGTCAGCTCCGTGATGTGGGCATTGGGTGTGCGCTGCACTCCGCTGGCGGCCTGGAAATCGCGCTCGGCCTGGCCCTCCGCCTCCAGCATGTGCGTCAGCTCGGCGAGATTTGTCTCCACGTCGGCCGTGATCTCGGCCAGCTGTGACATGGCCTCGATCAGGTCACTGATGGCCGTCTTATTGGCATGCAGAGCGGCACAGCGATCGACAATGCCCTGGGGCAACTTGTTGGCCTGCTCCTCGTTGATATTGAGATTGTCCAGGGCGAGGGAGCTCATGTAGCCGTCCAGCTGGGTGTCCTTCTCCTCCAGCAGTGCGCCATACTTGCGCAACAGTTTCGCCTTCTCCTCGCTGTACATGGAGCTGGCCTCGTGCGCCTTCATCGGCACCAGGCGGGCGAAGAGATCACTGCCGGCGAACTCCTCGTCCGTGACAGAGAACCCAATGCCGTTGACCAAATTGGCGCCCTGCACAGCGGCGATGGTCGTCAGATCGGGCACAGCCTCATGGTAGATGAACTCGTTCTCGTTCTTGGCATTCTTGCGCTTCGCCTCCACCACGTCGGCGGTGAAGCTGAGCGATTCGTTGATCTCCTTTTGGTCCGGCAGCCCCTTGGACTCCTTGCGTGCCTCCTCCAGCTTGTCCCAGGCGGCCTGCCAGCAATGATAAAGAGCAAAGAGTATAATTATGTGCAGTGCTACGAGAGATTCAACGCTCGCCTCTCACCTGGTAGAGCGTGACGCGTTCACCCATCTTGCGCTGCTCCTCGGCGTGCTGGCCCTGATACAGATACAGGATGCAGTTCAGATAGTTGATCTTGAATCTCACGTATTTCTTCCACAGCTTGTACACGGAGCTATCGATGACCTGAGCGATGGGCCCGTCATCGCCGCCGGTGAGCAGGGCGGCCAGTGCGGCGCCATAGTAGACAACGATCTGAGCCGTCACCTTGGCGACAATGTGCGGCTTGCGATTGTCGATGAGCGACTTCTCCAAGATGCACTCTTGCGCCTGGGCCAGCGACACCTGCTGCTGGAAGACGAGCAGCTCGTTGGTCATGAAGTCGCCGCCGCTGTTCACGCTCGCATAGCGCTCCCGCAGCTCGTTGTAGGCCCAGGCGGCAGCCTGTGCAGCAGATCGATAGAGATAGAGATGAGTTTGTGTATGAATGAATCAGAGCTCTAACCTAATTAGCTCACCTGGAAGTGCGTGCAGGCCATCTTCATGCCGTCGACATCGCCGCGCGTCACCGACGCCCCCGACTGCGTGTGCGAGGCGGCGATGTTGAAGAGGACGGCGGCACGTTCGTACATCATGTCGCTCACCTCGTGCACCGCACTGTGGTACAGATCCTTCCAGGTGAATGTGAACAGACTGCGCTCGCCCAGCTGCGGGAAGCGGTTCTGCAGTGCGTGCAGCTGGCAGTAGTAGCGCTTCATAACGGGCGCGCCGTCCTTGGTGGTGCGCATCGCCTGATTGCGCAGCGTCTCCAGTGCGTGCACCTCCTTGGAGTAGGCCTCCGCATCCTCGTGATAGAACTCGGCGATGTACTGCACGCAGTAAAGAGACAAAAGCGTGAGACAGAGCGACAGAGAGAGGGAGAGGGGGATAGAGAGAAGGTTCTCTGTTTATTTTGCAATTGCCAGCGTTAATCGCACAACAACTGCGACGGCAATTACGATGACTCAGCCGCTGTCGCAGTCGCAGTCGGCAGGGCGGGGGCAGCGGCGGCGGCGGCGGCGGCGGCTGCAAGTGCGGGGCGCTCACATAACAAAGAGCTTCGCTGAGGCTGATCAATATTTGTATTATGCTACAACTTTTGACTGCCAACCGTCCCCTCGCCCCCACCCCCCTCCCGATACCAACATAAAACTAGATAATTCCCATGGTTCGTCGACCGCTGCTGCGTCGCTGCCCGCGTCGACTGCGCCGTCAGGCTGTCACACTCACCTTCTTGAGCGGCGCAAAGGATGTGCCCTCGGGACTGGACTTGAGGGCGAACCACAGCATGTGCAGGCGCGGCACGGCCTCCATTGTCTCGGTTTGGCAGCCTTCTCAGTGGGTTGCTGGCTGCTTGTAATTTTGTAAAACGGGCAACGGAATTTGTAAACGGAACGTAGGACAGAAAATTGCACTGGGCGTGCAGTGTGACCGTACGCAGCAAACGCTGAAAATACCCAAAGTGCAGCGCGAGTAGGCGGTAATTAAAATACCAGCAAGTACAATGTCGCGCACCAGTGCTGCCATCGCACAATTTAGTTGCTAGATCTAGCTTTTTTGTATATTTATATGCAATTTTTTTTTGCAATTTTATAAGAAATTTCGCAGACAGTAAATATTGCAGCGCGAGAAGTCGGTATTTAAAATACCAGCAAGTACAATGCCGCGCACCAGTACTGCCGCTACAAAACTTAGCTGCTAGATCTAGCTTTTTTGCATTTTTTTTTGCTATTTTTTGGCAGTTTCATAGGAAATTTCGCAGCCAGCAAATATATTGCAGCGTGAGCAGTTGGTAACTAAAATACCAATGCCACGCACCAGTGCTGTCATCACACAATTTAGTTGCTAGATCTAGCTATTTTGCTATTTTTCATATATCTATGTGCAATTTTCTGGCAATTTCATAGGAAATTTCGCAGCTAGTAAATATTTTGCAGCGCGAGAAGTCGGTATTTAAAGTACCAGCAAGTACAATGCCGCGCAGCAGTACTACACTACACAATTTAGTTGCTAGATCTAGCTTTTTGCATATTTTTTGCAATTTTTTGCTAATTTCATAGGAAATTTCGCAGCCAGTAAATAATGGCTATTGTTTTTATTATAACATTTGATATTTGCAAATGTCCACAGCTAATTTAACAAGTTACTCAATTTATTGTTATTATTTTGTAAATAAAACAAATTTATTACCCATTACCCATTCTTCTTTGGAGTTTTATATTCTTTAAAATTATTTTTTTTGTCTGAAAATTTATTGAAACAATTATAGTGCATCGAAAGAATGCATTTCAAATGATTATGTACAATTTTAAACTGCTGAAAGCGTACGACATTTTATTTTTTAGCATTTTTACAAAAGTTTAGCATCATTTTAAAAGCTGTTTTTCTCCAAAATCTAGCTATTTTGTGCTTTCTGTAGCACTACCGCAAACTAATGCTTGCAAACTTGTTGTCCATATATTAGTTTCGAATTTAGAAAATTAACTATTAGGCCGACTAAATGTATTTTTATTGTTTACCATAGAAATAGTTTTTCAAAATGATTGCTTTTTATGGCATTAAAAAAATTAAAAAATATTTAAAAAAATAAAATGAAATACAATATGTTTTTTATAGCATAGAGGCCAAGGCATGCCGTCCCAACACACCGCCGATGTCCATGACAACAGATCGATTCTCCAGTTTCGATTGTCTTCTACTTTGAAAAAGAAAAACAAAAATGTAGAACATAAATTGAATTTCAGCTGAATGTAGTGGGATATACTTACTTGGTGAGAAGTTGGTAGCATGCCAGGAATATAATAAGCATGCCAATTATTATGATAAGTAATTCTGATCCAAACTTCATAACGAGTCCTGCTGAAAGCATACCAATGCCAATAACTAAGAGTGTTTCCGGCTGCACAAGAGCTTCTTTCGTATCTTCCGGGCTCTTGCGTCTCCGGGTCTCTTCAACCTGCTCCATGTAGGTTTGCAGTTTTCCAAGCGTTTCGCGTTTTCGCAATTGATCGCCCATTCTCAACCTGACATTCAGGTGCTCTCGGGCCTTCTCCTGGGCTCGCAAGTGCTCAGTCTGGAGATCACTTGAACGCCTGCAGGTTCGCATATGTTTCCGATAGACGTGCTCGGCCTCGGCCAAGGCATTCGCATGATCTGCCTCCACGTTGGCCGACAGCAGGCTGCCAACCGCGGGCAACTCGTCGCCCTGGAAGCAGCGCACATACGATCGCACATATGCGCCGAACTCCTTGGCTCTGATGCGCTCTCCCTCGATCCGCTTGCAGATGAGTGCGCCAGGCGCGAACAGGGCATCCATGAGGCTGTGCAGCTGCTGCTGGAATTGCGGCGAGAGTTCCCTCAGGCTGCCGTCGAACTCCTGGGCTGTGGCCGCCAGCAGTCCAGGGTGGGGCAGCAGCACACAGCGCACGCTGGCGAAGGCCTCATAAATGGACTTGCGCAGCGTGCGCAGCTCCTCGCAGCGCTCGTCGCTCTGCTGGAGAAGCTTCTTCAGCAGCTGCTGGCCACCTTCAGCCCCATAGGCGTACTCCTCGGCATAGTACCAGTCGCGCACTAGGAAGAGCAGCCTGCCAAAGGGTGCTTCCCGGCCGCGGGCCGTGTTCTGGCCGCTCACTGCGAGACGCGCATAGTCGGCAAAGAACTGCAGGTGCCGCAGGTCGCGGCCGTCGATGGTCTCCGACACATTGTAGAGCTGGATGGACGATAGCAGTGTGCTTAGCCCGAAGATCGTCGCCCAGTCCTTGACGCGGCTCTCGCTGTCGAAGGTGCCCTGCGTGTCCAGCAGAATGATGGCGATCTTGTCGCCGTTGTGCTCCTCATGCAGGAACACCTTCGACCACATGAGTATGCCAGTTGTCTGCCTGTCGCTGCCGCCACGCCAGGGAAATCCGCTCAGGGATCGCTGCTGATCGGTTAGCCAAGCTGCCACGTCGTGCTGCCGATACTGAAAGCGACACGGCGATATATACTATATATGTATGAAGCTGGATAATAGCACTCATACCTTGAAGTCCAAGTACCGTAAAATATAATTTAGTATTAGGCTTTTTCCCGTGCGTTGGGCGCCCGCGATGGACACTACGTACAGGAAGCGCTCCTTGACCTCCTCCTGCATTAGGATCTTGTCCAGGACATCCTCTTGGAGCTCAAATAAATGATCCTCAGATGCCGTGACAAGCGGCAGCGAAGAGCCGAACTCTTCAATGTCATTCATTGTCTTTTTTTTTCGTTCTCTCTTCTCGGTTTGTTGTTGTGCGGTCGGGTTTGGTAAGGTTTTTCTCTTTGCAGTGGAAAAAAGAGAAACTTAGTACGATATGTAACAAGCAAAGAAAGCTACAGGCGAGTGCACTCGACAGTAAGACACCATTACCCACTTTGGTAGTTTACAATTAGTTCTTACTGCTATTTAACGCGCATTTTCACGGCTTTGTCTCACACGCATTAACTTTTTTCACGCATACAGTCTAACGCTACACGATCAGTTACTTGGGCAATTTATCGTTATCGACTCGGCGTATGTCAATACAATTAGCTACTTGTGTGCCAAATGGCAATACTGAAGCGATACTAAAATCGAAAATAGTGACGTTGGGAGTGGCATTCAATGTTTGAAAGAAACTTGATCTGTGCATGCTGTAAAGGCATCTTCATGCCAAATTTGGTGTTTCTAGCTGAAATTTGGTAGCTCTGAGTTCGCAGAGTTAACAAACAGACGGACAGACTAAGTTTGATGCTGCTCTAGAAAATACAAGCTTTGCGGAGTCTCTCACGCTTCCAACTGCCTGTTTAATACATTTTTTATTTGGATTTTCAATGGGTAATTCGTATAAAAATCTAAAAAATCGTGGATATACTAATTATACAAATGAATTATTTTAGTTAAAGTTAAATTGATTTTTATTTAAATAAAATTAAATTAAATTTTCAAATTTTTATAAAAAAACATATTAATTTTCTGATTCGTAGGAATTCTCTATGTATGTGCTCAGAGCTTTACTCGCGTTCCAGAAAGTTCTCGAATTAACACTGAGCCTACACTACAGAAAGGATGTGAGTCATACATTCGGAAAAAGGTGCACTTTGCTTTTGGAAAAATTTGCTAGGCTGCAGAATAAATGTTTAAAGACATTGCACTAGTGCACTTTATGTATGATCTTGAATTTCGAAATATTGTGAAATTAGCAACTGCATTTGAAGCCACAGCTGGCAACCACAGTAGGTGCAGCGCACCACACACAGACTTACAGGTTTTGGTTTTGGTTAAATTGAAGAGCGTGCAGTGCTATTTATACGCTTGAACCAGTGTGACCGCGCCGCCAACGATGGGAAATGCCATGCGACACGAAAATAAATACCATAAATTGGCATTTCAGCTATAAGAAATACCAAGCATTTTAATTATTCCTTATTCCTTATTAAATTAATGTAAATATGGTTGCAAATCAAAAGCTTTTTGTTTAATTGATGCCATCTATGTTGCAGACAGATATAACGATATTAGCTATGATCAACATAGCTTGGCGGTAAATGGCAAAGTATATTACAATTTTTTTTTAGTTTATTTTTTTTATTATGTTATTAAGGTAAACGTTGTAAAAATATGTGTTGTAGCAATTTACTGATGTATCGATATATATATTCATTGCAATGAACCGACAAAACCATACATTTCAGCTACTTTTCACCTATAAATATATATATATATATATGTATATAGACTCCATTGACATTAGTTAATTGGCAACACTTTACTGCAAGCTATAGAACTCTAGGCAGACCACAGCGGGAATTGGTTGGGTGTCTTGGCTAGCTCGATCTGGCGCTGGGGAATTTCCCATTGCATGTATTCGAACGTTGATAGCGGCAAATGCAACCAGGCAGCCGAATGGTTTGTACACGCGCTATGGCAAGTACGTCTGCCAGCCGCTAGGGGGCAGCAAAGCAACCGCACCAAAACTGTTTTGGTTAATTTTATTATTTATAATAAAAAACAAAAGGATATGCCTAGCATTTGCTGTGCGAAGTGCTGGCCGCAGTGACATCAGAGTAGGGGAAGTGGTGTGGGGGGGGGGGGAGAGGCATAGTTGCTGGTGTTGGTTGTGCACTTCCTCCCACTGCCACGCCCACGCCTACTTTGAAACGTTGCTGCCAACATTTCCGTTGTTTGCGACTCACACACACACACACACAGAGCGTGGCTAACAAGCCCGCCAGAAGAATTTGCTGCAGAAATTATTATGAAACATTTACAATTTGCACATGGCAAGCGCTTGGCATTCGGCATTATTTTGCTTTTCATCTTCTTTGCCAGCACTTGAAAGTCAAGCTGAAGTTTTTCTCGGCGCGTGTGTGTGTTTGTGCGTGTGCGTGTGTCAAAATGTTTATTGCCTTGTCATGTGGCAAGGGCCAATTATGTGTGTGCGCACAAAAGTATGCTACAGCCTGTGTCCTGACCTGCAGGCAAACAATGCATTGCATAGTTTTATGCTGCGTGTGCTTGGTGCGGCTGGGAAATAATTCGTAGCATACTTATGGCTGCTGCATGGAAAGCAAATGCAGTCTAAGCCTTGAACATTATTTCGCAGTTCATCAAATTCTATATAAAAAAAAGGCGTATAATCTAGTTTAATTTATTATTATGTTAACAATTTAAAATTTGCGTAATCGTATCTCTTATTATTTCGATGTAAATACAATTGCCGTTTCGCGCTTAAAAGTTTTAGTGCGCTATGGGAACATAATGCACAGTGTGTGAAACTATTGTCCTTGCTTATTAGCAGAACTCCCCGACCCTATTCACTTGCGCAGCACTGTAAACAAAACGATCCCACCATAGCCAGACTGCCCGCTCAGCTCCTGATAAGAACTCGCTCCCGACGATCGTCTGAGCGCAGGCAAATCTGATTGGCAGGTCGGGTATTTGACCTTAAAGCATGCGTAGACAATGGCGATTGGCGACCGCAGCAATCGTTGACCTACTTTATGGGCACAGTGCACACTCGCTAGAGTGAACACACTGCAATCAGTCAATAAGTCATGTACCTGGAGAGGTGACGTGGCAGCTTCCTCAAAGAGTCTCTGCAACTTGATTTAGCAATCACTACAAGTAGTAATAAGTAAATACAATAAGTCCCAGCAAGAGTGTGGCTTATACAGACAGACAGACAGACAGAGAGACAACCAAGTCCTCAGATATGCACATAATACAGGGTATGTATACGTCCTTCAAGCATTCACTCGGTATAGAACAATCTAAATTAGCGCGCCTCGTGTTTTCCCCGGGTCATTCAGTATAACCCCGGGTTTCGTTTCAACGTTTGATAACACAAATCATAGTACGTTTCGATCTAGTTTTTTTTACCATTTATCGATTGAAAATGGGTAAAAAGTGGTATATTAACTTTGTGCAAATGTATGTTACAGGCAGAAGAAGGCGTGGCAGACCATTCAAAGTATATATATTCTTGATCAGCATCAATAGCCGAGTCGATATGGTCATGTCCGTCTGTCTGTCCGTCTGTCCGTCTGTATGAACGCACAGATCTCAGCTATTAAAAGAGCTAGAGTCACCAGACTTGGTGTGAGTGTGCGTGTATTGAATACGCAGATAGAGTTTATTTTAAACTTGGTGTACCACGCCCACCGCCTCCGCAAATCGATAAGTGCGTATTTCGATTTTTTGCAAATAATTCAATAACGAAAAGAGATAAACGCACCAAATTTGGTGGAAGGGTGTCTTGCAACATTATGCAGAAGTTGGATTTAAGACTTTTGGATGCCACGCCCACCGTCTCTAAAAAACACATTTTTATGGTTTAAAAGAACACTGGAAAAGCTAGAAGCACCAAATTTAAAAGTAAGGTACCTGGTAATATTACAGAGAATGCGGAATTTCAACTTTTGGACGCCACGCCTACCGCCCCCAAAAATCGATTTTGTAAATCGGTAAATCAAATTATAGGAAAAGTAGAAAAGTTTCCGAAATTTTCTTTAGGTATTTTTGTAGATAATAATAATATTGACCAACCCTATAAATGTAAATTCGATCGGACAATAAACACAGAAGTTATAGGCACGAAAAGTTTCGCTCACAGCAGTAGAGGCCCGACGCCGACGCCGACTGCGCACGCAAACTACGCACGACTGTAGCTTTCTTCACTTGTTGATATTGCATTTAAATTTTATTCAGTTTTCAATTATTTAAAAATTTCATTTTTTTTGGTATTTTTTCATGAAACTTTGATTTCCCATAACTTTGTTAAAAATGCAGA